>JANBXA010000169.1:0-20000 GCA_030556225.1 Cricetiscus sungorus | reverse complement strand
CCCTAGAATAAACTACTCAGGGGCCAGAGTCCTGGGTTTGAACCAACACCAGCAACTTAGTCACTTTGAACTGAACTGCTTTCCTGCCTCTGATGGATCAGCATTTTACTGACTATGGAGGTCACAGAGACCGCCACATGAAATGCTCATAAACTAACAGAGAAAAGGCAAATAAGGCAATAAAAATGGGTAAGAAATCTAATCCGTAAAGGTATTATGGGCTGAGTTATGTCTCCTAAAATTTTAGATTGCTGATCTAACCCTTGGTACCTAGAGCGCAGCTATACTTGGGCATAGGTCTTCAATGCATGGGGTTGTCTGGGTGGGCTCTAATCTAGTATCATTATTGTCTTTCTAAGAAAGGATTAGGACACACAGAAGGATGAGCAGGCTAAGACACCGTAACAAGATAGGCCTTTTAGGAATCAGAACAGCTCTGACATATTTTGACTTCGAATTTGTAAATCTCCAGAATTGTGAGAAAATTAATTTTTTTGCTGTTAAGCTGTACAGTCTGTGGTCTTTTGTTATGGTGTCCCCAGAAAGCAAACTCATTAAGAAAATGCAAGGGAAATGTAAAATAAGCAGCTTTCCTCTGCAGAGTGGGCACAGGCACCTGTACTGGCCTGTCCTTGGGCTCAGAGCCCTTGGCCTCCGCCTGTGAGTGACAACTCACTGTATGGCCTGTGCCTGCCTCAAAGTCGGCCCTCTCTGAATTCTTGGGATGTTAGGAATTGCAGAGCCTTGGGCCTTCTCTGCCTCACTCACGGGAGCTGTGTCATCGTCTATACCACCTTGCTCCCTTTGGGATGCTACTTTTGCAGACCCACTGACTATTCCTAATCAGCTATGGTTGCCACGTGGAGGCACGGCTGGCGAACGTGTCCAGCAGATGCTGTGGTGATGGGGAGGATGCGGTGCTTTAGCCCGAGGGAGTCGGTTTGGATCCACCAAGCACGGCGTTTTGTCAGGTTCAGGAGACCTCTCAGCATCTGCACAGAGCCTGGACCGTGAAACAGCCAGCTACTCCAGGACGTGGCGGGCGCCCCAGCATTCCAGGGCCCCCAAAGATGAGAACAGAGTCCCTCATCCCCGCCTTACCCGCCACCCTTTCTAACTCCTCAGCTTTCAGTAATAAATAAACGTTGAGGAATGTTAGTACTCAGGCGTCCTGTGCTGGCCGTCCTCGGGGGTGCTCACAGGACGCGCCCTCAGCTGCTCCCTGGAGGCCGGTCTCCCCCCATCCTCCCCCCATCCCTGAGGCCGGTCCCCCCCATCCCTGAGGCCGGTCTCCCCCATCCCTGAGGCCGGTCCCCCCATCCTCCCCCCATCCCTGAGGCCGGTCTCCCCATCCCTGAGGCCGGTCCCCCCCCATCCTCCCCCCCATCCCTGAGGCCGGTCCCCCCATCCCTGAGGCCGGTCCCCCCCCCATCCTCCCCCCATCCCTGAGGCCGGTCCCCCCATCCTCCCCCATCCCTGAGGCCGGGTCCCCCCCCATCCTCCCCCCATCCCCTGAGGCCGTCTGTCCCCCCATCCCTTTTTGTGATTCCTTTCCTTAATAAAAACCCATGTGCTTGCGCCCCTGTCTCACGGCATCTTCCTCCTTCGAGCCGCTCTTAAATCACAAGATACGCGATGAGGAAGAGCTGGTAGATATGTCAGTCAGCTTTGTATCACTACGGAAAACACCCAAGGTGACTACGTTTACAAAGAGGAAAGCTTTTATTTAACTCAGTTTCGAGAGGTTCCCTTTTAGTGTTAGAGCAGCACAAGGCATCCTGACAGTAGGAGCACGTGTCACATCCAATGGTCATTATTTAAATAAAAGCAGATGGGACGGGAGAGCGTGGATGGGGAAGAGGGAAGGAGACACAGGGATTGATTGACAGATCCACAGGGGGACGGGGGGGGGGGATGGGGAAGAGGAGGAGACACGGGGATTGATTGACAGATCCACACGGGGACAGAGGAGACACAGGGATTGATTGATGGCAGATCCACAGGGGACGGGGGGGGGATGGGGGAAGAGGGAGGAGACACAGAGATTGATTGACAGATCCACACGGGGACAGAGGAGACACAGGGATTGATTGACAGATCCACAGGGGGACGGGGGGGGGGATGGGGAAGAGGGAGGAGACACAGGGATTGATTGACAGATCCACACGGGGACAGAGGAGACACAGGGATTGATTGACAGATGCTCAGGGGGGACGGGGGGGATGGGGAAGGGGGAGGAGACAGGGATTGATTGACAGATCCACAGGGGGACGGGGGGGAGGGGGATGGGGAAGAGGGGAGGAGACACAGGGATTGATTGACAGATCCACAGGGGACGGGGGGGGGGGATGGGGAAGAGGGAGGAGACACAGGGATTGATTGACAGATCCACAGGGGGACGTGGAGAGCTGGGATGGGGAAGAGGGAGGAGACACAGGGATTGATTGACAGATCCACAGGGGGGACAGAGGAGACACGGGATTGATTGACAGATCCACAGGGGACAGGGGGGATGGGGAAGAGGGAGGAGACACAGGGATTGGTGTGACAGATCCACAGGGGGACAGGGGGGATGGGGAAGAGGGAGGAGACACAGGGATTGATTGACAGATCCACAGGGGGACAGAGGAGACACAGGGATTGATTCGACAGATCCACAGGGCACAGAGGAGACACAGGGATTGATTGACAGGTCCACAGGGGGATGGGGGATGGGGAAGAGCGAGGAGACACAGGGATTGATTGACAGGTCCACAGGGGGGATGGGGGGGATGGGGAAGAGCGAGGAGACACAGGGATTGATTGACAGATCCACAGGGGCACAGAGGAGACACAGGGATTGATTGACAGGTCCACAGGGGGATGGGGGGATGGGGAAGAGCGAGAGACACAGGGATTGATTGACAGGTCCACAGTCCTTCTCAAGAGGGGCGTGGAGATGTGCTTTTCACTTTACACTGACAAATAGCTCCTGCCGTCGGTGCATCTTGGTCTTCAAGGACACAGGAACCAAGGGAGGCGCTTCAGCTGTAGAGATGAAGGCTCTTACTCTGTTGTTGGGACTGCAGGTGAAATTGTGCCCCTTTGTGTATCATTTCCCTACTCCACCACTGGCTCGGCTCTCCCTTACCCTTGGGGCAACTTCTTAGAAAGTCAAGACTGTTTCTGCAAGTGTTCGATCCTGGAGCCCCAATCGGAAACAGCGCCAAGCTGAAAACCTCTGGATCCTGGCAGACACGGCAGGACAGGCACGTGGTTGGCATTCATCGTGGATGAATCTCACAAATGTAATGTTCCACAAAGAACTGATCCACGCAAAAGCGTGTACCACAGGGAGGGTTATACAAAGGGGCAACCATCACCCAGCGTTTAGGCTAAATTTCTACGCTGAAGTCAGGTCAGAGTTATTTTGGGGGTAAAGGTGTTACCAAGGTAACATGTATGTAACAGATTAAGGAAAGATGAGGGGAACAAATCCCAGGAGTGAGGTGTACATTGACACCACAGAGTGTTTTGAAGGAGGCTGGGTATGTTAAGCCATGAAGCTAGCTAGCTAGGAGAATTTTCTAGACATGTAAACACCAGAGTTGAAACAGGTTTAAGAGGGAAGGAAGGTCTGGGCTCAGGGAAGGGGCAGCTTCTTGTTCAAACGGGGCGGGGAAAAGGGCTGAATTTTGGGAGGTATTGGAGGGAGAGAGTGCAGGTAGAGACAGCTGGAATTGGGGGTCTTTTTGGGGAATGGTGTGGTATTATGAGTAGTTTTCCCACTGGCCTGGTCCCACAGCCACACCAGCCCCAAATAACACACAGAGACATTGTATGTATATATAAAGCTATTGGCCTGTTACTAGCGTTTCTTATTGGCTAGCTCTGTCTTAAATATTAACCCATTTCTATAGATCTAAGTGTTTCCATGTGGTCTCATCTTACCAGAGAGAGGACCCGGACCTCTGTTCTCTTAGTGTTACATGTTGACTCTCCTCCTACCTCTCCCCAAAACCTCTGTGTCTCCTAGTCCCGCCTATCTTGCTTTCCTATTGGCCAACAGTGCTTTATTTATTAACCAGTAAGAGAACGTATTTACAGAATGACATCTCCCATCAGTGTGGAAATCTTGTTTAGTGGATACTCCTGAACTCAACAAGTTCACCCAGGTGAGAAGTTCTGTTAATGGAAGGGCGAGTCTGAACTGGCCCTCCTGTGGCCAAGGCAAGGCTTCCAGTGCTGTTAGGGTTACATTTGGTTAAGTAGTTGGTCAAGGAGGTCCCATGGAGATGTCTAAACAACCCAGACCGGTGTTAGGACAGAAGGCCACCCCCTGAAAACTGGCAGGGGTGGTGGGCATCGTCGACAACTTCCACTCAACTTATTTAACAGAGAGGTTGATTAAGCTGGTGCAGGCATGGAGCCTTCACCCCACTTGACTTCTGTGGTTTGAGAAGGGGCTCTGCGGACTATGGAGGAGGAATCAACCCAACCACAAAACTCCCCCACCTACAGTCTGTCCTGCTGCCAAGGTGTGCTGGAACAACAGCGTCCCAGGGCAAGTGGAATGGCCAACCAAGGTTTGCCTTGGAGGCTCACCCCGATGGAGGGAGCCCATGCCCCACACCGCCTGGATGGCTAGGAACTGGACACACCGGATATCCCAGAGACCTGGGGTGAACCAAAGCACGACTGGAAATAAGATAAAACCAATGAAATGATTCCAGGGACATTCTGCTACATCAATCAGGGCCTTGTCCAGTCATCAATGAGAGGCTTCCTCTGGCCAGCAGATGGAAGTGGTGCAGAGACCCACAGCCAGACAGTATGTGGAGAGAGAGTCTAAATCGGATGTCTCTATGGGGTTTCTCCCCTCGGGAGATTGGGATGGACTCAAGAACAGGGCAAGGAAAGAGTGTAGGAGTCAGAGAGGATGGAGGACACCAGGAGAGCATGACCTACTCATGAAGCAGAGTTCATATGGGCTCCCGGGGAGTGACACGGCAAGCTCCGGACCTGCAGGGGCCTGCAGGGGTCTCACCACTGTCCCTGTATATTGTTCCAGCTGTCAGCTTGTGCCACTCCTAACAGAGGGCGGGCCTGCTCTTCAGACCCTCCTATTGGGTTGCCTTGTCTTGCCTCAGTATGAGGGCTCTTACCCTTGTCTTATTGTGTCTTGTTTGACCTCTCTAGTTGCTGTCTCTTGTAAACCTCATCTTTTCTGAAAAGGATATGGATGGGGTGTGGATTTGGGGCGAGGGGAGGTGGGGAGGAGCTAGAGGGGGAGGGATGGAGAGAGGGAATACTCTGGTTGGGTGTATTGTATGAGAGAAGAATCTTTTTAAATAATGTTCTCTCTCTCTCTCTCTCTCTCTCTCTCTCTCTCTCTCTCTCTCTCTCTCTCTCTCTCTCTAAGGGCCATAGGTATTTGGGGGCTGTTTTTAGGAGAGTGGAGAATATTTTGGCTTTCCCGGGGTTGGTATCTTTTAGACAGCACGAGGCCCTACTGAACAAAGCAAAGTGACTCCTGAACCCTCTTCTCAGGCTCGCTCTCTCGCCACAAAGGAGATGACTGGGAAGCTGTGTCAATCTTAGCGACTGATGGATCAGTGCAAGCAGGTATACTGGGGTCGTGCCACAGGCCATGGCTGCAGCGTTAGGACATTTCCAGACCCTTTGCTTGCTCTCTTCCAGAGGTAGCCTCGGGGGTCTGCTTCCAGTGGAGTGGTGTCACATGGCTCCTATGATGGTTTCTGCATCCAGTTGAGATATTTGTTTGTAAGGAGAATGTAGACACCAGGCTTCTTGGGGGTCAGCACACTTTCCCAAAGGAATACCCTGAAATGTTATTACCTATCAGAGGGCTTCAAATCCCCTGAACAGAAAGGCCTGTTCTTTCAGTATTCTTTCCCAATCTTACACATTTTATCCACCCACCCCCCCCCCCCCACCCACCCATCCTCTTTCCACATCCATCCATCTCAACTCCATCCATCCATCCATCCATCCATCCATCCATCCACACATCCATCCACCCCCCCACCCACCCACCCAGCCCCACCACCCTACCCCCCCATCCACACCCACCACACCCATCCATCCATCCATCACCCCCACCCACCCTATCCATCCATCCACCCCCCACCCACCTCTATCCATCCATCCATCCACCTCCCACCCTCTATCCATCCATCCATCCACCCACCCACCACCCATCCCACCCACCCCCCCATCCACCCACCCACACCCACCCATCCATCCACCCCCCCATCCATCTACTTCCACCCATCATCCCATCCCACCTCCATCCATCCACACTCCATCCATCCATTCATTCATCCCTTCTATTTCTTTTCCTGATTTAAAAGAAAATTTAAATTTTTTTTTTAACCAGAGATCATCATGTATATAAATAAACTCAGAAAACAAATAGCACGTTGTTTTCTTATATGCAGAAACTAGGTCAAAAATTGAGAATGAGAAGCTGGCAGAGGATTTTAGTTCCAGGCTAATCTGAGCTAGTGTAAGTTCCTTCTCAAAAACCTCCAATATTTGTGAAGAGAAGTTTGAAGTACTTGCGGCAGGTGGGACAGCAGAGGGCACCCAGTATGCTACCTACTGGTGTGTGTGTGTGTGTGATACGTGTGTGTGCATGAGTGTATGGTGTATTGTGCGCTGTGTGTGCGCATGTCTGTGTGAGTGCACATGTGTGTGTTCGTGTATGTCGCGCGGCGTGAGTGCGTGGTCCATATCTCTTTGTGGTGGCATGTGGTGTGTGTGTGCATGGTGCATGTGTGAGTTCCATGCGTGTGTGTTGTATGTACGCGTGTGTGTGTATATTTTTCTTCACGGTTGTGTGTGCGTGTGTGTGTGTGCGGGTCCATGTGTGTGTGTGTGTGTTATGTGCACATGTTCGTGTGTGGTGTGAAAATGTCATGATGAAATCCCACTATTGTTCACACTGTACATACTCTAACAGACTGTGAAATGAATCAAGAAGAAGCGATTCTCACAGAGAAAGACAAAACAAAACCTTCTCCACCACTTTCACCCTCCGTCTATACTTTTGGCTTATGGGCATCTAGCTTTTCTAGTCATTTGCCTGTAGTGGGATTTCACTGTGTCTGCTTCTGTGGCACTACCACACCCATTGAGGTGGTGGCGAATACCCTGTGGGGCTTGTCTTAAGGAGGCAGAGGACGCTCCTTTCTGGTGGGACACGAGGGAGAGCATCAGTTTATACTTCTGTGTTCATCTGTCTGTGTTTTTTTTCTCCCTTAATAAACATCTATTCGCCTATTTGACTTATCCTGACCCTTATTTTCAATATTTGCCTTTTCAGAGGGCAGGTCTGCCTGCAGCAGTGAATAATCAGAGACAAGTTTTCTCTGTAGCTTTGGAGCCTGTCCTGGAACTCACTCTATCAGGGCCAGGCTGGCCTCAAAGTCCCAGAGATTCTCCTGCCTCTACCTCCCAAAGTGCTGGGATTAAGTTGTCACCACCAATTCCTGGTGAAGAACCACTTCTATCCATAACAAAATATATCTCTTTCATTCTGTGTCCCTCTTTTTTAATTAAATAATGATTATTAACACTAACAACTGATATATAATCATAATTAACCAGTATTAATAAATAACACTAGTCATTGTCTCTCTGTGTCTGTCTCTCTGTATTATGTATGTATACTCATGCACCTCAGTTGCTGATCTCGGGCATTTGTGAGGTTGATTCTCTCCTTTATGAATCTGGAGCAAATACACTCTATCAACACATTTCTGTCCCTTAAAAAAACCACTTCTGTCTTTTCTCTCTTGTCCAGTATGTCAAGAAACATTTTGGGGCAATTAAAAGCCTGGGATGGGTCCCAAATTGCCTTTCTTCAAAGGACTGGCTAAGTCCTTTCACGGCACTTTTATATCTCAAAAAATAATTAGGTTATTTTTCTCCAGATATTTTTAGTTCTCATTTCACCTTATTTCTAGCCATTAATACTACTCAAAATGCCATCCCCAGGGTCTTGTCAAGGGATCGGGAATGGGTCCACCACTCTAGACAACAGGGGTCCTTAGACATCAAGGCAATGGCAGCTCCTCCATCAAATTCTTCCTGAAACCCTAAACCCTTCATCCCCAGAGTCAAGACGGCTGGCATTTTCATTCATTACACTGCACGAATCGTTTCCCCCTGGCCAGCCCCAGCACAGATCATGCTGTGTCCACCAGCTGTTTAAACCGTAATGCTCTGGATTGTTGCAGACTCTCCGGTCAATCACGTCCTGACTTCTCTCAAATGTTAACCTTGTAAAATCTCTTTGGGTGCTCCCCCACCCCATACTCTCGGTGTGGGGTCTCCTCTTTTTGGGGGGGCGGGGCTCCCACAGTTTTGGTTATATTGCTTTACCACCAGCTGAAAACACAGGCTGCTTATGAGCTCAGTAACATCAGCGGGCAGAAGAAGAAAGAAACCTTGAGGTGTACACAAGGGTGTCCATGGGGGGCTTCACTCCAGCCAGGAAGCAAGGCGTTAGCACAGGGATGAGCGGTGACCGGAGGGCCAGGGCTGGTGGTCTCTAGGAAAACGAGGGGAGGTTAGGCTGGGAATATGGGGGCATGGAGAGTGAGGTCTTGTCAGGGGCAAAAAGAGGCCCTATGGGTCTCTCTTCATCCCCAAAGGTGAGGCCCCTACTCGGTCTTATTCTTGCTTATGAAGTCAGCCCATTGGTGATGGTGGGAGAACGTAGCCTTCTGCTCTCACTCTCTTGGTTTCGTCTTGCTTCCATCCTATGCTCTGCATCACTCTTATTATTTATTTATTTATATTAATATATATCAGTGTTCTGTCTGCTGTGTTTCTGCCGTCCAGAAGAGGGCACCAGATCTCATTGCAGATGGTTGTGACCATTATGTGGTTCTTACAGGAATTAACTCAGGGCCTCTGAAACCAGCCAGTGCTCTTAACCACTAACCATCTCTCTCAGCCCCTCTCATCCGCACTTTCTTTTCTCTCTCTCTGAGACAGAGTTTCTCTGTAGCTTTGGAGTCTGTCCTGAACTCACTCTGTAGACCAGGCTGCCTCAACTCTCTTTCTCCTTCTTATTAAGGTGTTACACAATCTGATTTCACTCTTAATGAATCTGTCACATCTCCTTCTCTCCTAAAACTCTTCCCTATAAAGTTCCAACACTAACCAAGGCTACAAAGCCTTTGTAGCCTGTGTCCTGCTTTACCCCCTTTCCAATCCCATCCTAGCTCCTTTTCTCCTCTTCCTCCAAGCTACTTCTATTCCCCCTGCTGTTTGTTCTTCCTTTCTCAGCTCCTCCCCTCCCTTTTCCTGTACCCCAGCAGGGTTCCCCTACCACCTGCTTCTCCCTGGTGCTCCCGTGTTATCTCGGTCATGATAAGCCTCAACACTGTCCGTCCAGAGCCAGTAGTTTATCTGCCTGCACTCTGTCTGGACTGAGTCCCTTTAGGGAACCCCACTTACAAGCCCTGTCTTCTGTAGGAGAGAAGGCAGGCTGCACCTAGCCCTGAGCTGTCCCCATCCTCCTGAACTTCTCAGCGCCTCACGGACCTCAGTACCAGACAAGGTGAGCCCTTTGAAGGAAAAATCACAGGATCTCTGTAGTCAGTTTGAGTAGGGACAAAACTGAGTATCATTGTCCACAACCCCAAATACCAAACCCATTGCCATAAATTCGGATGGCGTATCTTTAGGATCTCAGCTGTTGCTCTCTCTCTCTTTGCTTTCCGGCTAAGACTTTGCAGATGCCTCGAGTCCATAGCCCTAGCCCACTTGGTTCAGCACAGATGAAGTTCCTCAGTGCTCTCCCCAGCTCCCGGGCAGGCCTGGCTCCTCGCTGAGTCTACCCAGGAGTCTCCCAGCTCCACCTGCCCTGCTGAGTGTCATCCCAACATTTTCCGGACTTCTGGTGGCCTCAAGCGGATGAGCAGCGCACCATATGCCCTGGTCCTGCAGTATGAATTTAGACTATGGACTACGGGAAAAACCCAAGGCAAAGTACTAATCCCTCCCTACTAGGCTTCCTGTGTGTGTGTTTCTGTGAGTGTGTGAGTGTGTGTGAGTGTGTGTGAGTGTGTGAATGTGTGTGGTGTGTGAGTGTGTGAGTTGTTGTGAGAGTGTGAGTGTGTGTGTCATGTGTGAGTGTGAAGTGTCTGTGAGTGTGTGTCTCTGTGAGTGTGTGTGAGTGGTGTGTGAGGTGCGTGTGTCTGTGAGCGTGAGTGTGTGTGTGTGTGTGTGTGTTAGTGTCTTCTTTTTGTTTTTTCCTGTGTGTTGTGTCTGTGAGTGTGTGTGAGTGTTTGAGTGTGTGAATGTGTGTTGTGAGTGTGTGAGTTATATGTGTGTGTGTGTTGAGTGTGTATGTGTGTCTGTGAGTGTGTGTGAGTGTGTGTAGAGTGTGTGTGAGTGTGTAGTGTGTGAGTTTGTTGTTTTTTTGTGTGATGTGATTTGTTGTGTGTCTTATTGTTTTTTTATTTTTTTTTTCTATGTGTGTGTGGTGGTGTTTTTTTGTGAGTGTGTCTGTGGTGTGTGTGTCTGTGAGTGTGTTTGGTGTGTGAGTGTGTGAGTGTGTGTGTCTGTGAGTGTGTGTGAGTGTGTGTGAGTGTGAGTGTGTGTGAAGTGTAGTGTGTCTGTGAGTGTATGTGTCTGTGAGTGTGTGTGAGTGGTGTGTAGTGTGAGTGTGTGCTAAGTTGTGAGTGTGTGTAGTGGTGTGTGAGTGTGAGTGTGAGTGTGTGTGTCTGTGAGTGTGTGTGTCTGTGAGTGTTTGAGTGGTGTGTGAGTGTGAGTGTGTGTAAGTGTAAGTGTGTGTATGTCTGTGAGTGAGTGTCTGTGAGTGTGAGTGTGAGTGTGAGTGTGTGTGTCTGTGAGCATGTGTGTGTGTGAGTGTGTGTCTGTGAGTGAGTGTGTGTATATGTGAGTGTGTGAGTATGTGTGTGAGTGTCTGTTAGTGTGTGTGAGTGGTGTGTGAGTGGTGTGTGAGTGTGAGTGTGTGTGTCAGTGTGAGTGTCTGTGAGTGTGTGAGTGTTGTGTGAGAGTGTGTGTAAGTGTGTGTGTCTCTGTGTGTGTGCATGTGTGAGTGTATGTGTGTGTGAGTGTGTGTGACTGAGTGTGAGTGTGTGTCTGTGTGTGAGTGTGTGAGTGTGCATGTGTGTGAGTGTGTCTCTCTCTGTGTGTGTGTCAGTGTGCATGTGTGTGTGAGTGTCTCTCTGTGTGATTTATAGTGTGTGTGTGTGATTGTGCATTATTATGTGTGTGATTTAGTGTGTGAGTGTGTGTGTGTGTGTAGTGTATTTCATGTGTGTGTGATGTGTGTGAGTGTGTGTGTAGAGTGTGTAGTGTGAGTGTGTGTGTGTGTGATTGTGCATGTGTGTGTGAGTGTGTGTTTCTCTCTGTGTGAGTGTGTTATGTGTATGTGCTCCACACTCCTCCTTTAATTGTTTCAGTTACACTGTCTGTTTACTAAAAGTTTTGAAAGGAAAACAATTATACCGAAGCACATTTACCTGAAAATCTCCTTGAGCCTCAGGTTCACAGCTTAATTCGGAAATTGTCCTTTTAATGAAAACATCTGTGTTGATTATCTGTACCTGCTTTTTCTCCTTTCCAACTGATTGGTTTGACTGGCCTTATCAGCCAGTGGAGGTAAGTGGTACTTTCGTCCAAGCAGTGTCAGTGTCATCCATAGAGATGAAGTCCTTGCTCACTAACCATCCTTTACTCCAAAAATCTTGGCAATCCCCCAAAAGCAAAAACCAAATCAAACAAGCAACAACAAAAACCTTGCATTCTTGATTTTCCTGCACCGGGGGACCGTGTGGGTCGCTCCTCCAGGCTCTGGCTAGTGCTCTGTGGAGTTTTGCCCCGTGCTGTGTTCCAACCCCCCCCTTCCCAGCATTGCTGTCAAGCTCGGCTTAGTGCTTGCTACTTCTGTCTGTTTGTTTTCTGAGCCCGGGGTCTCATGCTAGCCTGCACAAGCCTCAAACTTGATCGTAGCGGCTAACCACTTCATCCTACTTTACTTCCCAAATCTGTATTAGTATTCTCAGGCTTGAGTTTAGCTTCAATTTTATTATAAGCAAACATCCCTTCTTTTACATTATATTTTATGTCCTAAGTTGGTTCTCCCTCTGTTTCTTCCCCCCCCCCTCCCATTTCTCCCTACCCTATTTCCTCTCTTCTTTCCACTTCTTTATTTATCACCCACTTTTTCTCACTATGGATAAATGACAAACATGTAGAGTCTGTTTTCTTTCTCATACTGCCCTCAAGCTCTTGTCATTATAATAGCCTGTAGTCCACATTTAAATCTTACATGCTGTAACCCACCCAGAGGATGGTTAGAGCCAGGAAACATGTCTTAAATAAGACCCCCATTCCGATGCAGGTGGTCTTTTGAGCGGCAAAACCATGATTTAACAACTTATCCTGATTTTGACATGTGGTTGTCATACTCAGCAGATGCATCTCTCTCATTTATACCGGTAAGCCATCCCCGACCACCATGTGTCATACTGAAGAGGGCAGAAAGGGAATAGGGCACATTGGGTTGGCAACATCCTTGATTGACCCCCAGTACTTGGCTCCAAGCCTCAAACAGACTTTCTGCTACCCAGTTTGCATGAAACTAATTCTCTACTTTCTTATTTAAAGCAAAGATACCAGAGCCTTCTTGAATTATCACAGATGAAAAACAAAATCTGTTATTATAAACATTACCCATTAAGTAACAACAAAACAAAACTTTATATTTTAATCCTACAGGGAAAACTATCTGTTGGGCCATCTTTCTGTAAAAAATTCCCCAGTATTTATCTCCGTTTAGTCATCTTCCTGATATTCTGGACTTATTACGCATAACACCCTCTACTTTATAGATGTTGAGTTACTTTTTAGAATTATTACTTTATGTGTATGAGTATTTTGCCTCAAGTGTGTCTGTGGAGGTCAAAAAAGCTTGGACCCAGGTCTGGAGCTTATTTTACCCGCGTGGGTGCTGCTCCTTCCTGTGCACCTCTTTTCTATCACCACAATCATCCCATTTTCCCAGCACTAGTTTTGACGATCTTGTTAAAACGAAGTACGGACACACGTTCTCTCCATCCAGTTCCTCAGGATGACCGTAGGCTGATGCTCATTCCTTAAAATGACAGTGCTCGGGCTCGACATCTGCCAGGTGTCGTGATGCAGGGTCTGAGACAGGAGCTGTACATCTTACTTAAAAAGGAGGTTTAAGGCACACAAGATTTCAGGTGAGGCTAGGGGAGGTTTCCAGTCAGTCAAAGAGAAGGAGACAACTCCCACAGAGCGATATTAAATTGAGCTTGCTATCCTTTGCATTTAAATTCTCTTGAGACCCAACTTTAATATGCTTTTAGACTTTAACATTTACACACACACACACACACACACACACACACACACAAAATGGAGTTCCATTTTGCATAAGGGAGGCCCATTAATACGGCGGCCCTGGCTAAAAATCTGTATCACACACCAATGAGATTCCTCAGGTGATTTCTCCTCAGTACTCCAGGTCGCCTTGGCTCCCCATCTGTTGCCATGGCAACCGGCTCTACATGCTTAAACAGTTTCACCACCCAACACTCCTTTAACCCTTATCTATTTCTTGTGTTACATTTCTGGCCAATCCCATTGCCACGGGGTGCAAGCTGTTAGAAGATTTTCCTGGAAGACCCGTGAACTAGAGATAAGCCAGGCCATGCTTTCTGAGGAAAATCCCGATTCCCCAGATTCAGTTAAAGACTTTCTCCTTTGCACTGTCCGGTAGACTAAACAAAACTACTGTGAAAATAGAATTCTTCCCCATGTCCTCTCCCCTCTCCAGGGAGGTGGCCGTGCGCCTGTGAACCACACAGACCCCTGGGTCTCCCCACCTATACACAGAGGCAGCTGAGATTTTTCTGCAGATCCTTCTTTTCAAGTATGCCAAATCCAGTGTTCTTTTCATCTTTTCATTATCATCTTCTCTTTCTGCATCAATTTATCCATGATTAGCAGTCTATCATTTTTGCTATGTTCTTTTAGCAGAAATAATGGTTTTCTCCAACATATCTCTCGGGTTCTTGTTCAGCAGTTCATTATGGTCCCCTCTACACTTTAAAATCCATTTTTAAAGAAGTAGTTGTTTACCTCCTACATTTGTGCCACCACTGTACCCATACCTCTTCCTGTTGATTCTTTCCTCCTCCCTAGGAATAGACCTTATAATATAACTCAAACTGCCCATTTGTTGTTTTTAATCCCATCACTCAGAGGCAGAGCAAAGGATCTCTGTGATTCAACCAACCTGTCTAAAATTCAACAGCCCCAAAGCAACACAGAAACCCTGTCTAAAAAAAAAAATAAAGGGGAACTAAATGGAGGATTAAGTTGAAGGCAGGTCAAAGAGAAGAATATACGACAGATAACTAACCCGAAAGGATCTTTTGAGAAGCTACATAACTACTATTATAGATACTTCATAAACATATACATATTGCAAAAGAAAATTAAATCATCACCATACAATGGGGGCAATCTCCCAACTAGATACTAATCTACGAACCTCCCTCTTATAAATATACATCTTGTTACTCGTTGTCCGGTCCTCCTTAACTCACTAACATCCCAAGCTATTGCAAAGGCTTTGGTTTACTCCCACAAGCCCTATGTGCTAAGATATCACTTCTCGAAATTGACATGAAAAAATCAAACAGTTGCCCAACCTGAAGCTTCACCCCTACTGACTAGGATTCATAGTGCTGGGACCGATTTTTGCATATTTCCAGAAGAGAAAGATAATCTGTATTAGCAAGCTAGGCTTTCAGCAGGCAGAGGATCTGCATTTGACAAAGAGGCCACACACACACACACACACACACACACACACACACACACACACACACCACCTTGCACCAATGTAGAGGCAATGGCAGCTCCAGAGTGTCTGTATATACAGGTTTATGGGCAGTATCTGCTTCAAGGTGGGGACCTAGAAATGGTCTCGAGCACATGTTTATAGAAATCCCATTCTACTTATAATATTATTGATGATGCTTGTCTAAGAAACTCACTTAGTGAGAGGTTCAAACTTCCCTCAACATGTTCAGCTACTGCTGCTTTCTAATTTACAGAGTGCCTGAATACAGAGGATTATCGTGTTAGGGTTTTACTTATTGATGATGGTTTCCTAAAGTGAGGGACGCTAACAGGGGGAGCCGGTAAGGATGGGGTGGGGTGGAGTAGAGGCTGCAGAAAGCATGGGCTCGTGTGTGCTTACTGCCAGAGCTGTTGGTTCGAGCTGTTCTTTTCTGTCCCTCAGTGGGGGACGATGTGGGAACAGGCTCTCCCCACGTGCTGGTGGGAAAAGTGTCTGCTGTGATTCATGACCTTCTAAACCCTCAGATTGAGCTTCAGCACGAGAAGCAGACTTTGATGGGGTTCTCACTCAAACTCGTTTGGTTAAAAAGCTTAGTCATTCAGATGTAGTCTAGACCAAACGTTTCTGTGTGGCGGGTTTTCTAGGTAATCAGTGCCCCCCGTTCCCCACAACTTGCACAATTCTGCAAGTCTGCACTGAACCTTCTCTCCTGACTGCACCCAGCTCTCCCTACTGACCCCATTCATTTCTAACTCTGTTTAGTCATTTCGTTGAACTCTATTCTTCATTTTGTCCCTTTACCGTCTTACTCCCTGACTCTAAATCCTTCTCCCCCACTCTTGCCTAATCCACTCCACCATTCCACAACTCTACTCTGCTCCTTGTCAAGCTAAAGTTTGTGCTATTCTTCACCTGACTTAACAAACTCATTGTCCAGATTTGACAATGATCAGGACTTTGTCCCAACCCTAAGATCTCACTCCTAATACATTTCCTACCCAAGTCCTCCAAATATCTCCAATTACATCTCTCAAAAATAAACTATTGGATTTCTGTCCCACAACAACCCTTTCTCTCCATTTCCTCCATTTCATTTTTTGTGGTATGTGATCCTTGTTGATGATTTCCATTCTTAATTATTTCTCTTATTGGTTAATGAATAACACTGTTGCCATATGGAAAACATGATAGAGTGGGACTAGAGACAAGGAGGATTCTGGGAGAGAGTAGGAGGAGAGTCAAATATGGACCAAGAGCAGAGGTCTAGGTCCCTCTCACTTAAAGATAAGGCCACGTGAAACACTTAGATTGATAGAAATGGGATTACTCATTCAAGCTACTAAACACTAGTAACAGCCACATTTATCTTTCAGCATCTCTGTGTAATTATTTCGGATGTGCCTGTGGGACCAGGCTGGTGGCAAAACTACTCGTAACACCTTTACTCCTTTCCTCCTTCTTCCTAATTTTAAAAAAACGGTATTGTCTTTAAGTAGTCTTCTTTATCTTTGCATCTACCATTCAACTATGTTAAATCCCATTCATTTATATATAAAAATGCATTTGGAACCAAGTCACTCACTGGTGTTATTTTTCTCCTGCATTCCTGGTTCCACATTAACCCCATCTTTTTAGAAGCTGAAATAGCCTCCCTACAGGTCATTCTGTTCCTGCTTTGCCCCATTAATGATAATGATCTTATCCTTAAAAAATCAGGCCTGATGAGATCCAGTTAATTCAGTCTGATACCTAAGCTCTATCTTATGATCCCCTTAAATAAAAACATCCCAATCATTTCACACACACACACACACACACACACACACACCAAATGTAAAATAAGTTAAAACATAAATCAGGAGCTTAATTTGTACTTGAGATATAGAAAAGGATATAGAAAGATCCCACCTTTACAAAAAAAAAAAATCTGGATAATCTTTGAAATTGAATGTCTTTGATGTTCTCTAAGAGCTGAGGTTTTAGGTCAACCATGTACCCTGAAATTTGGGAAAGTGAAGTGATCCCGGAAGAGATATCAGTATTCCAAAAACATGATGGGAAAGAACGTTGCACTATCACCAGAGGCTGCTTGCAAGAAATCAGGGTTTTCTAAAGTATTACGTGTGTGTTTTCAGAAAATACTAGTTAACCCCAGAGCTGCAGCCTCCGCCAAGAGGAATTCTTGCCTACTACCTAAGCTTTTCTTCACAGACCAGGGATGGGGCAGGAAGTTGGAAGGGGTTTCTCACGTTGGTCGGGAAAGCGCAGCTCCCACCTCAGGCATGAACGGCTTCGCTATGGGGAAATTACTCCTATCTTCTTTCCCCCTCCCTCCCCTCCCTCCCCTCCCTCCGGGCTTCGTGGGTGTTAGGCAAAACAACTCTCCCATCGGAACTCACAACCCCACCCTTGTTTTCTTTACAAAGCAATGACTCTAAACTGTTGAAAAGGCCTTAAATATTCTCCAACCTCAGGATACATGAGGAAAAGGAGAGAGAGAGAGAAAGAGAGAGAGAGAGAGAGAGAGAGAGAGAGAACCTCCTGCCTCCAGTTCCTGGAAAGGAGAAAAAACTGTTTCCAGCCAGGAGGGAAAGAATAGCCCTGGCATCTGAAACCAGATTGGGCTTGAGCATAGAGTAAGATTCCCAGGCTAGGCGAGGAGCTAAAAGAAGCACTAGCAGATACCGGTCAAGCCATGTGCAAAGGCGAGAAGTCTCTTTGAGGTCCAAACTCACCAAGTCTGAGGTGAAAGAGAATGTCAAGAAACAGTGTCAAACCAGGTCATGCTGGAGGACAAGCCTGTGGTCTGTGGAGGTTAAACCCACTACCAAAGACAGTAGTCACGAACTATCAACTCAGTTCCTCACAGGAACCGGAGCCACGTGATTTTCACACCCAACATGAAACTATTCACCGCCTCTACAAATCACATGGCATGGAGGCAAAGATGAACTTCACAGCCAGGAGACACGAGGGTCACAGAATGCCAGTCCAAGATTCAGGTGTTGCCCAGTTTGGGGATTCCCAAATAATTCCAGGTCATTATGTTCAACCTCGGAGAGCAACCCTGCACCTTGTCTGGCCATAGCTAAACAACTCAGTCAGCAGAGTGTGGGTGAGACGCTCCAGGTTTGCTGGCGAGCATGGGAGGAAGCTGTCCCCACCTACTCATCTGTCCATTGTAGGGAGGACGTCCCCCTCCATCAGAACTTGAGACAGGTGCAAAGGGCTGGCTCAGAGGGCATTAGAGCGCCCCCCTACCCACCACACCTGTCAGGAGGTGGCCCTGAAGGAAGTAGGCACCCATGAAACCAGTTCTGAGAGCCACCACGGCAGAAAAACCTGTGCCCGTTCCCTTGATCGTCGCTGTCAGGGGTGAACTTCCAGGGCAAGAACTCCTTGTGGCAATACAGGGAGAGCAGGCGAGCTAACCAACCACACCACTACACCCCGCCCGACTTCCCAACATCTACCTCCATCTCTGATTTTACTTATCCGTAAAAACCATCCCCAGACCAGGCTACAGGATCTCACAGCACAGGGCAACGTAACCATCTCCAGTGAGTCTCACCCCGGTTTAACCAACCATGCCCTTTCTTTGAATGTGCAAGTAAGATGTATGACAGGGGTTTTATCAAGTCACAAGCAGGAAAGGGTGCCAACACACAAAAACACCCGTACCAGCAGAATCATGAAACTGCACAAAGAATCCACTCGGCCGAGCGACGAGGTCGGTAATCATACCTATCCCGTCCACTGAAACACAAGAGGGGTGAAAAATGGCTGAAAAATCAAATTCATTCAAACACAAATAGGTCAGAGAGGACGGACAGGAGTCTCAAACAGACAGCACCAACTAATAGTCACACAATTAGATTCTTAAATAGGACTAACCCACAGTCCCAGCATTCAGGAGGCAGTTCTCCTGTGTTCAGGGCCAGCACTGGTCAACAGGGAGTTCCAGGGCAGCCAGGGCTACAGAAAAACTCTCAAAAAAAAGGACTGAAGGAAGGCAGGAAAGAAAACATGATTACTAATAGGATGTTTTGTCTCTGGAGGGAGAGAATGAAGGGGTCTTTCTTTCTTCTTGCATTCCACCTTCAGTTGGAGTCATGGATTACTGAGCAATCTAAACTCTCAGACGCAGATTCTAGAATATTCTGTTCAGTCCCTCTTGAAGGATGAACAGGAAGCGTTGTGGATTACCCTACCCAGGTTCTCATGGTTCAACATGGAGATCAGAATCACTAGCATCTAGCTCTGTCACAATAATAATTTTGTCCATATTGAATAATAATCACCCTTTATAATTTACATCGCCGTCGTACTAGCATAGTTGACCTGGTTATTGGCCGTGGAGGATTTCTTTCATACCATTACTTTTCTGGGAGGTTTTCTCCTTTGTCGTTACACAGTTGCCATAGAGTGCTGAGGCCAACCACTTTCCCGACCACATAACTACACTCCATCCTTACCTGAATCTCAATCTTTTCCAGATATCCTCCACAACACTTCCCATTTGTGGATGTTTAACGTCCAAGTGGTAGTGGCTTCCTAAGGTGACAGAGGCTTGCTTCCCAGTGGCTATAGGGGAGTGCAGCTTTGGAGATCCCTCCCTCCCGCATTCCTCAGTGCTCCGGGACCTGGGGCAATGTGACATACCTCGGGAGGTCCCACTCACTAGAGGGGGACAGTGCCCTCCTTTTGTTTCTCTTAGCTTAGAGTTTCTCTATCCCCAAACATGGTGTCTGTCTGACTATTTTGAAACGTATGAACATATCATTTGTTTTCATGCTACCTGCCAAAGTGCCTGATTGTTCAAATTGATAACTATGTGACAGTGTAGCCTAGGTGATGGGTATCTAGAGGTCTGTGTGTAATTAAAACATAGAGTCCTATGAGTTCTATACACTACCTATATTTCCATTAGTTAACTGGGCAAAGCAATCTTAAAATGAGCCTTTGGTCGCTTATATTAGAAAATATTTTGTTTACTATTCAATCAAATATCCATTATTTATAATGAAGTTCCTCCTTTATTTCTTTTAATCATATTATCATCTTTTCGCTTTTAACGACAGTCTTTTGGCTTAAACCTAAGTGTTTATACTAGCAT
>JANBXA010000168.1:0-17664 GCA_030556225.1 Cricetiscus sungorus | reverse complement strand
TCATCCTAGATACCCTGAACCCTACAGTTCTCATCGAAGATACCCTACACCCTACAGTTCTCATCCTAAATACCCTACACCCTGCAGTTCTCATCCTAATCCCTGTACCCTAAAGTTCTCATCCTAGATACCCTGAACCCTACAGTTCTCATCCCAGATACCATATGCCCTACAGTTCTCATCCTAGATACCCTGAACCCTACAGTTCTCATCCTAGAGCCCTACACCCTACAGTTCTCATCGAAGATACCCTACACCCTACAGTTCTCATTGAAGATACCCTACACCCTACAGTTCTCATCCTAGATACCCTGCACCCTACAGTTCTCATCCTAGATACCCTACACCCTACAGTTCTCATCCTAGATACCCTGAAACCTACAGTTCTCTCCTAGAGCCCTACACCCTTAAGTTCCCATCCTAGATACCCTACACCCTACAGTTCTCATCCTAGATACCCCTACACCTACACTTCTCATCCGAGATACCCAACACCCTACAGTTCTCATCTAGATACCCTGAACTACAGTTCTCATCCCAGATACCACATGCCCTACAGTTCTCATCCTAGATACCCTGAACCCTACAGTTCTCATCCTAGATACACCTACACGCTACAGTTCTCCACCCCTGAGCCCTACACCCTACAGTTCTCACTCGAAAGAATACCTACACCCTACAGTTCTCATCCTAGATACCCTACACCCTGCAGTTGTCCTCATCCTAGATCCCTGTACCTACAGTTCTCATCCTAGATACCCTACACCCTACAGTTCTCATCCTAGAGCCCTACACCCTACAGTTCTCATCGAAGATACTCTACACCCTACAGTTCTCATCCTAGAGCCCTCACCCCTACAGTTCCCATCAAGATACCCTACACCTACAGTTTCTCATCCTAGATACCCTACACCCCTACAGTTCTCATCCTAGAGCCCTGTACCCTACAGTGTCTCATCCTAGATACTCTATACCCTACAGTTCTCATCCTAGATACCTACACCCTACAGTTCTCATCCTAGATACCCTGCTCCCTACAGTTTCTCATCCTAGTGCCCTACACCATACAGTTCTCATCCTAGATACCCCTACACCCTACAGTTCTCATGCTAGATACCCTCATCCTACAGTTCTATCCTAGAGCCCTACACCCTACAGTTCTCATCCTAGATACCCTAAACCATACAGTTCTCATCCTAGATACCCTGCACCCTACAGTTCTCATCCCAGATACCATATGCCCTACAGTTCTCATCCTAGATACCCTGAAACCTACAGTTCTCATCCTAGATACCCTGCACCCTACAGTTCTCATCCGAGATACCCTATACCGTGCAGTTCTCATCCGAGATACCCTACACCCTACAGTTCTCGTCCTAGATACCCTACACCCTACACTTCTCATCCGAGATACCCTACACCCTACAGTTCTCATCCTAGATACCCTGAACCCTACAGTTCTCATCCCAGATACCATATGCCCTACATTTCTCATCCTAGATACCCTACACCCTACAGTTCTGATCCTAGAGCCCTACACCCTACAGTTCTCATCGAAGATACCCTACACCCTACAGTTCTCATCCTAGATACCCTACACCCTACAGTTCTCATCCTAGATACCCTGCACCCTACAGTTCTCATCCGAGATACCCTACACCCTACAGTTCTCATCCTAGATACCCTGCACCCTACAGTTCTCATCCTAGAGCCCTACACCCTTAAGTTCCCATCCTAGATCCCCTACACCCTACAGTTCTCATCCTAGATACTCTACACCCTACACTTCTCATCCGAGATACCCTACACCCTACAGTTCTCATCCTAGATACCCTGAACCCTACAGTTCTCATCCCAGATACCATATGCCCTACAGTTCTCATCCTAGATACCCTGAACCCTACAGTTCTCATCCTAGAGCCCTACAGCCTACAGTTCTCATCGAAGATACCCTACACCCTACAGTTCTCATTGAAGATACCCTACACCCTACAGTTCTCATCCTAGATACCCTGCACCCTACAGTTCTCATCCTAGATACCCTACACCCTACAGTTCTCATCCTAGATACCCTGCACCCTACAGTTCTCATCCTAGATCCCTACACCCTTAAGTTCCCATCCTAGATACCCTACACCCTACAGTTCTCATCCTAGATACCCTACACCCTACACTTCTCATCCGAGATACCCAACACCCTACAGTTCTCATCCTAGATACCCTGAACCCTACAGTTCTCATCCCAGATACCACATGCCCTACAGTTCTCATCCTAGATACCCTGAAACCTACAGTTCTCATCCTAGATACCCTACACGCTACAGTTCTCATCCTAGATACCCTACACCCTGCAGTTCTCATCCTAGATCCCTGTACCCTACAGTTCTCATCCTAGATACCCTACACCCTACAGTTCTCATCCTAGAGCCCTACACCCTACAGTTCTCATCGAAGATACTCTACACCCTACAGTTCTCATCCTAGATACCCTACACCCTACAGTTCTCATCCTAGATACCCTGCACACTACAGTTCTCATCCTAGAGCCCTACACCCTACAGTTCTCATCCTAGATACCCTACACCCTACAGTTCTCATGCTAGATACCCTACACCCTACAGTTCTCATCCTAGATACCCTACACCCTACACTTCTCATCTGAGATACCCTACACCCTACAGTTCTCATCCTAGATACCCTGCACCCTACAGTTCTCATCCCAGATACCATATGCCCTACAGTTCTAATCCTACAGCCCTACACCCTACAGTTCCCATCGAAGATACCCTACACCCTACAGTTCTCATCCTAGATACCCTAAACCCTACAGTTCTCATCCTAGAGCCCTGCACCCTACAGTTCTCATCCTAGATACCCTACACCCTACAGTTCTCATCCTAGATACCCTGCACACTACAGTTCTCATCCTAGAGCCCTACACACTTAAGTTCCCATCCTAGATACCCTACACCCTACAGTTCTCATCCCAGATACCATATGCCCTACAGTTCTCATCCTAGATACCCTGAACCCTACAGTTCTCCTCCTAGATACCCTACACCCTACAGTTCTCATCCTGGAGCCCTACACCCTACAGTTCTCATCGAAGAAACTCTACACCCTACAGTTCTCATCCTAGATACCCTACATCCTGCAGTTCTCATCTTAGATACCCTACACCCTACAGTTCTCATCCTAGAGCCCTACACCCTACAGTTCTCATCCTAGATACCCTACACCCTACAGTTCTCATCCTAGATACCCTATACCCTACAGTTCTCATCCGAGATACCCTACACCCTACAGTTCTCATCCTAGATACCCTGCACCCTGAAGTTCTCATCCTAGATACCCTACGCCCTACAGTTCTCATCCTAGAGCCCTACACCCTACAGTTCACATCGAAGATACCCTACACCCTACAGTTCTCATCCTAGATACCCTACACCCTACAGTTCTCATCCTAGAGCCCTGTATCCTACAGTTCTCATCCTAGATACTCTATACCCTACAGTTCTCATCCTAGATACCCTGCACCCTACAGTTCTCATCCTAGATAAGCTGCTCCCTACAGTTCTCATCCTAGAGCCCTACACCATACAGTTCTCATCCTAGATACCCTACACCCTACAGTTCTCATGCTAGATACCCTGCATCCTACAGTTCTCATCCTAGAGCCCTACA
The DNA here is from genome assembly GCA_030556225.1 of Cricetiscus sungorus. Lineage (NCBI taxonomy): Eukaryota > Metazoa > Chordata > Mammalia > Rodentia > Cricetidae > Cricetiscus > Cricetiscus sungorus. The sequence goes on along the minus strand of JANBXA010000168.1, from coordinate 13,980 downwards.
CCCTACAGTTCTCATCCTAGATACCCTACACCATACAGTTCTCATCCTAGATACCCTGCACCCTACAGTTCTCATCCAAGAAACCCTGAACCCTACAGTTCTCATCCTAGATACCCTGAACCCTACAGTTCTCATCCTAGATACCCTACACCCTACAGTTCTCATCCTAGATACCCTGCACACTACAGTTCTCATCCTAGATAACCTGCACCCTACAGTTCTCATCCCAGATACCATATGCCCTACAGTTCTCATCCTAGAGCCCTACACCCTACAGTTCTCATCGAAGATACCTACACCCTACAGTTCTCATCCTAGACACCCTACACCCTACAGTTCTCATCCCAGAGCCCTGCACCCCTACAGTTCTCATCCTAGATACCCTACACCCTACAGTTCCTCATCCTAGATACCCTGCACCCTACAGTTCTCATCCTAGAGCCCCTACACCCTTACAGTTCCCATCCTAGATACCCTACACCCTACAGTTCTCATCCTAGATACCCTACACCCTACAGTTCTCATCCGAGATACCCAACACCCTACAGTTTCTCATCCTAGATACCTGAACCCTACAGTTTCTCATCCCAGATACAATACACCCTACAGTTCTCATCCTAGATACCCTGAACCCTACAGTTCTCATCCTAGATACCCTACACCCTGCAGTTCTCACCTAGTGGAGCCCTACACCCCTACAGTTCTCATCGAAGATACCCTACACCCTACAGTTCTCATCCTAGATACCCTACACCCTACAGTTCTCATCCTAGAGACCCTGCACCATACAGTTCTCATCCTAGATACCCTACACCCTACAGTTCTCATCACAGATACCCTGCACCCTACAGTTCTCATCCTAGATACCCTACACCCTACAGTTCTCATCGAAGATCACCCCACACCCTACAGTTCTCATCCTAGATACCCTTCACCCTACAGTTCTCATCCTAGATACCCTGCACCCTACAGTTCTCATCCTAGATACCCTACAACCCTACAGTTCTCATCGAAGTACCCTACACCCTACAGTTCTCATCATAGATACCCCTGCACCCTACAGTTCTCATCCTAGTACCCTACACCCTACAGTTCTCATCCAGAGCCCTACACCCTACAGTTCGCATCGAAGATACTCTACACCCACAGTTTCTCATCCTAGATACCCTACACCCTGCAGTTCTCATCCTAGATTCCCTACACCCTACAGTTCTATCCTAGAGCCCTAACCCTACAGCTCTCATCCTAGACACCCTTCACCCTACATTTCTCATCCTAGATACCCTACACCCTACAGGTCTCATCCTAGATACCCTATACCCTACTGTTCTCATCTGAGATACCCTACACCCTACAGATCTCATCCTAGATACCCTGCACCCTGAAGTTCTCATCCTAGATACCATACACCCTACAGTTCTCATCCTAGAGCCCTACACCCTACAGTTCTCATCGAAGGTACCCTACACCTAACGTTCTCATCCTAGAGCCCTACACCTACAGTTCTCATCCCCTTAGAGCCCTACACCTACAGTTCTCATCCTAGATACCCTACACCCTACAGTTCTCATCCTAGATACCCTATACCCTACTGTTCTCATCTGAGATACCCTACACCCTACAGATCTCATCCTAGATACCCTGCACCCTGAAGTTCTCATCCTAGATACCATACACCCTACCGTTCTCATCCTAGAGCCCTGTATCCTACAGTTCTCATTGAAGATACCCTACACCCTACAGTTCTCATCCTAGATACCCTGCACCCTACAGTTCTCATCCTAGATAAGCTGCTCCCTACAGTTCTCATCCTAGAGCCCTACACCATACAGTTCTCATCCTAGATACCCTACACCCTACAGTTCTCATGCTAGATACCCTGCATCCTACAGTTCTCATCCTAGACCCCTACACCCTACAGTTCTCATCCTAGATACCCTACACCATACAGTTCTCATCCTAGATACCCTGCACCCTACAGTTCTCATCCCAGATACCCTGAACCCTACAGTTCTCATCCTAGATACCCTGAACCCTACAGTTCTCATCCTAGATACCCTGCACCCTACAGTTCTCATCCTAGATACCCAACCCCTACAGTTCTCATCCGAGATACCTATACCCTGCAGTTCTCATCCGAGATACCCTACACCCTACAGTTCTCATCCTAGATACCCTACACCCTACAGTTCTCATCCGAGATACCTACACCCTACAGTTCTCATCCTAGGCACCCTGAACCCTACAGTTCTCATCCCAGATACCATATGCCCTCCAGTTCTCATGCTAGATACCCTACACCCTACAGTTCTCATCCTAGAGCCCTGTACCCTACAGTTCTCATCCTAGATACCCTGCACCCTACAGTTCTCATCCTAGAGCCCTGCACCCTACAGTTCTCATCCCAGATACCCTACACCCTACAGTTCTTATCCTAGATACCCTACACCCTACAGTTCTCACCCTAGATCCCTACACCCTACAGTACTCATCCCAGATACCCTACACCCTACAGTTCTCATCCTAGATACCCTACACCCTACACTTCTCATCCTAGATACCCTACACCCTACAGCTTCTCATCCTAGTCCCTCACCCTACAGTTCTCATCCCAGATACCATATGCCCTACAGTTCTCTCCTAGAGGTACCCTGAACTTTACAGTTCTCATCCTAGATACCCTAACACCCTACAGTTCTCATCCTAGATACCCTGCACCCTACAGTTCTCATCCAAGATACCCTACACCCGTGCAGTTCTCATCCTAGATACCCAACACCCTACAGTTCTCATCCTAGAGCCCTACACCTACAGTTCTCATCCTAGATACCCTACACCCTACAGTTCTCATCCTAGATACCCTACACCCTACAGTTTCTCATCCCAGATACCCTACACTCACAGTTCTCATCCTAGATACCCTTCACCCTACAGTTCTCATCCTAGCACCCTGAACACCAGTTCTCATCCCAGATACCATATGCCCCTACAGTTCATCATCCTAGATACCCTGAACCCTACAGTTCTCATCCTAGATACCCTACACCCTACAGTTCTCATCCTGGATACCCTATATCCTACAGTTCTCATCCGAGACACTACACCCCACAGTTCTCATCCTAGATACCCTGCACCCTGCAGTTCTCATCCTAGATACCCTACACCCTACAGTTCTCATCCAGAGCCCTACACCCTACAGTTCTCATCGAAGATACTGCTACACCCTACAGTTCTCATCCTAGATACCCTACACCCTACAGTTCTCATCCTAGAGACCCTGTACCCTACAGTTCTCATCCTAGATACCCTACACCTACAGTTCTCATCCTAGATACCCTGCACCCTACAGTTCTCATCCTAGATACCCTACACCCTACAGTTCTCATCCTAGATACCCCACCCTCAGTTCTCATCCTAGAGCCCTACACCCTTAAGTTCCCATCCTAGATACCCCTACACCCTACAGTTCTCATCTAGATACCCTACACCCTACACTTCTCATCCGAGATACCCAACACCCTACAGTTCTCATCCTAGATACCCTGAACCCTACAGTTCTCATCCCAGATACCACTAGCCCCACAGTTCTCATCCTAGATACTCTGAACCCTACAGTTCTCATCCTAACCCACGCTATAGTTCTCACGAGCCCTACCTACAGTTCTCATCCTAGATACCCTACACCTGCAGTTCTCATCCTATATCCCTACTACCCTACAGTTCTCATCCTAGTACCCTACACCCTACAGTTCCCATCCTAGATACCCTTCACCCAACAGTTCTCATCCTAGATACCCTACACCCTACAGATCTCATCCTAGATACCCTGCATTCACCTACAGTTCTCATACCCTAGAGACCCCTACACCCTCACAGTTCTCATCCTAGAATACCCTACACCCTCACAGTTCTCATCCTGGATACCCTATACCCTACAGTTCTCATCCTAGAGCGTATGTACACCTCAGTTCTCATCCTGGATACCCTATACCCTACAGTTCTCATCCCAGATACCGTCACACCCTACAGTTCTCATCTTGGATACCCCTGCACCCTACAGTTCTCATCCTAGATACCCTGCTCACACCTCAGTTCTCATCCCAGAGCCCTACACCATCAGTTCTCATCCTAGATACCCTACACCCTTCAGTTCTCATGCCTAGATACCCTGCATCCTACAGTTCTCATCCTAGAGCCCTACACCCTACAGTTCTCATCCTAGATACCCTACACCATACAGTTCTCATCCTAGATAGCCTGCACCCTACAGTTCTCATCCCATATACCATGCCCTACAGTTCTCATCCTAGATACCGTGAACCCTACAGTTCTCATCCTAGATACCCTACACCCTACAGTTCTCATCCTAGATACCCTGCACCCTACAGTTTCTCATCCAAGATACCCTATACCCTGCAGTTCTCATCCGAGATACCTACACCCTACAGTTCGTCATCCTAGATACCCTACACCCTACGTTCTCATCCTAGATACCCTACACCCTACAGTTCTCATCCTAGAGCCCTACACCCTACAGTTCTCATCCCAGATACCCTACACCCTAAGGTTCTCATTCCTAGATACCCCTACACCGCTACAGTTCTCATCCCAAGACACCCTACACCCTACAGATCTCATCCTAGATACCCTTCACCCTACAGTTCTCATCCTAGATACCCTGAACACTACAGTTCTCATCCAGATACCATACCCTACAGTTCTCATACTAGATACCCTGAACCCTACAGTTCTCATCCAAGATACCCTACACCCTACAGTTCTCAGCCTAGATACCCTAACCCTACAGTTCTCATCCCAGATCACTACACCCTACAGTTCTCATCCTCGATACCCCGCATCCTACAGTTCTCATCCTAGAACCCTACACCCTACAGTTCTGATCCTAGACCCCTACACCCTAGATTCTCATCAAGATACCCACACCCTACAGTTCTCATCCCAGATACCCTACACCCACTACAGTTCTCATCCTAGAGCCCTGTACCCTACAGTTCTCATCCTAGATACCCTACACCCTACAGTTCTCATCCTAGATACCCTGCACCCCACAGTTCTCATCCTAGATACCCTACAGCCCTACAGTTCTCATCCTAGATACCCTGCACCCTACAGTTCTCATCCTAGAGCCCAACACCTTCCTATAGTTCCCATCCTAGATACCCTACACCCCTACAGTTCTCATCCTAGATACCCTCCCTACATTCTCATCCGAGAGTACCCAACACCCTACAGTTCTCATCTAGATGCCCTACACGCTACAGTTCTCACCCTAGAGCCCTAGCACCCTACAGTTCTCATCCTAGATACCCTACACCCTACAGTTCTCATCCTAGAGCCCTACACCATACAGTTCTCATCCTAGATACCCTACACCCTACAGTTCTCATGCTAGATACCTGCATCCTACAGTTCTCATCCTAGAGCCCTACCCCTACAGTTCTCATCCTAGATACCCAACACCATACAGTTCTCATCCTATATACCCTGCACCCTACAGTTCTCATCCCAGATACCCTGAACCCTACAGTTCTCATCCTAGAACCCTGAACCCTACAGTTCTCATCCTAGATACCCACCCTACAGTTTCTCATCCTAGACACCCTGCACCCTACAGTTCTCATCCAGAGATACCCATATACCCTGCACAGTTCTCATCCGAGATACCCCCACACCCTACAGTTCTCATCCTAGATACCATACACCCTACAGTTCTCATCCGAGATACCCTACACCCTACAGTTCTCATCCTAGGCACCCTGAACCCTACAGTTCTCATCCCAGATACCATATGCCCTCCAGTTCTCATGCTAGATACCCTACACCCTACAGTTCTCATCCTAGAGCCCTCTACCCTACAGTTCTCATCCTAGATACCCTGCACCCTACAGTTCTCATCCTAGAGCCCTGCACCCTACAGTTCTCATCCCAGATACCCTACACCCTACAGTTCTTATCCTAGATACCCTACACCCTACAGTTCTCACCCTAGATCCCTACACCCTACAGTTCTCATCCCAGATACCCTACACCCTACAGTTCTCATCCTAGATACCCTACACCCTACAGTTCTCATGCTAGATACCCTACACCCTACACTTCTCATCCGAGATACCCTACACCCTACAGTTCTCATCCCAGATACCATATGCCCTACAGTTCTCTTCCTAGATACCCTGAACTTTACAGTTCTCATCCTAGATACCCTGCACCCTACAGTTCTCATCCTAGATACCCTGCACCCTACAGTTCTCATCCAAGAAACCTATACCCTGCAGTTCTCATCCGAGATACCCTACACCCTACAGTTCTCATCCTAGATACCCTACACCCTACAGTTCTCATCCCAGATACACTACACCCTACAGTTTCTCATCCTAGATACCCCTACACCCTACAGTTCTCATCCCAGATACCCTACACTCTACAGTTCTCATCCTAGATACCCTTCACCCCTACAGTTCTCATCCTAGATACCCTGAACACTACAGTTCTCATCCCAGATACCATACGCCCTACAGTTCTCATCCTAGATACCCTGAACCCTACAGTTCTCATCCTAGATACCCTACACCCTACAGTTCTCATCCTGAGATACCCTACACCCTACAGTTCTCATCCGTAGATACACCACACCCTACAGTTCTCATCCTAGATACCCTGCACCCTGCAGTTCTCATCCTATACCCTACACCCTACAGTTCTGATCCAGAGCCCTTCACCCTACAGTTCTCATCGATAGATACCCTACACCCTACAGTTTCTCATCCTAGATACCCTACACCCTACAGTTTCTCATCCCCAGATACCCTACACTCTACAGTTCTCATCCTAGATACCCTTCACCCTACAGTTCTCATCCTAGACACCCTGAACACTACAGTTCCTCATCCCAGATACCATATCCCTACAGTTCTATCCTAGATACCCTGAACCCTACAGTTCTCATCCTAGATACCCTACACCCTACAGTTCTCATCCTAGATACCCTACACCCTACAGTTCTCATCCGAGATCCCTATACCCTACAGTTCTCATCCTAGATACCCTGCACCCTGCAGTTCTCATCCTAGATACCCTACACCCTACAGTTCTGATCCAAGAGCCCTACACCCCACAGTCTCATCGAAGATACCCTACACCCTACAGTTCTCATCCCTAGATACCCTACACCCTACAGTTTCTCTCTAGACCCTGCACCCTACAGTTCTCATCCTAGATACCCTACACCCTACATTTCTCATCCTAGATACCCCTGCACCCTACAGTTCTCATCCTAGATACCCTACACCCTACATAGTTCTCATCCTAGATACCCTACACCCTCACAGTTCTCATCCTAGAGCCCTACACCCTTACAGTTCTCATCCTAGATACCCTACACCCTACAGTTTCTCTCATCCTAGCACCCTGAACCCTACAGTTCTCATCTCAGATACCATATGCCATACAGTTCTCATCCTAGATACCCCACACCCCACAGTTCTCATCCTAGATCCCTTCTACCCTACAGTTTCTCATCCTAGATACCCTGCAACCCTACAGTTCTCATCCTAGATCCCTGCACCCTACAGTTCTCATCCTAGATACCCTATACCCTACAGTTCTCATCCTAGATACCCTACACCCTACAGTTCTCATCCTAGATCCCTACACCCTACAGTTCTCATCCAGATACTCACACACCTACAGTTCTCATCCTAGATACCCTAAACCCTACAGTTCTCATCCTAGATACCCACACCCTACAGTTCTCATCCTAGATACCCTACACCCTACAGTTCTCATCCTAGACCATATGCCCTACTTCCTAGATACCCTAAAGTTCTCATCCTAGATACCCTGCACCTACAGTTCTCATCCTAGATACCCTGCACCCTAAAGTTCTCATCCTAGATACCCAACACCCTGCAGTTCTCATCCAGATACCCTACACCCCTACAGTTCTCATCCTAGAGCCCCACACCCTACAGTTCTCATCCTAGATACCCTACACCCTACAGTTCTCATCCTAGATACCCTACACCCTACAGTTCTCATCCTAGATACCCTACACCCTCACAGTTCTCACTCCTAGATACCCTTCACCCTACAGTTCTCATCCTAGATACCCTGAACACTACAGTTCTCATCCTAGAGGTCGTACCCTATGCCCTACAGTTCTCATCCGAGATACTCTACCCTACAGTTCTCATCCTAGATACCCCACACCCTACAGTTCTCATCCTAGATACCCTACATCCTACGTTCTCATCCTAGATACACTACACCCTACAGTTCTCATCCCCAGATACCACCCTACAGTTCTCATCCTAGATACCCTACACCCTACAGTTCTGATCCAAGAGCCCTACCCCTACAGTTCTCATCGAAGATACCCTACACCCTACAGTTCTCATCCTTCAGATACCCTACACCCTACAGTTCTCATCCTTCAGATACCCTACACCCTACAGTTCTCATCATACCCTTCACCCTCACAGTTCTCATCCTAGACACCCTGCACCCTACAGTTCTCATCCCAGACCGCCCTACAGTTCACATCCTCCCTGACAGTTCTCATCCTAGATACCCTACACCCTACAGTTCTCATCCTAGGTACTCTACACCCTCACTTCTCATCCGAGATACCTACACCCTACAGTTCTCATCCTAGATACCCTGAACCTCAGTTCTCATCCTAGATACCCTACACCCTACAGTTCTCATCCTAGAGCCCCTACACCCTACAGTTCTCGACCTGCACCCTACAGTTCTCATCCTAGAACCTCACACCCTACAGTTCTCATCCTAGAGCCCTGTACCCTACAGTTCTCATCTAGATACCCTACACCTACATTTCTCATCCTAGATACCCCTGCACCCTACAGTTCTCATCCTAGATACCCTAAGCACCCTTACAGTTCTCATCCTAGATACCCTGCAACCCCTACAGTTCTCATCCTAGAGCCCTACACCCTAAAGTTCCCATCCTAGATACCCTACACCCCTACAGTTCTCATCCTAGATACCCTACACCCTACACTTCTCATCTGAGATACCCAACACCCTACAGTTCTCATCCTAGATACCCTGAACCCTACAGTTCTCATCCCAGATACCATATGCCCTACAGTTCTCTAATCCTAGATACTCTGAACCCTACAGTTCTCATCCTAGAGTACCCCACACGCTACAGTTCTCATCTAGAGCCCCACACCCCACAGTTCTCATCCTAGATACCCTTACACCTACGTAGTTCTCATCCTAGATACCCTGCACCCTACAGTTCTCATCCTAGATACCCTACACCCTACAGTTCTCATCCTAGATACCCCTCACCCTACAGTTCTCATCCTAGATACCCTACACCCTACAGTTCTCATCCTAGATACCCTGCACCCCTACCAGTTCTCATCCTAGATCCCATACACCCTACAGTTCTCATCCTAGATACCCTACACCCTACAGTTCTCATCCTAGATACCCTACACCCTACAGTTCTCATCCTAGAGCCCTACTACAGTTCTCATCTTAGATACCCCAACCCTACAGTTCTCATCTAGATACCCTGCACCCTACAGTTCTCATCCCAGATATCCCTGCACCCTACAGTTCTCATCCTAGAGCCCTACACCCTACAGTTCTCATCCTAGATACCCTACACCCTACAAGTTCTCATCCTAGATACCCTACCTACAGTTCTCATCCTAGAGCCCTACACCCTACAGTTCTCATCTAGATACCCTACACCTACAGTTCTCATCCTAGATACCCTGCACCCTACAGTTCTCATCCTAGAACCCTACGCCCCACAGTTCCCACTTCCTAGATACCGCTACCCCACAGTTCTCATCCCATACTCTATGCCCTCAGTTCTCATCCTAGATACCCTGCGCCCCTACAGTTCTCCTCCAAGATACCCTACACCCTACAGTTCTCATCCGAGCCCTACACCCTACAGTTCTCATCCGAGAAACTCCACACCCTACAATTCTCTCCTGAGATACCCCACAACCTACCAGTTCTCATCCTGGAATGCCCTGCACCCTCACAATTCTCATCCCAGAGCCCACCACCTCACTGGGTAGTACCACCTACACCCACAGTTAATGTCTCTATCTAGATACCCTGTACCCTACAGTTCTCATCCGAGATACCCTAGCACCCTACGTTCTCATCCTAGATGCCCTGCACCCTACAGTTCTCATCCTAGATACCCTGCACCCGCACAGTTCTTATCCTGAGATACCCTACACCTCACAGTTCTCACCCTAGATCCCTACACCTCAGTACTCATCCTAGATACCCCACACCCCACAGTTCTCATCCTAGATACCCAACACCCCACAGTAGTTCTCATGCGGGATACCCCATAATTCTACACTTTCCCCATCCGAGATACCCCACACCCTCTCTCATCCCAGATACCATATGCCTTCCAGTTCTCTTCCTAGATACCCTGAACTTACAGCCCTATCCAGACTGCACCTACAGTTCTCATCCTAGATAACTTTGCACCCAACAAAGTTCTCATCCAAGATACCCTATACCCTGCAGTTCTCATCCGAGAGCTCCCAACACCCCTACAGAAGCCCCACTCCTAGAGCCCTACACCCTACAGTTCTCATCCCAGATACCCCACACCCACAAAGCCCTCATCCTAGACACCCTACACCCCACAGTTCTATCCTAGATACCCTACACCCTACAGTTCTCACCCTAGATCCCCACACCCCACAGTACCTATCCAGATACCCCACACCTAAGGAAGTTCTCATCCCAGATACCCCACACCCCACAGTTCTCATGCTAGATACCCCACACCCCCACTCCCCCCATCCGAGATACCCCACACTCACAGTTCTCATCCCAGATACCATATGTCTACAGTTCTCTCCTAGATACTCCCTAGAACTTTACAGTTCTCATCCTAGATACCCTGCACTCCTACAGTTCTCATCCTAGATACCCTGCACCCAACAGTTCTCATCCAAGATACCCTATACCCTGCAGTTCTCATCCGTAGACATCCCACACCTTACAGTTCTCACCCTAGAGCCCTACACCCTACAGTTCTCATCCCAGATACCCATAATTCCAGTTCTCATCCTAGATACCCCATAAATTCTGGCAGTTCTCATCCCAGATACCCCACACTCTACAGTTCTCATCCCAGATGACCTTCTCACCCCACAGTTCTCATCCTAGACACCTCCTGAACACTACAGTTCTCATCTCCAGATACCATATGCCCCAGTTCATATCCTAGATACCCTGAACCCTACAGTCCTCATCCCAGATACCCCACACCCTACAGTTCTCATCCCAGGACACCCCCATCCTACAGTTCTCATCCCAGATACACTACACCCTACAGTTCTCATCCTAGATACCCTGCATCCTGCAGTTCCCCATCCTAGATACCCCACACCCCACAGTTCTGATCCAAGAGCCCTACACCTTACAGTTCTCATCGAAGATACCCTAATCAAAGAAGTTCTCATCCCAGATACCCTACACCCAACAGTTCTCATCCCAGATACCCCACACTCTACAGTTCTCATCCTAGATACCCTTCACCCTACAGTTCTCATCCTAGACACCCTGAACACTACAGTTTTCATCCCAGATACCATATGCTCCCATAGTTCATATCCTAGATAATTCCCAACCTACAGTCCCTATCCCAGATACCCCACACCCCATAGTGTTTCTATCCCAGATACCCTATATCCCATGTTCTCATCCTAAGACACACCACAATTCTGCTGTTCCTCATTCCAGGATACCCCTGCATCCAACAGTTCTGCATCCCAGATACCCTAAGTAACCTCACAGTTCTGATCCAAGAGCTCCCACAATTCCCAACAGTTCTCATCGAAGATACCCATAATCAAAGAAGTTCTCATCCTAGATACCCCACACCCCACAGTTCTCATCCTAGAGCCCTGTACCCTGAAGCTCTGCATCCTAGAGCACCCTACACTCACATTTCATCCCAGATACCCCGTAACCTTAAGAAAGTTCTCATCCTAGACACCCTACACCCTACAGTTCTCATCCTAGGGATACCCCAGCACCTCATGTTTCCCACATCCCAGAGCCCCCACAATTCTTAAGTTCCTCATCCTAGATACCCTACACCCCCATGTTCCCATCCTAGGCACCCCTGAACTCCCACACCTTTCATCCCATACCATATGCCCCTCCAGTTCTCATGATACCCCATAAACCCTACAGTTCTCATCCCAGAGCCCTGTACCCTACAGTTCTCATCCCTAGACAATTCCTGCACCCCTACAGTTCTCATCCCAGAGCCCCCACCCCCACAGTTCTCATCCTGATGTCTCACACCCTACAGTTCTTATCCCAGATACCCCCACACCCCACAGTTCTCACCCTAGATCCCTACACCCTACAGTACTCATCCTGATACCCCACACCCTACAGTTCTCATCCTAGATGACCACACCCCACAGTTCTCAAACAAGATACCTCACACCCCACACTTCCCATCCGAGATACCCTACACCCCACAGTTCTCATCCCAGATACCATATGCTCCATGTTCTTCTTCCTAGGATACCCTGAACTTGTTGAAAGTTCTCATCCTAGATACCCTGCACTCCATGCAGTTTTGAAACATCTCAGATACCCTGTAATCTACAGTTCTCATCCAAGATACCCTATACCCTGCAGTTCTCATCCAGAGATACCCTAACACCCCACAGTTCTCACCCCTAGAGCCCCCACACCCTACAGGTTTCCCATCCCAGATACCCTACACCCCACAGTTCTCATCCTAGATACCCTACACCCCACAGTTCATCCCAGATACCCTACACTCTCCACAGTTCTCATCCTAGATACCCTTCACCCTACAGTTCTCATCCTAGACAACTCTGAACACTACAGCAGTTCTCATCCCAGATACCATATGCCTTACAGTTCATATCCTAGATGTTCTGAACCCCACAGTTCTCATCCTAGATACCCTACACCCTACAGTTCTCATCCTAGATACCTTATATCCCACAGTTCTCATCCGAGATACACTACACCCTACAGCTCTCATCCTAGATACCCTGCATCCCAGCTCTCATCCTAGATACCCTACACCCTACAGTTCTGGATCCAAGAGCCCCACACCTCACAGTTCTCATCAAGATACCCTACACCCCCATAGTTCTCATCCTAGATACCCTACACCTTACAGTTCTCATCCTAGATACCCTACACTCTATGTTCTCATCCCAGATATTCCTTCACCCTACAGTTCTCATCCCAGACAATTCTGAACACTAAAGTTCTCATCCCAGATACCATATGCCCCACAGTTCATCCTAGATACCCTGAACCTACAGTTCTCATCCTAGATACCCCACACCCCACAAGTTCAATCCCAGATACCCTATATCTCCAGTTCTCATCCTAGACACACTCATAACCTCACAGTTCTCATCCTAGATACCCTGCATCCCAGTTCTCATCCTAGATACCCCACACCCTACAGTTCTGATCCAAGAGCCCTACACCCTACAGTTCTCACTGAAGACACCCTACACCTTGTTGTGTTCTATCCTAGATACCCCACACCTTACAGTTCTCATCCCAGAGCCCTGTACCCTACAGTTCTCATCCCAGGGGATACCCTACACCTACATTTCTCATCCTAGATACCCTGCACCCTACAGTTCTCATCCTAGATACCCCGCACCCTGCTGTTCTCATCCCAGATACCTCTGCACCCTACAGTTCTCATCCTACAGCCCTACACCCCTTAAGTTCCCATCCTAGATACCCTACACCTCACAGTTCTCATCCTAGATACCCTACACCCTACACTTCTCATCCGAGATACCAACACCCCACAGTTCTCATCCTAGATACCTGAACCCTACAGTTTCATCCCAGATACCTGCAGCCCTAACAGTTCTCATCCTAGATACCTGAACCAATACAGTTCTCATCCTAGACACC
>JANBXA010000167.1:0-274896 GCA_030556225.1 Cricetiscus sungorus | reverse complement strand
GCCGGTAGTGGGCGGTGCTCGGCTGGGCTCCGTGGCGGGCCGGCGTGAGCAGCTGCAGGCTCATGGGGCGCCCCGGAGACAGCCGCCCTCGTCTACGGCCATACCACCCTGAACGCGCCCGATCTCGTCTGATCTCGGAAGCTAAGCAGGGTCGGGCCTGGTCAGTACCTGGATGGGAGACCGCCTGGGAATACCGGGTGCCGTAGGCTTTTTCTTTTGTTTTGTGTCTCTCTCTCCTTGTGGTGTCTTAGCATTCTTTTGTTTATTATACTCCTCTCACTTTCCAAGAGAACTGGTTAGTCTCTTCCATGATTTTCCTTTTTCTTTCTTTCTTTCTTTCTTTCTTTCTTTCTTTTTTTTTTTTTAATAATCCTTATTAGAGTAGGGTTAGGGGTTTGTGTAGAAAATAGGGGGAAAAACAGTGTACATCATCAGCCTTGTGTGTGCTGGTAGACATGGTGCTGGAGAGGGAGTTGAGATTCCTATGTCTTGAAACACCCGAGTAGGGATCCCAGAAACATGCAGGCTAAGGACTGCAGGCTACATGTTGTCTGTCTGTGTATACGCATGCCTGTGTGTCTCTCCATCTATGTAGGCATGCTTGTGTTGCAGTGTGCTTGTGTGCTTACCAGCCTGTGTGCCTCTCTCTCTCTCTCTCTCTCTCTCTCTCTCTCTCTCTCTCTCTCTCTCTCTCTCTCTCTCTCTCTCTCTCTCTCTCTCTCTCTCTGTCTCCTCTGTCTCTCTCTCTGGCATATTCCCCAAATGGGAGGTCAAGTCCAGACATTGCCAGAGTCTCACCTAGAGGAAGCATCACACTATGAACAAGACAATTGTGGAGTGTAGCATTTTGCAGCAACCCATGCACATTATGGCCTCCCCTGCCCTCTACTATGAGAAGGACAAGCAGCAGCACCAGAGGCACAGGCAGCATCATAATGGTTGCCAAGGCAGCATTGCTGGGAACGACATCACAGAGAGTGAGGTGCTGTGCTGCTCTCTCTCTTGGCTCTGCAGGTGAAGGCACCTCCATCACTGCTGCCTCAGTCCCTGCTGCTGGGGACCCGGCTATCACAGCAACTTCATCATGACTTCAGGGTCTTGGTGGAGTGTCGTGACGTGTGTGTGCGTGACATTATTCATTAGACAAGATCTTCTGATCATCTGATTTTTAAGTTGTTCAATGTTTATAGTCAGTGATTGCTGTGTCCTTCATGTCTTGGTTCTGTTGCATGCTCTTGGGAATTGATAATGTGAAATCATCCAGTTTTTTAAATTATTTAATCATTTCATCCTTAAAATCTAATATTATGTAATCAGTAATCACTGGATCTCACAGTGTCCCAATTTTGTGGGTAAATCAGTATGAATTCAGATGATGTGATGGTCTGGCACATTTGACTCCCAAACAGAGGCTCAAACTCCACTGATCACTGAATAAATAATGACAGATTTTAATACATAAATAATTAAAAATTGAATTATTTGATGGTATTTTATACTTGACTTCTACAAGACTTAGCAAAACTCAAGAGATGATTATTTAATCACAGATTTGAATCAAAAAAAGAATGAGTGATGAGATAATATCTCATGATTCATCCATGGGGAGAGAAGAATATGATACCATCAATGATTTAAATAATGAAATAATGAAATTACTTGCCACGATTATCTCCAAAAAAGTGTAAAAATCCAGTTAGCATCTATTATCAAATGTCCTATTTTAATAATTAAATAATTACATAATTACAGGATACTTATACTCTGTCACACTGAACAGCCACAAGTTGTCTCTTTCTTGACTCCCATAAACTTGGGCCAAACACCATGTTCTATGTTCCAAGTTCCGTGGGCTCCTGCAATCAGGGAGCATCTTCCAAGCTGGCGAGCGTGCCCTTCTCTCTTCTCCGACATGGGCGGTGCCAGGCCTTCACAAGGAGGAATGGATGGCAGCATGGACGATGAGGATGGACGTCAGGGTGTGGTGTGGTGGTGTGGTGGTGGTGGGGTGGGGTGGGTGGGGTGTGGACAGAACTGAGAGCCTAGGAGACAGCATTCCAAGCAAGAGTGAACCGAGAATCATCCTACCCACACACACACACACACACTCACCAGCATGCACACGGGTCAAACACACCACCACACACACACACACACACACACACACACACACACACACACAAACACACACAAATACACTCACACTCCCTGTAACCTGCTCCCAGACATCCTGTCCTTCTTCCTGGATTCTCTGGGAGGAGGGGCTGGACTAGGAGGAGGTTGTGGGTGAGGAAGAAGAGGAGGAGAAGAGAAAGGACCAGCAGGTGGTGGGGTGGCAGAGGGCGAGAAGGAAGAGGAGGAGGAGGAAGAGGAAGAGGAGTAGCATGAACAGAGGGAGGACGATTTGCAGGAGCAGGAGTCAACAGTTTCCCCCCTAGCGTGGCCCGAGTGGGGGAGGATGACCTCCCCGCCGGGCTAGCACCCGATCCGATCCCTCCTGGAACCAAGGGAGCGCACCAGCAGGAGAGTGTCTACCCTGTCTGGGAGGATGACACAAGCCATGTGGACGCCATGCCTGAGCCTTCCTGGGCTCCGGCCCTGAAAGTCAGTGGTAGATGAGCCCGGAAGAGAAAGCTGCACAGCGCAGCCCGCCGCCTGGGAAGGGGCTCGAACCCCTGCTCCGACCGACCGCCACCGCCGCCGCTGTAGCCGCCACCGGTAGTGGGCGGTGCTCGGCTGGGCTCCGTGGCGGGCCGGCGTGAGCAGCTGCAGGCTCATGGGGCGCCCCGGAGACAGCCGCCCTCGTCTACGGCCATACCACCCTGAACGCGCCCGATCTCGTCTGATCTCGGAAGCTAAGCAGGGTCGGGCCTGGTCAGTACCTGGATGGGAGACCGCCTGGGAATACCGGGTGCCGTAGGCTTTTTGTTTTGTGTCTCTCTCTCCTTGTGGTGTCTTAGTATTCTTTTGTTTATTATACTCCTCTCACTTTCCAAGAGAACTGGTTAGTCTCTTCCATGATTTTCCTTTCTTTCTTTCTTTCTTTCTTTCTTTCTTTTTTTTTTTTTTTTTTAATAATCCTGATTAGAGTAGGGTTAGGGGTTTGTGTAGAAAATAGGGGGAAAAAACAGTGTACATCATCAGCCTTGTGTGTGCTGGTAGACATGGTGCTGGAGAGGGAGTTGAGATTACTATGTCTTGAAACACCCGAGTAGGGATCCCGGAAACATGCAGGCTAAGAACTGCAGGCTACATGTTGTCTGTGTATACGCGTGCCTGTGTGTCTCTCCATCTATGTAGGCATGCTTGTGTTGCAGTGTGCTTGTGTGCTTACCAGCCTGTGTGCCTCTCTCTCTCTCTCTCTCTCTCTCTCTCTCTCTCTCTCTCTCTCTCTCTCTCTCTCTCTCTCTCTTCTCTCTCTTTCTTTCTCTCTCTCTCTCTGTCTTCTCTCTCTGGCATATTCCCCAAATGGGAGGTCAAGTCCAGACATTGCCAGAGTCTCACCTAGAGGAAGCATCACACTATGAACAAGACAATTGTGGAGTGTAGCATTTTGCAGCAACCCATGCACATTATGGCCTCCCCTGCCCTCTACTATGAGAAGGACAAGCAGCAGCACCAGAGGCACAGGCAGCATCATAGTGGTTGCCAAGGCAGCATTGCTGGGAATGACATCACAGAGAGTGAGGTGCTGTGCTGCTCTCTCTTGGCTCTGCAGGTGAAGGCACCTCCATCACTGCTGCCTCAGTCCCTGCTGCTGGGGACCCGGCTATCACAGCAACTTCATCATGACTTCAGGGTCTTGGTGGAGTGTCGTGACGTGTGTGTGCGTGACATTATTCATTAGACAAGATCTTCTGATCATCTGATTTTTAAGTTGTTCAATGTTTATAGTCAGTGATTGCTGTGTCCTTCATGTCTTGGTTCTGTTGCATGCTCTTGGGAATTGATAATGCGAAATCATCCAGTTTTTTAAATTATTTAATCATTTCATCCTTAAAATCTAATAGTATGTAATCAGTAATCACTGGATCTCACAGTGTCCCAATTTTGTGGGTAAATCAGTATGAATTCAGATGATGTGATGGTCTGGCACATTTGACTCCCAAACAGAGGCTCAAACTCCAGTGATCATTGAATAAATAATGACAGAATTTAATACATAAATAATTAAAAATTGAATTATTTGATGGTATTTTATACTTGACTTCTACAAGACTTAGCAAAACTCAAGAGATGATTATTTAATCACAGATTTGAATCAAAAAAAGAATGAGTGATGAGATAATATCTCATGATTCATCCATGGGGAGAGAAGAATATGATACCATCAATGATTTAAATAATGAAATAATGAAATTACTTGCCACGATTATCTCCAAAAAAGTGTCAAAATCCAGTTATCATCTATTATCAAATGTCCTATTTTAATAATTAAATAATTACATAATTACAGGATAGTATACTCTGTCATACTGAACAGCCACAAGTTGTCTCTTTCTTGACTCCCATAAACTTGGGCCAAACACCATGTTCTATGTTCCAAGTTCCGCGGGCTCCTGCAATCCGGGAGCATCTTCCAAGCTGGCGAGCGTGCCCTTCTCTCTTCTCCGACATGGGGGGTGCCAGGCCTTCACAAGGAGGAATGGATGGCAGCATGGACGATGAGGATGGACGTCAGGGTGTGGTGTGGTGGTGGTGGTGGTGGGGTGGGGTGGGTGGGGTGTGGACAGAACTGAGAGCCTAGGAGACAGCATTCCAATCAAAGAGTGAACCGAGAATCATCCTACCCACACACACACACACACACACTCACCAGCATGCACACGTCAAACACACACACACACACACACACACTCACACACACACACACACACACACTCTCTCTCCCTGTAACCTGCTCCCAGACATCCTGTCCTTCTTCCTGGATTCTCTGGGAGGAGGGGCAGGACTAGGAGGAGGTTGTGGGTGAGGAAGAAGAGGAGGAGAAGAGAAAGGACCAGCAGGTGGTGGGGTGGCAGAGGGCGGAGAAGGAAGAGGAGGAGGAAGGAAGAGGAAGAGGAGTAGCATGAACAGAGGGAGGACGATTTGCAGGAGCAGGAGTCAACAGTTTCCCCCCAAGCTTGGCCCGAGTGGGGGAGGATGACCTCCCCGCCGGGCTAGCACCCGATCCGATCCCTCCTGGAACCAAGGGAGCGCACCTGCAGGAGAGTGTCTACCCTGTCTGGGAGGATGACACAAGCCATCTGGACGCCTTTCCCTGCGCCTTCCTGGGCTCCGGCCCTGAAAGTCAGTGGTAGACGAGCCCGGAAGAGAAAGCTGCACAGCGCAGCCCGCCGCCTGGGAAGGGGCTCGAACCCCTGCTCCGACCGACCGCCACTGCCGCCGCTGTAGCCGCCACCGGTAGTGGGCGGTGCTCGGCTGGGCTCCGTGGCGGGCCGGCGTGAGCAGCTGCAGGCTCATGGGGCGCCCCGGAGACAGCCGCCCTCGTCTACGGCCATACCACCCTGAACGCGCCCGATCTCGTCTGATCTCGGAAGCTAAGCAGGGTCGGGCCTGGTTAGTACTTGGATGGGAGACCGCCTGGGAATACCGGGTGCCGTAGGCATTTTTTTTGTTTTGTGTCTCTCTCTCCTTGTGGTGTCTTAGTATTCTTTTGTTTATTATACTCCTCTCACTTTCCAAGAGAACTGGTTAGTCTCTTCCATAATTTTCCTTTCTTTCTTTCTTTCTTTCTTTCTTTTTTTTTTTTTTTTTTTTAATAATCCTTATTAGTGTAGGGTTAGGGGTTTGTGTAGAAAATAGGGGGAAAAACAGTGTACATCATCAGCCTTGTGTGTGCTGGTAGACATGGTGCTGGAGAGGGAGTTGAGATTACTATGTCTTGAAACACCCGAGTAGGGATCCCGGAAACATGCAGGCTAAGAACTGCAGGCTACATGTTGTCTGTGTATACGCATGCCTGTGTGTCTCTCCATCTATGTAGGCATGCTTGTGTTGCAGTGTGCTTGTGTGCTTACCAGCCTGTGTGCCTCTCTCTCTCTCTCTCTCTCTCTCTCTCTCTCTCTCTCTCTCTCTCTCTCTCTCTCTCTCTCTCTCTCTCTCTTTCTCTCTCTCTCCTCTGTCTCTCTCTCTGGCATATTCCCCAAATGGGAGGTCAAGTCCAGACATTGCCAGAGTCTCACCTAGAGGAAGCATCACACTATGAACAAGACAATTGTGGAGTGTAGCATTTTGCAGCAACCCATGCACATTATGGCCTTCACTGCCCTCTACTATGAGAAGGACAAGCAGCAGCATCAGAGGCACAGGCAGCATCATAGTGGTTGCCAAGGCAGCATTGCTGGGAATGGCATCACAGAGAGTGAGGTGCTGCTCTCTCTTGGCTCTGCAGGTGAAGGCACCTCCATCACTGCTGCCTCAGCCCCTGCTGCTGGGGACCCGGCTATCACAGCCTCTTCATCATGACTTCAGTGTCTTGGTGGAGTGTCGTGACATGTGTGTGCGTGACAGTATTCATTAGACAAGATCTTCTGATCATCTGATTTTTAAGTTGTTCAATTTTTATAGTCAGTGATTGCTGTGTCCTTCATGTCTTGGTTCTGTTGCATCCTCTTGGGAATTGATAATGTGAAATCATCCAGTTTTTTAAATTATTTAATCATTTCATCATTAAAATCTAATATTATGTAATCAGTAATCACTGGATCTCACAGTGTCCCAATTTTGTGGGTAAATCAGTATGAATTCAGATGATGTGATGGTCTGGCACATTTGACTCCCAAACAGAGGCTCAAACTCCACTGATCATTGAATAAATAATGACAGATTTTAATACATAAATAATTAAAAATTGAAGTATTTGATGGTATTTTATACTTGACTTCTACAAGACTTAGCAAAACTCAAGAGATGATTATTTAATCACAGATTTGAATCAAAAAAAGAATGAGTGATGAGATAATATCTCATGATTCATCCATGGGGAGAGAAGAATATGATACCATCAATGATTTAAATAATGAAATAATGAAATTACTTGCCACGATTATCTCCAAAAAAGTGTCAAAATCCAGTTATAATCTATTATCAAATGTCCTATTTTAATAATTAAATAATTACATAATTACAGGATAATATACTCTGTCACACTGAACAGCCACAAGTTGTCTCTTTCTTGACTCCCATAAACTTGGGCCAAACACCATGTTCTATGTTCCAAGTTCCGCGGGCTCCTGCAATCAGGGAGCATCTTCCAAGCTGGCGAGCGTGCCCTTCTCTCTTCTCCGACATGGGGGGTGCCAGGCCTTCACAAGGAGGAAGGGATGGCAGCATGGACGATGAGGATGGATGTCAGGGTGTGGTGTGGCGTGGTGTGGTGTGGTGTGGTGTGGTGGGGTGGGGTGGGTGGGGTGTGGACAGAACTGAGAGCCTAGGAGACAGCATTCCAAAGAGTGAACCGAGAATCATCCTACCCACACACACACACACACACTCACCAGCATGCACACGGGTCAAACACACACACACACACACACACACACACACACACACACACACAACACACTCTCTCTCCCTGTAACCTGCTCCCAGACATCCTGTCCTTCTTCCTGGATTCTCTGGGAGGAGGGGCTGGACTAGGAGGAGGTTGTGGGTGAGGAAGAAGAGGAGGAGAAGAGAAAGGACCAGCAGGTGGTGGGGTGGCAGAGGGCGAGAAGGAAGAGGAGGAGGAAGGAAGAGGAAGAGGAGTAGCATGAACAGAGGGAGGACGATTTGCAGGAGCAGGAGTCAACAGTTTCCCCCCAAGCTTGGCCCGAGTGGGGGAGGATGACCTCCCCGCCGGGCTAGCACCCGATCCGATCCCTCCTGGAACCAAGGGAGTGCACCTGCAGGAGAGTGTCTACCCTGTCTGGGAGGATGACACAAGCCATGTGGACGCCATTCCCTGCGCCTTCCTGGGCTCCGGCCCTGAAAGTCAGTGGTAGATGAGCCCGGAAGAGAAAGCTGCACAGCGCAGCCCGCCGCCTGGGAAGGGGCTCGAACCCCTGCTCCGACCGACCGCCACTGCCGCCGCTGTAGCCGCCACCGGTAGTGGGCTGTGCTCGGCTGGGCTCCGTGGCGGGCCGGCGTGAGCAGCTGCAGGCTCATGGGGCGCCCCGGAGACAGCCGCCCTCGTCTACGGCCATACCACCCTGAACGCGCCCGATCTCGTCTGATCTCGGAAGCTAAGCAGGGTCGGGCCTGGTCAGTACTTGGATGGGAGACCGCCTGGGAATACCGGGTGCCGTAGGCTTTTTCTTTTGTTTTGTGTCTCTCTCTCCTTGTGGTGTCTTAGCTTTCTTTTGTTTATTATACTCCTCTCACTTTCCAAGAGAACTGGTTAGTCTCTTCCATGATTTTCCTTTCTTTCTTTCTTTCTTTCTTTTTTTTTTTTTTTTAATAATCCTTATTAGAGTAGGGTTAGGGGTTTGTGTAGAAAATAGGGGGGAAAACAGTGTACATCATCACCCTTGTGTGTGCTGGTAGACATGGTGCTGGAGAGGGAGTTGAGATTCCTATGTCTTGAAACACCCGAGTAGGGATCCCAGAAACATGCAGGCTAAGAACTGCAGGCTACATGTTGTCTGTGTATACGCATGCCTGTGTGTCTCTCCATCTATGTAGGCATGCTTGTGTTGCAGTGTGCTTGTGTGCTTACCAGCCTGTGTGCCTCTCTCTCTCTCTCTCTCTCTCTCTCTCTCTCTCTCTCTCTCTCTCTCTCTCTCTCTCTCTCTCTCTCTTTCTTTCTCTCTGTCTCTCTGTCTGTCTCTCTCTCTGGCATATTCCCCAAATGGGAGGTCAAGTCCAGACATTGCCAGAGTCTCACCTAGAGGAAGCATCACACTATGAACAAGACAATTGTGGAGTGTAGCATTTTGCTGCAACCCATGCACATTATGGCCTTCACTGCCCTCTACTATGAGAAGGACAAGCAGCAGCACCAGAGGCACAGGCAGCATCATAATGGTTGCCAAGGCAGCATTGCTGGGAATGGCATCACAGAGAGTGAGGTGCTGCTCTCTCTTGGCTCTGCAGGTGAAGGCACCTCCATCACTGCTGCCTCAGCCCCTGCTGCTGGGGACCCGGCTATCACAGCCTCTTCATCATGACTTCAGTGTCTTGGTGGAGTGTCGTGACATGTGTGTGCGTGACATTATTCATTAGACAAGATCTTCTGATCATCTGATTTTTAAATTGTTCAATTTTTATAGTCAGTGATTGCTGTGTCCTTCATGTCTTGGTTCTGTTGCATCCTCTTGGGAATTGATAATGCGAAATCATCCAGTTTTTTAAATTATTTAATCATTTCATCATTAAAATCTAATATTATGTAATCAGTAATCACTGGATCTCACAGTGTCCCAATTTTGAGGGTAAATCAGTATGAATTCAGATGATGTGATTGTCTGGCACATTTGACTCCCAAACAGAGGCTCAAACTCCAGTGATCACTGAATAAATAATGACAGATTTTAATACATAAATAATTAAAAATTGAATTATTTGATGGTATTTTATACTTGACTTCTACAAGACTTAGCAAAACTCAAGAGATGATTATTTAATCACAGATTTGAATCAAAAAAAGAATGAGTGATGAGATAATATCTCATGATTCATCCATGGGGAGAGAAGAATATGATACCATCAATGATTTAAATAATGAAATAATGAAATTACTTGCCACGATTATCTCCAAAAAAGTGTAAAAATCCAGTTATAATCTATTATCAAATGTCCAATTTTAGTAATTAAATAATTACATAATTACAGGATACTATATTCTGTCACACTGAACAGCCCCAAGTTGTCTCTTTCTTGACTCCCATAAACTTGGGCCAAACACCATGTTCTATGTTCCAAGTTCCGCGGGCTCCCGCAATCAGGGAGCATCTTCCAAGCTGGCGAGCGTGCCCTTCTCTCTTCTCCGACATGGGGGGTACCAGGCTTTCACAAGGAGGAATGGATGGCAGCATGGACGATGAGGATGGATGTCAGGGTGTGGTGTGGTGGGGTGGGGTGGGGTGGGGTGGGTGGGGTGTGGACAGAACTGACAGCCTAGGAGACAGCATTCCAAGTTCCAAAGAGTGAACCGAGAATCATCCTACCCACACACACACACACACACACTCGCCAGCATGCACAAGGGTCAAACACACACAAGCACACACACACACACACACACACACACACACTCTCTCTCTCTCTCCCTGTTACCTGCTCCCAGACATCCTGTCCTTCTTCCTGGATTCTCTGGGAGGAGGGGCTGGACTAGGAGGAGGTTGTGGGTGAGGAAGAAGAGGAGGAGAAGAGAAAGGACCAGCAGGTGGTGGGGTGGCAGAGGGCGAGAAGGAAGAGGAGGAGGAAGGAAGAGGAAGAGGAGTAGCATGAACAGAGGGAGGACGATTTGCAGGAGCAGGAGTCAACAGTTTCCCCCTAGCTTGGCCCGAGTGGGGAGGATGACCTCCCCGCCGGGCTAGCACCCGATCCGATCCCTCCTGGAACCAAGGGAGCGCACCTGCAGGAGAGTGTCTACCCTGTCTGGGAGGATGACACAAGCCATGTGGACGCCATTCCCTGCGCCTTCCTGGGCTCCGGCCCTGAAAGTCAGTGGTAGATGAGCCCGGAAGAGAAAGCTGCACAGCGCAGCCCGCCGCCTGGGAAGGGGCTCGAACCCCTGCTCCGACCGACCGCCACTGCCGCCGCTGTAGCCGCCACCGGTAGTGGGCGGTGCTCGGCTGGGCTCCGTGGCGGGCCGGCGTGAGCAGCTGTAGGCTCATGGGGCGCCCCGGAGACAGCCGCCCTCGTCTACGGCCATACCACCCTGAACGCGCCCGATCTCGTCTGATCTCGGAAGCTAAGCAGGGTCGGGCCTGGTCAGTACCTGGATGGGAGACCGCCTGGGAATACCGGGTGCCGTAGGCTTTTTCTTTTGTTTTGTGTCTCTCTCTCCTTGTGGTGTCTTAGCATTCTTTTGTTTATTATACTCCTCTCACTTTCCAAGAGAACTGGTTAGTCTCTTCCATAATTTTCCTTTCTTTCTTTCTTTCTTTCTTTTTTTTTTTTTTTTTTTAATAATCCTGATTAGTGTAGGGTTAGGGGTTTGTGTAGAAAATAGGGGGAAAAAACAGTGTACATCATCAGCCTTGTGTGTGCTGGTAGACATGGTGCTGGAGAGGGAGTTGAGATTACTATGTCTTGAAACACCCGAGTAGGGATCCCGGAAACATGCAGGCTAAGAACTGCAGGCTACATGTTGTCTGTCTGGTATACGCATGCCTGTGTGTCTCTCCATCTATGTAGGCATGCTTGTGTTGCAGTGTGCTTGTGTGCTTACCAGCCTGTGTGCCTCTCTCTCTCTCTCTCTCTCTCTCTCTCTCTCTCTCTCTCTCTCTCTCTCTCTCTCTCTCTCTCTCTCTCTCTCTTTCTCTCTGTCTCTCTGTCTCTCTCTCTGGCATATTCCCCAAATGGGAGGTCAAGTCGAGACATTGCCAGAGTCTCACCTAGAGGAAGCATCACACTATGAACAAGACAATTGTGGAGTGTAGCATTTTGCAGCAACCCATGCACATTATGGCCTTCACTGCCCTCTACTATGAGAAGGACAAGCAGCAGCATCAGAGGCACAGGCAGCATCATAGTGGTTGCCAAGGCAGCATTGCTGGGAACGACATCACAGAGAGTGAGGTGCTGCTCTCTCTTGGCTCTGCAGGTGAAGGCACCTCCATCACTGCTGCCTCAGCCCCTGCTGCTGGGGACCCGGCTATCACAGCCTCTTCATCATGACTTCAGTGTCTTGGTGGAGTGTCGTGACGTGTGTGTTCGTGACATTATTCATTAGACAAGATCTTCTGATCATCTGATTTTTAAATTGTTCAATGTTTATAGTCAGTGATTGCTGTGTCCTTCATGTCTTGGTTCTGGTGCATCCTCTAGGGAATTGATAATGCGAAATCATCCAGTTTTTTAAATTATTTAATCATTTCATCATTAAAATCTAATATTATGTAATCAGTAATCACTGGATCTCACAGTGTCCCAATTTTGAGGGTAAATCAGTATGAATTCAGATGATGTGATGGTCTGGCACACTTGACTCCCAAACAGAGGCTCAAACTCCAGTGATCATTGAATAAATAATGACAGAATTTAATACATAAATAATTAAAAATTGAAGTATTTGATGGTATTTTATACTTGACTCCTACAAGACTTAGCAAAACTCAAGAGATGATTATTTAATCACAGGTTTGAATCAAAAAAAGAATGAGTGATGAGATAATATCTCATGATTCATCCATGGGGAGAGAAGAATATGATACCATCAATGATTTAAATAATGAAATAATGAAATTACTTGCCACGATTATCTCCAAAAAAGTGTAAAAATCCAGTTATAATCTATTATCAAATGTCCTATTTTAATAATTAAATAATTACATAATTACAGGATAATATACTCTGTCACACTGAACAGCCACAAGTTGTCTCTTTCTTGACTCCCATAAACTTGGGCCAAACACCATGTTCTATGTTCCAAGTTCCGCGGGCTCCTGCAATCAGGGAGCATCTTCCAAGCTGGCGAGCATGCCCTTCTCTCTTCTCCGACATGGGGGGTGCCAGGCCTTCACAAGGAGGAATGGATGGCAGCATGGACGATGAGGATGGACGTCAGGGTGTGGTGTGGTGGGGTGGGGTGGGGTGGGGTGGGTGGGGTGTGGACAGAACTGAGAGCCTAGGAGACAGCATTCCAAGTTCCAAAGAGTGAACCGAGAATCATCCTACCCACACACACACACACACACACTCACCAGCATGCACACGTCAAACACACACACACTCACACACACACACACACACACACACACACACAAACACTCTCACTCTCCCTGTTACCTGCTCCCAGACATCCTGTCCTTCTTCCTGGATTCTCTGGGAGGAGGGGCTGGACTAGGAGGAGGTTGTGGGTGAGGAAGAAGAGGAGGAGAAGAGAAAGGACCAGCAGGTGGTGGGGTGGCAGAGGGCGAGAAGGAAGAGGAGGAGGAAGGAAGAGGAAGAGGAGTAGCATGAACAGAGGGAGGACGATTTGCAGGAGCAGGAGTCAACAGTTTCCCCCCAAGCTTGGCCCGAGTGGGGGAGGATGACCTCCCCGCCGGGCTAGCACCCGATCCGATCCCTCCTGGAACCAAGGGAGTGCACCTGCAGGAGAGTGTCTACCCTGTCTGGGAGGATGACACAAGCCATGTGGACGCCTTTCCCTGCGCCTTCCTGGGCTCCGGCCCTGAAAGTCAGTGGTAGATGAGCCCGGAAGAGAAAGCTGCACAGCACAGCCCGCCGCCTGGGAAGGGGCTCGAACCCCTGCTCCGACCGACCGCCACTGCCGCCGCTGTAGCCGCAACCGGTAGTGGGCGGTGCTCGGCTGGGCTCCGTGGCGGGCCGGCGTGAGCAGCTGCAGGCTCATGGGGCGCCCCGGAGACAGCCGCCCTCGTCTACGGCCATACCACCCTGAACGCGCCCGATCTCGTCTGATCTCGGAAGCTAAGCAGGGTCGGGCCTGGTTAGTACTTGGATGGGAGACCGCCTGGGAATACCGGGTGCCGTAGGCTTTTTCTTTTGTTTTGTGTCTCTCTCTCCTTGTGGTGTCTTAGTATTCTTTTGTTTATTATACTCCTCTCACTTTCCAAGAGAACTGGTTAGTCTCTTCCATAATTTTCCTTTCTTTCTTTCTTTCTTTCTTTCTTTTTTTTTTTTTTTTAATAATCCATATTAGAGTAGGGTTAGGGGTTTGTGTAGAAAATAGGGGGGAAAACAGTGTACATCATCACCCTTGTGTGTGCTGGTAGACATGGTGCTGGAGAGGGAGTTGAGATTACTATGTCTTGAAACACCCGAGTAGGGATCCCAGAAACATGCAGGCTAAGAACTGCAGGCTACATGTTGTCTGTTTGTATACGCATGCCTGTGTGTCTCTCCATCTATGTAGGCATGCTTGTGTTGCAGTGTGCTTGTGTGCTTACCAGCCTGTGTGCCTCTCTCTCTCTCTCTCTCTCTCTCTCTCTCTCTCTCTCTCTCTCTCTCTCTCTCTCTCTCTCTCTCTCTCTTTCTTTCTCTCTCTCTCCGTCTGTCTCTCTCTCTGGCATATTCCCCAAATGGGAGGTCAAGTCCAGACATTGCCAGAGTCTCACCTAGAGGAAGCATCACACTATGAACAAGACAATTGTGGAGTGTAGCATTTTGCTGCAACCCATGCACATTATGGCCTTCACTGCCCTCTACTATGAGAAGGACAAGCAGCAGCACCAGAGGCACAGGCAGCATCATAATGGTTGCCAAGGCAGCATTGCTGGGAATGGCATCACAGAGAGTGAGGTGCTGCTCTCTCTTGGCTCTGCAGGTGAAGGCACCTCCATCACTGCTGCCTCAGCCCCTGCTGCTGGGGACCCGGCTATCACAGCCTCTTCATCATGACTTCAGTGTCTTGGTGGAGTGTCGTGACGTGTGTGTTCGTGACAGTATTCATTAGACAAGATCTTCTGATCATCTGATTTTTAAATTGTTCAATGTTTATAGTCAGTGATTGCTGTGTCCTTCATGTCTTTGTTCTGGTGCATCCTCTAGGGAATTGATAATGCGAAATCATCCAGTTTTTTAAATTATTTAATCATTTCATCATTAAAATCTAATATTATGTAATCAGTAATCACTGGATCTCACAGTGTCCCAATTTTGAGGGTAAATCAGTATGAATTCAGATGATGTGATGGTCTGGCACATTTGACTCCCAAACAGAGGCTCAAACTCCACTGATCACTGAATAAATAATGACAGATTTTAATACATAAATAATTAAAAATTGAATTATTTGATGGTATTTTATACTTGACTTCTACAAGACTTAGCAAAACTCAAGAGATGATTATTTAATCACAGGTTTGAATCAAAAAAGAATGAGTGATGAGATAATATCTCATGATTCATCCATGGGGAGAGAAGAATATGATACCATCAATGATTTAAATAATGAAATAATGAAATTACTTGCCACGATTATCTCCAAAAAAGTGTAAAAATCCAGTTAGCATCTATTATCAAATGTCCTATTTTAATAATTAAATAATTACATAATTACAGGATCGTATACTCTGTCACACTGAACAGCCCCAAGTTGTCTCTTTCTTGACTCCCATAAACTTGGGCCAAACACCATGTTCTATGTTCCAAGTTCCGCGGGCTCCTGCAATCAGGGAGCATCTTCCAAGCTGGCGAGCGTGCCCTTCTCTCTTCTCCGACATGGGGGGTGCCAGGCCTTCACAAGGAGGAATGGATGGCAGCATGGACGATGAGGATGGACGTCAGGGTGTGGTGTGGTGGGGTGGGGTGGGGTGGGGTGGGTGGGGTGTGGACAGAACTGAGAGCCTAGGAGACAGCATTCCAAGTTCAAGAGTGAACCGAGAATCATCCTACCCACACACACACACACACACACTCACCAGCATGCACACGGGTCAAACACACACACACACACACACACACACACTCACACTCACACACTAACTCACTCACTCTCCCTGTTACCTGCTCCCAGACATCCTGTCCTTCTTCCTGGATTCTCTGGGAGGAGGGGCAGGACTAGGAGGAGGTTGTGGGTGAGGAAGAAGAGGAGGAGAAGAGAAAGGACCAGCAGGTGGTGGGGTGGCAGAGGGCGGAGAAGGAAGAGGAGGAGGAAGGAAGAGGAAGAGGAGTAGCATGAACAGAGGGAGGACGATTTGCAGGAGCAGGAGTCAACAGTTTCCCCCTAGCTTGGCCCGAGTGGGGGAGGATGACCTCCCCGCCGGGCTAGCACCCGATCCGATCCCTCCTGGAACCAAGGGAGCGCACCTGCAGGAGAGTGTCTACCCTGTCTGGGAGGATGACACAAGCCATCTGGACGCCATTCCCTGAGCCTTCCTGGGCTCCGGCCCTGAAAGTCAGTGGTAGATGAGCCCGGAAGAGAAAGCTGCACAGCACAGCCCGCCGCCTGGGAAGGGGCTCGAACCCCTGCTCCGACCGACCGCCACTGCTGCCGCTGTAGCCGCCACCGGTAGTGGGCTGTGCTCGGCTGGGCTCCGTGGCGGGCCGGCGTGAGCAGCTGCAGGCTCATGGGGCGCCCCGGAGACAGCCGCCCTCGTCTACGGCCATACCACCCTGAACGCGCCCGATCTCGTCTGATCTCGGAAGCTAAGCAGGGTCGGGCCTGGTTAGTACTTGGATGGGAGACCGCCTGGGAATACCGGGTGCTGTAGGCTTTTTCTTTTGTTTTGTGTCTCTCTCTCCTTGTGGTGTCTTAGCATTCTTTTGTTTATTATACTCCTCTCACTTTCCAAGAGAACTGGTTAGTCTCTTCCATAATTTTCCTTTCTTTCTTTCTTTCTTTCTTTCTTTTTTTTTTTTTTTTTAATAATCCTTATTAGTGTAGGGTTAGGGGTTTGTGTAGAAAATAGGGGGAAAAACAGTGTACATCATCAGCCTTGTGTGTGCTGGTAGACATGGTGCTGGAGAGGGAGTTGAGATTACTATGTCTTGAAACACCCGAGTAGGGATCCCAGAAACATGCAGGCTAAGAACTGCAGGCTACATGTTGTCTGTCTGTGTATACGCATGCCTGTGTGTCTCTCCATCTATGTAGGCATGCTTGTGTTGCAGTGTGCTTGTGTGCTTACCAGCCTGTGTGCCTCTCTCTCTCTCTCTCTCTCTCTCTCTCTCTCTCTCTCTCTCTCTCTCTCTCTCTCTCTCTCTCTCTCTCTTTCTCTCAGTCTCTCTCTCTGTCTGTCTCTCTCTCTGGCATATTCCCCAAATGGGAGGTCAAGTCCAGACATTGCCAGAGTCTCACCTAGAGGAAGCATCACACTATGAACAAGACAATTGTGGAGTGTAGCATTTTGCAGCAACCCATGCACATTATGGCCTTCACTGCCCTCTACTATGAGAAGGACAAGCAGCAGCACCAGAGGCACAGGCAGCATCATAATGGTTGCCAAGGCAGCATTGCTGGGAATGACATCACAGAGAGTGAGGTGCTGTGTGCTCTCTCTTGGCTCTGCAGGTGAAGGCACCTCCATCACTGCTGCCTCAGTCCCTGCTGCTGGGGACCCGGCTATCACAGCATCTTCATCATGACTTCAGGGTCTTGGTGGAGTGTCGTGACGTGTGTGTTCGTGACAGTATTCATTAGACAAGATCTTCTGATCATCTGATTTTTAAATTGTTCAATGTTTATAGTCAGTGATTGCTGTGTCCTTCATGTCTTTGTTCTGGTGCATCCTCTAGGGAATTGATAATGCGAAATCATCCAGTTTTTTAAATTATTTAATCATTTCATCCTTAAAATCTAATATTATGTAATCAGTAATCACTGGATCTCACAGTGTCCCAATTTTGTGGGTAAATCAGTATGAATTCAGATGATGTGATTGTCTGGCACACTAGACTCCCAAACAGAGGCTCAAACTCCACTGATCATTGAATAAATAATGACAGATTTTAATACATAAATAATTAAAAATTGAATTATTTGATGGTATTTTATACTTGACTTCTACAAGACTTAGCAAAACTCAAGAGATGATTATTTAATCACAGGTTTGAATCAAAAAAAGAATGAGTGATGAGATAATATCTCATGATTCATCCATGGGGAGAGAAGAATATGATACCATCAATGATTTAAATAAGGAAATAATGAAATTACTTGCCACGATTATCTCCAAAAAAGTGTCAAAATCCAGTTAGAATCTATTATCAAATGTCCTATTTTAATAATTAAATAATTACATAATTACAGGATAATATACTCTGTCATACTGAACAGCCCCAAGTTGTCTCTTTCTTGACTCCCATAAACTTGGGCCAAACACCATGTTCTATGTTCCAAGTTCCGCGGGCTCCTGCAATCAGGGAGCATCTTCCAAGCTGGCGAGCGTGCCCTTCTCTCTTCTCCGACATGGGGGGTGCCAGGCCTTCACAAGGAGGAAGGGATGGCAGCATGGACGATGAGGATGGACGTCAGGGTGTGGTGTGGTGGGGTGGGGTGGTTGGTGGGGTGGGGTGGGTGGGGTGTGGACAGAACTGAGAGCCTAGGAGACAGCATTCCAAGTTCAAAGAGTGAACCGAGAATCATCCTACCCACACACACACACACACACACTCACCAGCATGCACACGGGTCAAACACACACACACACACACACACACACACACACACACACACACACAAACACTCTCACACTCCCTGTTACCTGCTCCCAGACATCCTGTCCTTCTTCCTGGATTCTCTGGGAGGAGGGGCTGGACTAGGAGGAGGTTGTGGGTGAGGAAGAAGAGGAGGAGAAGAGAAAGGACCAGCAGGTGGTGGGGTGGCAGAGGGCGAGAAGGAAGAGGAGGAGGAAGGAAGAGGAAGAGGAGTAGCATGAACAGAGGGAGGACGATTTGCAGGAGCAGGAGTCAACAGTTTCCCCCCTAGCGTGGCCCGAGTGGGGGAGGATGACCTCCCCGCCGGGCGAGCACCCGATCCGATCCCTCCTGGAACCCAGGGAGCGCACCTGCAGGAGAGTGTCTACCCTGTCTGGGAGGATGACACAAGCCATGTGGACGCCCTTCCCTGAGCCTTCCTGGGCTCCGGCGGCCCTGAAAGTCAGTGGTAGATGAGCCCGGAAGAGAAAGCTGCACAGCACAGCCCGCCGCCTGGGAAGGGGCTCGAACCCCTGCTCCGACCGACCGCCACTGCTGCCGCAGTAGCCGCAGCCGGTAGTGGGCGGTGCTCGGCTGGGCTCTGTGGTGGGCCGGCGTGAGCAGCTGTAGGCTCATGGGGCGCCCCGGAGACAGCCGCCCTTGTCTATGGCCATACCACCCTGAACGCGCCCGATCTCGTCTGATCTCGGAAGCTAAGCAGGGTCGGGCCTGGTTAGTACCTGGATGGGAGACTGCCTGGGAATTCCGGGTGCTGTAGGCATTTTCTTTTGTTTTGTGTCTCTCTCTCCTTGTGGTGTCTTAGTATTCTTTTGTTTATTATACTCCTCTCACTTTCCAAGAGAACTGGTTAGTCTCTTCCATAATTTTCCTTTCTTTCTTTCTTTCTTTCTTTCTTTTTTTTTTTTTTTTTTAATAATCCATATTAGAGTAGGGTTAGGGGTTTGTGTAGAAAATAGGGGGGAAAACAGTGTACATCATCACCCTTGTGTGTGCTGGTAGACATGGTGCTGGAGAGGGAGTTGAGATTCCTATGTCTTGAAACACCCGAGTAGGGATCCCAGAAACATGCAGGCTAAGGACTGCAGGCTACATGTTGTCTGTCTGTGTATACGCATGCCTGTGTGTCTCTCCATCCATGTAGGCATGCTTGTGTTGCAGTGTGCTTGTGTGCTTACCAGCCTGTGTGCCTCTCTCTCTCTCTCTCTCTCTCTCTCTCTCTCTCTCTCTCTCTCTCTCTCTCTCTCTCTCCCTCCCTCTCTTTCTTTCTCTCTGTCTGTCTGTCTCTCTCTCTGGCATATTCCCCAAATGGGAGGTCAAGTCGAGACATTGCCAGAGTCTCACCTAGAGGAAGCATCACACTATGAACAAGACAATTGTGGAGTGTAGCATTTTGCTGCAACCCATGCACATTATGGCCTTCACTGCCCTCTACTATGAGAAGGACAAGCAGCAGCACCAGAGGCACAGGCAGCATCATAATGGTTGCCAAGGCAGCATTGCTGGGAACGACATCACAGAGAGTGAGGTGCTGGTGCTCTCTCTTGGCTCTGCAGGTGAAGGCACCTCCATCACTGCTGCCTCAGCCCCTGCTGCTGGGGACCCGGCTATCACAGCATCTTCATCATGACTTCAGGGTCTTGGTGGAGTGTCGTGACATGTGTGTTCGTGACATTATTCATTAGACAAGATCTTCTGATCATCTGATTTTTAAATTGTTCAATTTTTATAGTCAGTGATTGCTGTGTCCTTCATGTCTTTGTTCTGTTGCATGCTCTTGGGAATTGATAATGCGAAATCATCCAGTTTTTTAAATTATTTAATCATTTCATCCTTAAAATCTAATAGTATGTAATCAGTAATCACTGGATCTCACAGTGTCCCAATTTTGTGGGTAAATCAGTATGAATTCAGATGATGTGATGGTCTGGCACATTTGACTCCCAAACAGAGGCTCAAACTCCACTGATCATTGAATAAATAATGACAGATTTTAATACATAAATAATTAAAAATTGAATTATTTGATGGTATTTAATACTTGACTTCTACAAGACTTAGCAAAACTCAAGAGATGATTATTTAATCACAGGTTTGAATCAAAAAAAGAATGAGTGATGAGATAATATCTCATGATTCATCCATGGGGAGAGAAGAATATGATACCATCAATGATTTAAATAAGGAAATAATGAAATTACTTGCCACGATTATCTCCAAAAAAGTGTCAAAATCCAGTTAGAATCTATTATCAAATGTCCTATTTTAATAATTAAATAATTACATAATTACAGGATAATATACTCTGTCATACTGAACAGCCCCAAGTTGTCTCTTTCTTGACTCCCATAAACTTGGGCCAAACACCATGTTCTATGTTCCAAGTTCCGCGGGCTCCTGCAATCAGGGAGCATCTTCCAAGCTGGCGAGCGTGCCCTTCTCTCTTCTCCGACATGGGGGGGTGCCAGGCTTTCACAAGGAGGAATGGATGGCAGCATGGACGATGAGGATGGATGTCAGGGTGTGGTGTGGTGGGGTGGGGTGGGGTGGGGTGGGTGGGGTGTGGACAGAACTGACAGCCTAGGAGACAGCATTCCAAGTTCCAAAGAGTGAACCGAGAATCATCCTACCCACACACACACACACACACACTCGCCAGCATGCACACGGGTCAAACACACACACACACACACACACACACACACACACACACACACACAAACACACTCACACTCCCTGTAACCTGCTCCCAGACGTCCTGTCCTTCTTCCTGGATTCTCTGGGAGGAGGGGCAGGACTAGGAGGAGGTTGTGGGTGAGGAAGAAGAGGAGGAGAAGAGAAAGGACCAGCAGGTGGTGGGGAGGCAGAGGGCGGAGAAGGAAGAGGAGGGGAAGGAAGAGGAAGAGGAGTAGCATGAACAGAGGGAGGACGATTTGCAGGAGCAGGAGTCAACAGTTTCCCCCCTAGCGTGGCCCGAGTGGGGGAGGATGACCTCCCCGCCGGGCGAGCACCCGATCCGATCCCTCCTGGAACCAAGGGAGTGCACCTGCAGGAGAGTGTCTACCCTGTCTGGGAGGATGACACAAGCCATCTGGACGCCTTTCCCTGAGCCTTCCTGGGCTCCGGCGGCCCTGAAAGTCAGTGGTAGATGAGCCCGGAAGAGAAAGCTGCACAGCACAGCCCGCCGCCTGGGAAGGGGCTCGAACCCCTGCTCCGACCGACCGCCACTGCTGCCGCTGTAGCCGCCACCGGTAGTGGGCTGTGCTCGGCTGGGCTCCGTGGCGGGCCGGCGTGAGCAGCTGTAGGCTCATGGGGCGCCCCGGAGACAGCCGCCCTTGTCTATGGCCATACCACCCTGAACGCGCCCGATCTCGTCTGATCTCGGAAGCTAAGCAGGGTCGGGCCTGGTTAGTACCTGGATGGGAGACTGCCTGGGAATTCCGGGTGCTGTAGGCATTTTCTTTTGTTTTGTGTCTCTCTCTCCTTGTGGTGTCTTAGTATTCTTTTGTTTATTATACTCCTCTCACTTTCCAAGAGAACTGGTTAGTCTCTTCCATAATTTTCCTTTCTTTCTTTCTTTCTTTCTTTCTTTCTTTTTTTTTTTTTTTAATAATCCTTATTAGTGTAGGGTTAGGGGTTTGTGTAGAAAATAGGGGGAAAAACAGTGTACATCATCAGCCTTGTGTGTGCTGGTAGACATGGTGCTGGAGAGGGAGTTGAGATTACTATGTCTTGAAACACCCGAGTAGGGATCCCGGAAACATGCAGGCTAAGAACTGCAGGCTACATGTTGTCTGTGTATACGCGTGCCTGTGTGTCTCTCCATCTATGTAGGCATGCTTGTGTTGCAGTGTGCTTGTGTGCTTACCAGCCTGTGTGCCTCTCTCTCTCTCTCTCTCTCTCTCTCTCTCTCTCTCTCTCTCTCTCTCTCTCTCTCTCTCTCTCTCTCTCTTTCTTTCTCTCTCTCTGTCTGTCTCTCTCTCTGGCATATTCCCCAAATGGGAGGTCAAGTCGAGACATTGCCAGAGTCTCACCTAGAGGAAGCATCACACTATGAACAAGACAATTGTGGAGTGTAGCATTTTGCTGCAACCCATGCACATTATGGCCTTCACTGCCCTCTACTATGAGAAGGACAAGCAGCAGCATCAGAGGCACAGGCAGCATCATAGTGGTTGCCAAGGCAGCATTGCTGGGAATGACATCACAGAGAGTGAGGTGCTGCTCTCTCTTGGCTCTGCAGGTGAAGGCACCTCCATCACTGCTGCCTCAGTCCCTGCTGCTGGGGACCCGGCTATCACAGCCTCTTCATCATGACTTCAGTGTCTTGGTGGAGTGTCGTGACGTGTGTGTTCGTGACAGTATTCATTAGACAAGATCTTCTGATCATCTGATTTTTAAATTGTTCAATGTTTATAGTCAGTGATTGCTGTGTCCTTCATGTCTTTGTTCTGGTGCATCCTCTAGGGAATTGATAATGCGAAATCATCCAGTTTTTTAAATTATTTAATCATTTCATCATTAAAATCTAATATTATGTAATCAGTAATCACTGGATCTCACAGTGTCCCAATTTTGAGGGTAAATCAGTATGAATTCAGATGATGTGATTGTCTGGCACACTAGACTCCCAAACAGAGGCTCAAACTCCAGGGATCATTGAATAAATAATGACAGAATTTAATACATAAATAATTAAAAATTGAATTATTTGATGGTATTTTATACTTGACTTCTACAAGACTTAGCAAAACTCAAGAGATGATTATTTAATCACAGGTTTGAATCAAAAAAAGAATGAGTGATGAGATAATATCTCATGATTCATCCATGGGGAGAGAAGAATATGATACCATCAATGATTTAAATAAGGAAATAATGAAATTACTTGCCACGATTATCTCCAAAAAAGTGTAAAAATCCAGTTAGAATCTATTATCAAATGTCCTATTTTAATAATTAAATAATTACATAATTACAGGATAGTATACTCTGTCACACTGAACAGCCCCAAGTTGTCTCTTTCTTGACTCCCATAAACTTGGGCCAAACACCATGTTCTATGTTCCAAGTTCCGCGGGCTCCTGCAATCAGGGAGCATCTTCCAAGCTGGCGAGCGTGCCCTTCTCTCTTCTCCGACATGGGGGGTGCCAGGCCTTCACAAGGAGGAAGGGATGGCAGCATGGACGATGAGGATGGATGTCAGGGTGTGGTGTGGTGGGGGTGGTGGTGGGGTGGGGTGGGTGGGGTGTGGACAGAACTGAGAGCCTAGGAGACAGCATTCCAAGTTCCAAAGAGTGAACCGAGAATCATCCTACCCACACACACACACACACACACTCACCAGCATGCACACGGGTCAAACACACACACACACACACACACACTCACACACACTCACACACAAACACACTCACACTCCCTGTTACCTGCTCCCAGACATCCTGTCCTTCTTCCTGGATTCTCTGGGAGGAGGGGCTGGACTAGGAGGAGGTTGTGGGTGAGGAAGAAGAGGAGGAGAAGAGAAAGGACCAGCAGGTGGTGGGGTGGCAGAGGGCGAGAAGGAAGAGGAGGAGGAGGAAGAGGAAGAGGAGTAGCATGAACAGAGGGAGGACGATTTGCAGGAGCAGGAGTCAACAGTTTCCCCCCTAGCGTGGCCCGAGTGGGGGAGGATGACCTCCCCGCCGGGCTAGCACCCGATCCGATCCCTCCTGGAACCAAGGGAGCGCACCTGCAGGAGAGTGTCTACCCTGTCTGGGAGGATGACACAAGCCATGTGGACGCCTTTCCCTGAGCCTTCCTGGGCTCCGGCCCTGAAAGTCAGTGGTAGATGAGCCCGGAAGAGAAAGCTGCACAGCACAGCCCGCCGCCTGGGAAGGGGCTCGAACCCCTGCTCCGACCGACCGCCACTGCTGCCGCAGTAGCCGCAGCCGGTAGTGGGCGGTGCTCGGCTGGGCTCCGTGGCGGGCCGGCGTGAGCAGCTGCAGGCTCATGGGGCGCCCCGGAGACAGCCGCCCTCGTCTACGGCCATACCACCCTGAACGCGCCCGATCTCGTCTGATCTCGGAAGCTAAGCAGGGTCGGGCCTGGTTAGTACCTGGATGGGAGACTGCCTGGGAATTCCGGGTGCTGTAGGCTTTTTCTTTTGTTTTGTGTCTCTCTCTCCTTGTGGTGTCTTAGCATTCTTTTGTTTATTATACTCCTCTCACTTTCCAAGAGAACTGGTTAGTCTCTTCCATAATTTTCCTTTCTTTCTTTCTTTCTTTCTTTCTTTCTTTTTTTTTTTTTTTTAATAATCCTGATTAGAGTAGGGTTAGGGGTTTGTGTAGAAAATAGGGGGAAAAACAGTGTACATCATCAGCCTTGTGTGTGCTGGTAGACATGGTGCTGGAGAGGGAGTTGAGATTACTATGTCTTGAAACACCCGAGTAGGGATCCCGGAAACATGCAGGCTAAGAACTGCAGGCTACATGTTGTCTGTGTATACGCATGCCTGTGTGTCTCTCCATCTATGTAGGCATGCTTGTGTTGCAGTGTGCTTGTGTGCTTACCAGCCTGTGTGCCTCTCTCTCTCTCTCTCTCTCTCTCTCTCTCTCTCTCTCTCTCTCTCTCTCTCTCTCTCTCTCTCTCTCTCTCTATCTCTCTCTCTCCCTCTGTCTCTCTCTCTGGCATATTCCCCAAATGGGAGGTCAAGTCGAGACATTGCCAGAGTCTCACCTAGAGGAAGCATCACACTATGAACAAGACAATTGTGGAGTGTAGCATTTTGCAGCAACCCATGCACATTATGGCCTTCACTGCCCTCTACTATGAGAAGGACAAGCAGCAGCATCAGAGGCACAGGCAGCATCATAGTGGTTGCCAAGGCAGCATTGCTGGGAATGACATCACAGAGAGTGAGGTGCTGTGCTGCTCTCTCTTGGCTCTGCAGGTGAAGGCACCTCCATCACTGCTGCCTCAGCCCCTGCTGCTGGGGACCCGGCTATCACAGCCTCTTCATCATGACTTCAGTGTCTTGGTGGAGTGTCGTGACGTGTGTGTTCGTGACAGTATTCATTAGACAAGATCTTCTGATCATCTGATTTTTAAATTGTTCAATGTTTATAGTCAGTGATTGCTGTGTCCTTCATGTCTTTGTTCTGGTGCATCCTCTAGGGAATTGATAATGCGAAATCATCCAGTTTTTTAAATTATTTAATCATTTCATCATTAAAATCTAATATTATGTAATCAGTAATCACTGGATCTCACAGTGTCCCAATTTTGAGGGTAAATCAGTATGAATTCAGATGATGTGATTGTCTGGCACACTAGACTCCCAAACAGAGGCTCAAACTCCAGGGATCATTGAATAAATAATGACAGAATTTAATACATAAATAATTAAAAATTGAAGTATTTGATGGTATTTTATACTTGACTCCTACAAGACTTAGCAAAACTCAAGAGATGATTATTTAATCACAGGTTTGAATCAAAAAAAGAATGAGTGATGAGATAATATCTCAGGATTCATCCATGGGGAGAGAAGAATATGATACCATCAATGAATTAAATAATGAAATAATGAAATTACTTGCCAGATTATCTCCAAAAAAGTGTAAAAATCCAGTTAGCATCTATTATCAAATGTCCTATTTTAATAATTAAATAATTACATAATTACAGGATAGTATACTCTGTCACACTGAACAGCCCCAAGTTGTCTCTTTCTTGACTCCCATAAACTTGGGCCAAACACCATGTTCTATGTTCCAAGTTCCGCGGGCTCCTGCAATCAGGGAGCATCTTCCAAGCTGGCGAGCGTGCCCTTCTCTCTTCTCCGACATGGGGGGTGCCAGGCCTTCACAAGGAGGAAGGGATGGCAGCATGGACGATGAGGATGGATGTCAGGGTGTGGTGTGGTGGGGTGGTGGTGGGGTGGGGTGGGTGGGGTGTGGACAGAACTGAGAGCCTAGGAGACAGCATTCCAAGTTCCAAGAGTGAACCGAGAATCATCCTACCCACACACACACACACACACACTCACCAGCATGCACACGGGTCAAACACACACACACACACACACACACACACACACACACACACACAACACACTCACACTCCCTGTTACCTGCTCCCAGACATCCTGTCCTTCTTCCTGGATTCTCTGGGAGGAGGGGCAGGACTAGGAGGAGGTTGTGGGTGAGGAAGAAGAGGAGGAGAAGAGAAAGGACCAGCAGGTGGTGGGGAGGCAGAGGGCGGAGAAGGAAGGGGAGGGGAAGGAAGAGGAAGAGGAGTAGCATGAACAGAGGGAGGACGATTTGCAGGAGCAGGAGTCAACAGTTTCCCCCCAAGCTTGGCCCGAGTGGGGGAGGATGACCTCCCCGCCGGGCTAGCACCCGATCCGATCCCTCCTGGAACCCAGGGAGTGCACCTGCAGGAGAGTGTCTACCCTGTCTGGGAGGATGACACAAGCCATGTGGACGCCCTTCCCTGAGCCTTCCTGGGCTCCGGCGGCCCTGAAAGTCAGTGGTAGATGAGCCCGGAAGAGAAAGCTGCACAGCACAGCCCGCCGCCTGGGAAGGGGCTCGAACCCCTGCTCCGACCGACCGCCACTGCTGCCGCAGTAGCCGCAGCCGGTAGTGGGCGGTGCTCGGCTGGGCTCTGTGGTGGGCCGGCGTGAGCAGCTGTAGGCTCATGGGGCGCCCCGGAGACAGCCGCCCTTGTCTATGGCCATACCACCCTGAACGCGCCCGATCTCGTCTGATCTCGGAAGCTAAGCAGGG
The DNA here is from genome assembly GCA_030556225.1 of Cricetiscus sungorus. Classification (NCBI taxonomy): domain Eukaryota; kingdom Metazoa; phylum Chordata; class Mammalia; order Rodentia; family Cricetidae; genus Cricetiscus; species Cricetiscus sungorus. The sequence continues at coordinate 247,864 of JANBXA010000167.1, read as the reverse complement.
TCGGGCCTGGTTAGTACCTGGATGGGAGACCGCCTGGGAATACCGGGTGCCGTAGGCTTTTTCTTTTGTTTTGTGTCTCTCTCTCCTTGTGGTGTCTTAGTATTCTTTTGTTTATTATACTCCTCTCACTTTCCAAGAGAACTGGTTAGTCTCTTCCATGATTTTCCTTTCTTTCTTTCTTTCTTTCTTTCTTTCTTTTTTTTTTTTTTTCATAATCCTGATTAGAGTAGGGTTAGGGGTTTGTGTAGAAAATAGGGGGAAAAACAGTGTACATCATCAGCCTTGTGTGTGCTGGTAGACATGGTGCTGGAGAGGGAGTTGAGATTACTATGTCTTGAAACACCCGAGTAGGGATCCCGGAAACATGCAGGCTAAGAACTGCAGGCTACATGTTGTCTGTGTATACGCATGCCTGTGTGTCTCTCCATCTATGTAGGCATGCTTGTGTTGCAGTGTGCTTGTGTGCTTACCAGCCTGTGTGCCTCTCTCTCTCTCTCTCTCTCTCTCTCTCTCTCTCTCTCTCTCTCTCTCTCTCTCTCTCTCTCTCTCTCTGTCTGTCTCTCTGTCTGTCTCTCTCTCTGGCATATTCCCCAAATGGGAGGTCAAGTCCAGACATTGCCAGAGTCTCACCTAGAGGAAGCATCACACTATGAACAAGACAATTGTGGAGTGTAGCATTTTGCTGCAACCCATGCACATTATGGCCTTCACTGCCCTCTACTATGAGAAGGACAAGCAGCAGCACCAGAGGCACAGGCAGCATCATAATGGTTGCCAAGGCAGCATTGCTGGGAATGACATCACAGAGAGTGAGGTGCTGGTGCTCTCTCTTGGCTCTGCAGGTGAAGGCACCTCCATCACTGCTGCCTCAGCCCCTGCTGCTGGGGACCCGGCTATCACAGCATCTTCATCATGACTTCAGTGTCTTGGTGGAGTGTCGTGACATGTGTGTGCGTGACATTATTCATTAGACAAGATCTTCTGATCATCTGATTTTTAAATTGTTCAATTTTTATAGTCAGTGATTGCTGTGTCCTTCATGTCTTTGTTCTGTTGCATCCTCTTGGGAATTGATAATGTGAAATCATCCAGTTTTTTAAATTATTTAATCATTTCATCCTTAAAATCTAATATTATGTAATCAGTAATCACTGGATCTCACAGTGTCCCAATTTTGTGGGTAAATCAGTATGAATTCAGATGATGTGATGGTCTGGCACATTTGACTCCCAAACAGAGGCTCAAACTCCACTGATCACTGAATAAATAATGACAGAATTTAATACATAAATAATTAAAAATTGAATTATTTGATGGTATTTTATACTTGACTTCTACAAGACTTAGCAAAACTCAAGAGATGATTATTTAATCACAGGTTTGAATCAAAAAAGAATGAGTGATGAGATAATATCTCATGATTCATCCATGGGGAGAGAAGAATATGATACCATCAATGATTTAAATAATGAAATAATGAAATTACTTGCCACGATTATCTCCAAAAAAGTGTCAAAATCCAGTTATAATCTATTATCAAATGTCCTATTTTAATAATTAAATAATTACATAATTACAGGATAGTATACTCTGTCACACTGAACAGCCCCAAGTTGTCTCTTTCTTGACTCCCATAAACTTGGGCCAAACACCATGTTCTATGTTCCAAGTTCCGCGGGCTCCTGCAATCAGGGAGCATCTTCCAAGCTGGCGAGCGTGCCCTTCTCTCTTCTCCGACATGGGGGGTGCCAGGCCTTCACAAGGAGGAAGGGATGGCAGCATGGACGATGAGGATGGATGTCAGGGTGTGGTGTGGTGGGGTGGGGTGGGGTGGGTGGGGTGTGGACAGAACTGAGAGCCTAGGAGACAGCATTCCAAGTTCCAAAGAGTGAACCGAGAATCATCCTACCCACACACACACACACACACACTCACCAGCATGCACACGGTCAAACACACACACACACACACACACACACACACTCACACACACACACAACACACTCTCACTCCCTGTTACCTGCTCCCAGACGTCCTGTCCTTCTTCCTGGATTCTCTGGGAGGAGGGGCTGGACTAGGAGGAGGTTGTGGGTGAGGAAGAAGAGGAGGAGAAGAGAAAGGACCAGCAGGTGGTGGGGAGGCAGAGGGCGGAGAAGGAAGAGGAGGAGGAAGGAAGAGGAAGAGGAGTAGCATGAACAGAGGGAGGACGATTTGCAGGAGCAGGAGTCAACAGTTTCCCCCCTAGCGTGGCCCGAGTGGGGGAGGATGACCTCCCCGCCGGGCGAGCACCCGATCCGATCCCTCCTGGAACCCAGGGAGCGCACCAGCAGGAGAGTGTCTACCCTGTCTGGGAGGATGACACAAGCCATGTGGACGCCATGCCTGCGCCTTCCTGGGCTCCGGCCCTGGAAGTCAGTGGTAGATGAGCCCGGAAGAGAAAGCTGCACAGCGCAGCCCGCCGCCTGGGAAGGGGCTCGAACCCCTGCTCCGACCGACCGCCACTGCCGCCGCTGTAGCCGCCACCGGTAGTGGGCGGTGCTCGGCTGGGCTCCGTGGCGGGCCGGCGTGAGCAGCTGCAGGCTCATGGGGCGCCCCGGAGACAGCCGCCCTCGTCTACGGCCATACCACCCTGAACGCGCCCGATCTCGTCTGATCTCGGAAGCTAAGCAGGGTCGGGCCTGGTTAGTACCTGGATGGGAGACCGCCTGGGAATACCGGGTGCCGTAGGCTTTTTGTTTTGTGTCTCTCTCTCCTTGTGGTGTCTTAGTATTCTTTTGTTTATTATACTCCTCTCACTTTCCAAGAGAACTGGTTAGTCTCTTCCATAATTTTCCTTTCTTTCTTTCTTTCTTTCTTTCTTTTTTTTTTTTTTTTTAATAATCCTTATTAGTGTAGGGTTAGGGGTTTGTGTAGAAAATAGGGGGAAAAACAGTGTACATCATCAGCCTTGTGTGTGCTGGTAGACATGGTGCTGGAGAGGGAGTTGAGATTACTATGTCTTGAAACACCCGAGTAGGGATCCCGGAAACATGCAGGCTAAGAACTGCAGGCTACATGTTGTCTGTTTGTATACGCATGCCTGTGTGTCTCTCCATCTATGTAGGCATGCTTGTGTTGCAGTGTGCTTGTGTGCTTACCAGCCTGTGTGCCTCTCTCTCTCTCTCTCTCTCTCTCTCTCTCTCTCTCTCTCTCTCTCTCTCTCTCTCTCTCTCTCTCTCTCTCTCAGTCTGTCTCTCTGTCTGTCTCTCTCTCTGGCATATTCCCCAAATGGGAGGTCAAGTCCAGACATTGCCAGAGTCTCACCTAGAGGAAGCATCACACTATGAACAAGACAATTGTGGAGTGTAGCATTTTGCAGCAACCCATGCACATTATGGCCTCCCCTGCCCTCTACTATGAGAAGGACAAGCAGCAGCACCAGAGGCACAGGCAGCATCATAATGGTTGCCAAGGCAGCATTGCTGGGAACGACATCACAGAGAGTGAGGTGCTGTGCTGCTCTCTCTTGGCTCTGCAGGTGAAGGCACCTCCATCACTGCTGCCTCAGCCCCTGCTGCTGGGGACCCGGCTATCACAGCATCTTCATCATGACTTCAGTGTCTTGGTGGAGTGTCGTGACGTGTGTGTGCGTGACATTATTCATTAGACAAGATCATCTGATCATCTGATTTTTAAGTTGTTCAATGTTTATAGTCAGTGATTGCTGTGTCCTTCATGTCTTGGTTCTGTTGCATCCTCTAGGGAATTGATAATGCGAAATCATCCAGTTTTTTAAATTATTTAATCATTTCATCATTAAAATCTAATATTATGTAATCAGTAATCACTGGATCTCACAGTGTCCCAATTTTGAGGGTAAATCAGTATGAATTCAGATGATGTGATGGTCTGGCACATTTGACTCCCAAACAGAGGCTCAAACTCCACTGATCATTGAATAAATAATGACAGAATTTAATACATAAATAATTAAAAATTGAATTATTTGATGGTATTTTATACTTGACTTCTACAAGACTTAGCAAAACTCAAGAGATGATTATTTAATCACAGGTTTGAATCAAAAAAAGAATGAGTGATGAGATAATATCTCATGATTCATCCATGGGGAGAGAAGAATATGATACCATCAATGATTTAAATAATGAAATAATGAAATTACTTGCCACGATTATCTCCAAAAAAGTGTAAAAATCCAGTTATAATCTATTATCAAATGTCCTATTTTAATAATTAAATAATTACATAATTACAGGATACTATACTCTGTCACACTGAACAGCCCCAAGTTGTCTCTTTCTTGACTCCCATAAACTTGGGCCAAACACCATGTTCTATGTTCCAAGTTCCGCGGGCTCCTGCAATCAGGGAGCATCTTCCAAGCTGGCGAGCGTGCCCTTCTCTCTTCTCCGACATGGGGGTGCCAGGCCTTCACAAGGAGGAATGGATGGCAGCATGGACGATGAGGATGGATGTCAGGGTGTGGTGTGGTGGGGTGGGTGGTGGGGTGGGGTGGGTGGGGTGTGGACAGAACTGAGAGCCTAGGAGACAGCATTCCAATTCCAAAGAGTGAACCGAGAATCATCCTACCCACACACACACACACACACACTCACCAGCATGCACACGGGTCAAACACACACACACACACACACACACACACACACACACACACACAAACACACTCACACTCCCTGTTACCTGCTCCCAGACATCCTGTCCTTCTTCCTGGATTCTCTGGGAGGAGGGGCAGGACTAGGAGGAGGTTGTGGGTGAGGAAGAAGAGGAGGAGAAGAGAAAGGACCAGCAGGTGGTGGGGTGGCAGAGGGCGAGAAGGAAGAGGAGGAGGAAGGAAGAGGAAGAGGAGTAGCATGAACAGAGGGAGGACGATTTGCAGGAGCAGGAGTCAACAGTTTCCCCCCAAGCTTGGCCCGAGTGGGGGAGGATGACCTCCCCGCCGGGCGAGCACCCGATCCGATCCCTCCTGGAACCAAGGGAGTGCACCTGCAGGAGAGTGTCTACCCTGTCTGGGAGGATGACACAAGCCATGTGGACGCCCTTCCCTGAGCCTTCCTGGGCTCCGGCGGCCCTGAAAGTCAGTGGTAGATGAGCCCGGAAGAGAAAGCTGCACAGCACAGCCCGCCGCCTGGGAAGGGGCTCGAACCCCTGCTCCGACCGACCGCCACTGCTGCCGCAGTAGCCGCAGCCGGTAGTGGGCGGTGCTCGGCTGGGCTCTGTGGTGGGCCGGCGTGAGCAGCTGTAGGCTCATGGGGCGCCCCGGAGACAGCCGCCCTCGTCTACGGCCATACCACCCTGAACGCGCCCGATCTCGTCTGATCTCGGAAGCTAAGCAGGGTCGGGCCTGGTTAGTACCTGGATGGGAGACTGCCTGGGAATTCCGGGTGCTGTAGGCATTTTCTTTTGTTTTGTGTCTCTCTCTCCTTGTGGTGTCTTAGCATTCTTTTGTTTATTATACTCCTCTCACTTTCCAAGAGAACTGGTTAGTCTCTTCCATGATTTTCCTTTCTTTCTTTCTTTCTTTCTTTCTTTTTTTTTTTTTTTTTTAATAATCCTTATTAGTGTAGGGTTAGGGGTTTGTGTAGAAAATAGGGGGGAAAACAGTGTACATCATCAGCCTTGTGTGTGCTGGTAGACATGGTGCTGGAGAGGGAGTTGAGATTCCTATGTCTTGAAACACCCGAGTAGGGATCCCAGAAACATGCAGGCTAAGGACTGCAGGCTACATGTTGTCTGTCTGTGTATACGCATGCCTGTGTGTCTCTCCATCCATGTAGGCATGCTTGTGTTGCAGTGTGCTTGTGTGCTTACCAGCCTGTGTGCCTCTCTCTCTCTCTCTCTCTCTCTCTCTCTCTCTCTCTCTCTCTCTCTCTCTCTCTCTCTCTCTCTCTCTCTCTCTTTCTCTCTGTCTGTCTGTCTCTCTCTCTGGCATATTCCCCAAATGGGAGGTCAAGTCGAGACATTGCCAGAGTCTCACCTAGAGGAAGCATCACACTATGAACAAGACAATTGTGGAGTGTAGCATTTTGCAGCAACCCATGCACATTATGGCCTTCACTGCCCTCTACTATGAGAAGGACAAGCAGCAGCACCAGAGGCACAGGCAGCATCATAATGGTTGCCAAGGCAGCATTGCTGGGAATGACATCACAGAGAGTGAGGTGCTGTGCTGCTCTCTCTTGGCTCTGCAGGTGAAGGCACCTCCATCACTGCTGCCTCAGCCCCTGCTGCTGGGGACCCGGCTATCACAGCAACTTCATCATGACTTCAGGGTCTTGGTGGAGTGTCGTGACGTGTGTGTGCGTGACATTATTCATTAGACAAGATCATCTGATCATCTGATTTTTAAGTTGTTCAATGTTTATAGTCAGTGATTGCTGTGTCCTTCATGTCTTGGTTCTGTTGCATCCTCTTGGGAATTGATAATGTGAAATCATCCAGTTTTTTAAATTATTTAATCATTTCATCCTTAAAATCTAATAGTATGTAATCAGTAATCACTGGATCTCACAGTGTCCCAATTTTGTGGGTAAATCAGTATGAATTCAGATGATGTGATGGTCTGGCACATTTGACTCCCAAACAGAGGCTCAAACTCCACTGATCACTGAATAAATAATGACAGAATTTAATACATAAATAATTAAAAATTGAATTATTTGATGGTATTTTATACTTGACTTCTACAAGACTTAGCAAAACTCAAGAGATGATTATTTAATCACAGGTTTGAATCAAAAAAAGAATGAGTGATGAGATAATATCTCATGATTCATCCATGGGGAGAGAAGAATATGATACCATCAATGATTTAAATAATGAAATAATGAAATTACTTGCCACGATTATCTCCAAAAAAGTGTAAAAATCCAGTTATCATCTATTATCAAATGTCCTATTTTAATAATTAAATAATTACATAATTACAGGATAATATACTCTGTCATACTGAACAGCCCCAAGTTGTCTCTTTCTTGACTCCCATAAACTTGGGCCAAACACCATGTTCTATGTTCCAAGTTCCGCGGGCTCCTGCAATCAGGGAGCATCTTCCAAGCTGGCGAGCATGCCCTTCTCTCTTCTCCGACATGGGGGGTGCCAGGCTTTCACAAGGAGGAATGGATGGCAGCATGGACGATGAGGATGGATGTCAGGGTGTGGTGTGGTGGGGTGGTTGGTGGGGTGGGGTGGGTGGGGTGTGGACAGAACTGAGAGCCTAGGAGACAGCATTCCAAGTTCAAGAGTGAACCGAGAATCATCCTACCCACACACACACACACACACACTCACCAGCATGCACACGTCAAACACACACACACACACACACTCACACACACACACACACACACACACACTCTCTCTCTCCCTGTTACCTGCTCCCAGACATCCTGTCCTTCTTCCTGGATTCTCTGGGAGGAGGGGCAGGACTAGGAGGAGGATGTGGGTGAGGAAGAAGAGGAGGAGAAGAGAAAGGACCAGCAGGTGGTGGGGTGGCAGAGGGCGAGAAGGAAGAGGAGGAGGAAGGAAGAGGAAGAGGAGTAGCATGAACAGAGGGAGGACGATTTGCAGGAGCAGGAGTCAACAGTTTCCCCCTAGCTTGGCCCGAGTGGGGAGGATGACCTCCCCGCCGGGCTAGCACCCGATCCGATCCCTCCTGGAACCAAGGGAGCGCACCTGCAGGAGAGTGTCTACCCTGTCTGGGAGGATGACACAAGCCATGTGGACGCCTTTCCCTGAGCCTTCCTGGGCTCCGGCCCTGAAAGTCAGTGGTAGATGAGCCCGGAAGAGAAAGCTGCACAGCGCAGCCCGCCGCCTGGGAAGGGGCTCGAACCCCTGCTCCGACCGACCGCCACTGCCGCCGCAGTAGCTGCAGCCGGTAGTGGGCGGTGCTCGGCTGGGCTCTGTGGTGGGCCGGCGTGAGCAGCTGTAGGCTCATGGGGCGCCCCGGAGACAGCCGCCCTTGTCTACGGCCATACCACCCTGAACGCGCCCGATCTCGTCTGATCTCGGAAGCTAAGCAGGGTCGGGCCTGGTTAGTACCTGGATGGGAGACCGCCTGGGAATTCCGGGTGCTGTAGGCTTTTTCTTTTGTTTTGTGTCTCTCTCTCCTTGTGGTGTCTTAGTATTCTTTTGTTTATTATACTCCTCTCACTTTCCAAGAGAACTGGTTAGTCTCTTCCATAATTTTCCTTTCTTTCTTTCTTTCTTTCTTTCTTTCTTTTTTTTTTTTTTTAATAATCCTTATTAGTGTAGGGTTAGGGGTTTGTGTAGAAAATAGGGGGAAAAACAGTGTACATCATCAGCCTTGTGTGTGCTGGTAGACATGGTGCTGGAGAGGGAGTTGAGATTACTATGTCTTGAAACACCCGAGTAGGGATCCCAGAAACATGCAGGCTAAGAACTGCAGGCTACATGTTGTCTGTTGTATACGCATGCCTGTGTGTCTCTCCATCTATGTAGGCATGCTTGTGTTGCAGTGTGCTTGTGTGCTTACCAGCCTGTGTGCCTCTCTCTCTCTCTCTCTCTCTCTCTCTCTCTCTCTCTCTCTCTCTCTCTCTCTCTCTCTCTCTCTCTCTCTTTCTTTCTCTCTCTCTCTCTGTCTCTCTCTCTGGCATATTCCCCAAATGGGAGGTCAAGTCCAGACATTGCCAGAGTCTCACCTAGAGGAAGCATCACACTATGAACAAGACAATTGTGGAGTGTAGCATTTTGCAGCAACCCATGCACATTATGGCCTTCACTGCCCTCTACTATGAGAAGGACAAGCAGCAGCACCAGAGGCACAGGCAGCATCATAGTGGTTGCCAAGGCAGCATTGCTGGGAATGACATCACAGAGAGTGAGGTGCTGCTCTCTCTCTTGGCTCTGCAGGTGAAGGCACCTCCATCACTGCTGCCTCAGTCCCTGCTGCTGGGGACCCGGCTATCACAGCATCTTCATCATGACTTCAGTGTCTTGGTGGAGTGTCGTGACATGTGTGTGCGTGACAGTATTCATTAGACAAGATCTTCTGATCATCTGATTTTTAAGTTGTTCAATGTTTATAGTCAGTGATTGCTGTGTCCTTCATGTCTTGGTTCTGTTGCATGCTCTTGGGAATTGATAATGTGAAATCATCCAGTTTTTTAAATTATTTAATCATTTCATCCTTAAAATCTAATAGTATGTAATCAGTAATCACTGGATCTCACAGTGTCCCAATTTTGTGGGTAAATCAGTATGAATTCAGATGATGTGATTGTCTGGCACATTTGACTCCCAAACAGAGGCTCAAACTCCACTGATCACTGAATAAATAATGACAGAATTTAATACATAAATAATTAAAAATTGAATTATTTGATGGTATTTTATACTTGACTTCTACAAGACTTAGCAAAACTCAAGAGATGATTATTTAATCACAGGTTTGAATCAAAAAAAGAATGAGTGATGAGATAATATCTCATGATTCATCCATGGGGAGAGAAGAATATGATACCATCAATGATTTAAATAATGAAATAATGAAATTACTTGCCAGATTATCTCCAAAAAAGTGTAAAAATCCAGTTAGAATCTATTATCAAATGTCCAATTTTAGTAATTAAATAATTACATAATTACAGGATACTATACTCTGTCACACTGAACAGCCCCAAGTTGTCTCTTTCTTGACTCCCATAAACTTGGGCCAAACACCATGTTCTATGTTCCAAGTTCCGCGGGCTCCTGCAATCAGGGAGCATCTTCCAAGCTGGCGAGCGTGCCCTTCTCTCTTCTCCGACATGGGGGGTGCCAGGCTTTCACAAGGAGGAATGGATGGCAGCATGGACGATGAGGATGGATGTCAGGGTGTGGTGTGGTGGGGTGGGGTGGGGTGGGGTGGGTGGGGTGTGGACAGAACTGAGAGCCTAGGAGACAGCATTCCAAAGAGTGAACCGAGAATCATCCTACCCACACACACACACACACACACTCACCAGCATGCACAAGGGTCAAACACACACACACACACACACACAAACACACTCACACACACACACAACACACTCACACTCCCTGTTACCTGCTCCCAGACATCCTGTCCTTCTTCCTGGATTCTCTGGGAGGAGGGGCAGGACTAGGAGGAGGTTGTGGGTGAGGAAGAAGAGGAGGAGAAGAGAAAGGACCAGCAGGTGGTGGGGTGGCAGAGGGCGAGAAGGAAGAGGAGGAAGAAGGAAGAGGAAGAGGAGTAGCATGAACAGAGGGAGGACGATTTGCAGGAGCAGGAGTCAACAGTTTCCCCCCAAGCTTGGCCCGAGTGGGGGAGGATGACCTCCCCGCCGGGCTAGCACCCGATCCGATCCCTCCTGGAACCAAGGGAGTGCACCTGCAGGAGAGTGTCTACCCTGTCTGGGAGGATGACACAAGCCATCTGGACGCCTTTCCCTGCGCCTTCCTGGGCTCCGGCCCTGAAAGTCAGTGGTAGATGAGCCCGGAAGAGAAAGCTGCACAGCGCAGCCCGCCGCCTGGGAAGGGGCTCGAACCCCTGCTCCGACCGACCGCCACTGCCGCCGCTGTAGCCGCCACCGGTAGTGGGCGGTGCTCGGCTGGGCTCCGTGGCGGGCCGGCGTGAGCAGCTGTAGGCTCATGGGGCGCCCCGGAGACAGCCGCCCTCGTCTACGGCCATACCACCCTGAACGCGCCCGATCTCGTCTGATCTCGGAAGCTAAGCAGGGTCGGGCCTGGTTAGTACCTGGATGGGAGACCGCCTGGGAATACCGGGTGCCGTAGGCTTTTTTTTGTTTTGTGTCTCTCTCTCCTTGTGGTGTCTTAGTATTCTTTTGTTTATTATACTCCTCTCACTTTCCAAGAGAACTGGTTAGTCTCTTCCATGATTTTCCTTTCTTTCTTTCTTTCTTTCTTTCTTTCTTTTTTTTTTTTTTCATAATCCTGATTAGAGTAGGGTTAGGGGTTTGTGTAGAAAATAGGGGGAAAAAACAGTGTACATCATCAGCCTTGTGTGTGCTGGTAGACATGGTGCTGGAGAGGGAGTTGAGATTACTATGTCTTGAAACACCCGAGTAGGGATCCCGGAAACATGCAGGCTAAGAACTGCAGGCTACATGTTGTCTGTTGTATACGCATGCCTGTGTGTCTCTCCATCTATGTAGGCATGCTTGTGTTGCAGTGTGCTTGTGTGCTTACCAGCCTGTGTGCCTCTCTCTCTCTCTCTCTCTCTCTCTCTCTCTCTCTCTCTCTCTCTCTCTCTCTCTCTCTCTCTCTCTCTCTTTCTCTCTGTCTCTCTGTCTGTCTCTCTCTCTGGCATATTCCCCAAATGGGAGGTCAAGTCCAGACATTGCCAGAGTCTCACCTAGAGGAAGCATCACACTATGAACAAGACAATTGTGGAGTGTAGCATTTTGCTGCAACCCATGCACATTATGGCCTTCACTGCCCTCTACTATGAGAAGGACAAGCAGCAGCACCAGAGGCACAGGCAGCATCATAATGGTTGCCAAGGCAGCATTGCTGGGAACGACATCACAGAGAGTGAGGTGCTGCTGCTCTCTCTTGGCTCTGCAGGTGAAGGCACCTCCATCACTGCTGCCTCAGTCCCTGCTGCTGGGGACCCGGCTATCACAGCATCTTCATCATGACTTCAGTGTCTTGGTGGAGTGTCGTGACATGTGTGTGCGTGACATTATTCATTAGACAAGATCTTCTGATCATCTGATTTTTAAATTGTTCAATTTTTATAGTCAGTGATTGCTGTGTCCTTCATGTCTTTGTTCTGTTGCATCCTCTTGGGAATTGATAATGCGAAATCATCCAGTTTTTTAAATTATTTAATCATTTCATCCTTAAAATCTAATAGTATGTAATCAGTAATCACTGGATCTCACAGTGTCCCAATTTTGTGGGTAAATCAGTATGAATTCAGATGATGTGATGGTCTGGCACATTTGACTCCCAAACAGAGGCTCAAACTCCACTGATCATTGAATAAATAATGACAGAATTTAATACATAAATAATTAAAAATTGAATTATTTGATGGTATTTTATACTTGACTTCTACAAGACTTAGCAAAACTCAAGAGATGATTATTTAATCACAGGTTTGAATCAAAAAAAGAATGAGTGATGAGATAATATCTCATGATTCATCCATGGGGAGAGAAGAATATGATACCATCAATGATTTAAATAATGAAATAATGAAATTACTTGCCACGATTATCTCCAAAAAAGTGTAAAAATCCAGTTAGAATCTATTATCAAATGTCCTATTTTAATAATTAAATAATTACATAATTACAGGATAATATACTCTGTCATACTGAACAGCCACAAGTTGTCTCTTTCTTGACTCCCATAAACTTGGGCCAAACACCATGTTCTATGTTCCAAGTTCCGCGGGCTCCTGCAATCAGGGAGCATCTTCCAAGCTGGCGAGCATGCCCTTCTCTCTTCTCCGACATGGGGGGTGCCAGGCCTTCACAAGGAGGAATGGATGGCAGCATGGACGATGAGGATGGACGTCAGGGTGTGGTGTGGTGGGGTGGGTGGTGGGGTGGGGTGGGTGGGGTGTGGACAGAACTGAGAGCCTAGGAGACAGCATTCCAAGTTAAGAGTGAACCGAGAATCATCCTACCCACACACACACACACACACACTCACCAGCATGCACACGGGTCAAACACACACACACACACACACACACACACACACACACACACACAAACACACTCACTCTCCCTGTTACCTGCTCCCAGACATCCTGTCCTTCTTCCTGGATTCTCTGGGAGGAGGGGCAGGACTAGGAGGAGGATGTGGGTGAGGAAGAAGAGGAGGAGAAGAGAAAGGACCAGCAGGTGGTGGGGTGGCAGAGGGCGAGAAGGAAGAGGAGGAGGAAGGAAGAGGAAGAGGAGTAGCATGAACAGAGGGAGGACGATTTGCAGGAGCAGGAGTCAACAGTTTCCCCCCTAGCGTGGCCCGAGTGGGGGAGGATGACCTCCCCGCCGGGCTAGCACCCGATCCGATCCCTCCTGGAACCCAGGGAGTGCACCTGCAGGAGAGTGTCTACCCTGTCTGGGAGGATGACACAAGCCATGTGGACGCCTTTCCCTGAGCCTTCCTGGGCTCCGGCCCTGAAAGTCAGTGGTAGATGAGCCCGGAAGAGAAAGCTGCACAGCGCAGCCCGCCGCCTGGGAAGGGGCTCGAACCCCTGCTCCGACCGACCGCCACTGCTGCCGCAGTAGCCGCAGCTGGTAATGGGCAGTGCTCGGCTGGGCTCCGTGGCGGGCCGGCGTGAGCAGCTGTAGGCTCATGGGGCGCCCCGGAGACAGCCGCCCTCGTCTACGGCCATACCACCCTGAACGCGCCCGATCTCGTCTGATCTCGGAAGCTAAGCAGGGTCGGGCCTGGTTAGTACCTGGATGGGAGACCGCCTGGGAATACCGGGTGCTGTAGGCTTTTTCTTTTGTTTTGTGTCTCTCTCTCCTTGTGGTGTCTTAGTATTCTTTTGTTTATTATACTCCTCTCACTTTCCAAGAGAACTGGTTAGTCTCTTCCCATAATTTTCCTTTCTTTCTTTCTTTCTTTCTTTCTTTCTTTTTTTTTTTTTTTAATAATCCTTATTAGAGTAGGGTTAGGGGTTTGTGTAGAAAATAGGGGGAAAAACAGTGTACATCATCAGCCTTGTGTGTGCTGGTAGACATGGTGCTGGAGAGGGAGTTGAGATTACTATGTCTTGAAACACCCGAGTAGGGATCCCAGAAACATGCAGGCTAAGAACTGCAGGCTACATGTTGTCTGTTGTATACGCATGCCTGTGTGTCTCTCCATCTATGTAGGCATGCTTGTGTTGCAGTGTGCTTGTGTGCTTACCAGCCTGTGTGCCTCTCTCTCTCTCTCTCTCTCTCTCTCTCTCTCTCTCTCTCTCTCTCTCTCTCTCTCTCTCTCTCTCTCTCTCTCTTTCTCTCTCTCTCGTCTGTCTCTCTCTCTGGCATATTCCCCAAATGGGAGGTCAAGTCCAGACATTGCCAGAGTCTCACCTAGAGGAAGCATCACACTATGAACAAGACAATTGTGGAGTGTAGCATTTTGCAGCAACCCATGCACATTATGGCCTCCCCTGCCCTCTACTATGAGAAGGACAAGCAGCAGCACCAGAGGCACAGGCAGCATCATAATGGTTGCCAAGGCAGCATTGCTGGGAACGACATCACAGAGAGTGAGGTGCTGGTGCTCTCTCTTGGCTCTGCAGGTGAAGGCACCTCCATCACTGCTGCCTCAGTCCCTGCTGCTGGGGACCCGGCTATCACAGCAACTTCATCATGACTTCAGGGTCTTGGTGGAGTGTCGTGACGTGTGTGTGCGTGACATTATTCATTAGACAAGATCATCTGATCATCTGATTTTTAAGTTGTTCAATGTTTATAGTCAGTGATTGCTGTGTCCTTCATGTCTTGGTTCTGTTGCATGCTCTAGGGAATTGATAATGTGAAATCATCCAGTTTTTTAAATTATTTAATCATTTCATCATTAAAATCTAATAGTATGTAATCAGTAATCACTGGATCTCACAGTGTCCCAATTTTGTGGGTAAATCAGTATGAATTCAGATGATGTGATGGTCTGGCACATTTGACTCCCAAACAGAGGCTCAAACTCCAGTGATCATTGAATAAATAATGACAGATTTTAATACATAAATAATTAAAAATTGAATTATTTGATGGTATTTTATACTTGACTTCTACAAGACTTAGCAAAACTCAAGAGATGATTATTTAATCACAGGTTTGAATCAAAAAAAGAATGAGTGATGAGATAATATCTCATGATTCATCCATGGGGAGAGAAGAATATGATACCATCAATGATTTAAATAATGAAATAATGAAATTACTTGCCACGATTATCTCCAAAAAAGTGTAAAAATCCAGTTAGAATCTATTATCAAATGTCCTATTTTAATAATTAAATAATTACATAATTACAGGATAATATACTCTGTCATACTGAACAGCCCCAAGTTGTCTCTTTCTTGACTCCCATAAACTTGGGCCAAACACCATGTTCTATGTTCCAAGTTCCGCGGGCTCCTGCAATCAGGGAGCATCTTCCAAGCTGGCGAGCATGCCCTTCTCTCTTCTCCGACATGGGGGGTGCCAGGCTTTCACAAGGAGGAATGGATGGCAGCATGGACGATGAGGATGGATGTCAGGGTGTGGTGTGGTGGGGTGGGGTGGGGTGGGTGGGGTGTGGACAGAACTGAGAGCCTAGGAGACAGCATTCCAAGTTCCAAAGAGTGAACCGAGAATCATCCTACCCACACACACACACACACACTCGCCAGCATGCACACGGGTCAAACACACACACACACACACACACACACACACACACACACACACAAACACACTCACACTCCCTGTAACCTGCTCCCAGACGTCCTGTCCTTCTTCCTGGATTCTCTGGGAGGAGGGGCAGGACTAGGAGGAGGTTGTGGGTGAGGAAGAAGAGGAGGAGAAGAGAAAGGACCAGCAGGTGGTGGGGAGGCAGAGGGCGGAGAAGGAAGAGGAGGGGGAAGGAAGAGGAAGAGGAGTAGCATGAACAGAGGGAGGACGATTTGCAGGAGCAGGAGTCAACAGTTTCCCCCTAGCGTGGCCCGAGTGGGGGAGGATGACCTCCCCGCCGGGCGAGCACCCGATCCGATCCCTCCTGGAACCAAGGGAGCGCACCTGCAGGAGAGTGTCTACCCTGTCTGGGAGGATGACACAAGCCATCTGGACGCCCTTCCCTGAGCCTTCCTGGGCTCCGGCGGCCCTGAAAGTCAGTGGTAGATGAGCCCGGAAGAGAAAGCTGCATAGCGCAGCCCGCCGCCTGGGAAGGGGCTCGAACCCCTGCTCCGACCGACCGCCACTGCTGCCCCAGTAGCTGCAGCCGGTAGTGGGCGGTGCTCAGCTGGGCTCTGTGGTGGGCCGGCGTGAGCAGCTGTAGGCTCATGGGGCGCCCCGGAGACAGCCGCCCTTGTCTATGGCCATACCACCCTGAACGCGCCCGATCTCGTCTGATCTCGGAAGCTAAGCAGGGTCGGGCCTGGTTAGTACCTGGATGGGAGACTGCCTGGGAATTCCGGGTGCTGTAGGCATTTTCTTTTGTTTTGTGTCTCTCTCTCCTTGTGGTGTCTTAGTATTCTTTTGTTTATTATACTCCTCTCACTTTCCAAGAGAACTGGTTAGTCTCTTCCATGATTTTCCTTTCTTTCTTTCTTTCTTTCTTTCTTTTTTTTTTTTTTTTTAATAATCCATATTAGAGTAGGGTTAGGGGTTTGTGTAGAAAATAGGGGGGAAAACAGTGTACATCATCACCCTTGTGTGTGCTGGTAGACATGGTGCTGGAGAGGGAGTTGAGATTCCTATGTCTTGAAACACCCGAGTAGGGATCCCAGAAACATGCAGGCTAAGGACTGCAGGCTACATGTTGTCTGTCTGTGTATACGCATGCGTGTGTGTCTCTCCATCCATGTAGGCATGCTTGTGTTGCAGTGTGCTTGTGTGCTTACCAGCCTGTGTGCCTCTCTCTCTCTCTCTCTCTCTCTCTCTCTCTCTCTCTCTCTCTCTCTCTCTCTCTCTCTCTCTCTCTCTCTCTCTTTCTCTCTCTCTCCCTCTGTCTCTCTCTCTGGCATATTCCCCAAATGGGAGGTCAAGTCCAGACATTGCCAGAGTCTCACCTAGAGGAAGCATCACACTATGAACAAGACAATTGTGGAGTGTAGCATTTTGCTGCAACCCATGCACATTATGGCCTTCACTGCCCTCTACTATGAGAAGGACAAGCAGCAGCACCAGAGGCACAGGCAGCATCATAATGGTTGCCAAGGCAGCATTGCTGGGAACGACATCACAGAGAGTGAGGTGCTGTGCTGCTCTCTCTTGGCTCTGCAGGTGAAGGCACCTCCATCACTGCTGCCTCAGTCCCTGCTGCTGGGGACCCGGCTATCACAGCAACTTCATCATGACTTCAGTGTCTTGGTGGAGTGTCGTGACATGTGTGTGCGTGACAGTATTCATTAGACAAGATCTTCTGATCATCTGATTTTTAAATTGTTCAATTTTTATAGTCAGTGATTGCTGTGTCCTTCATGTCTTGGTTCTGTTGCATCCTCTTGGGAATTGATAATGCGAAATCATCCAGTTTTTTAAATTATTTAATCATTTCATCATTAAAATCTAATATTATGTAATCAGTAATCACTGGATCTCACAGTGTCCCAATTTTGAGGGTAAATCAGTATGAATTCAGATGATGTGATGGTCTGGCACATTTGACTCCCAAACAGAGGCTCAAACTCCAGTGATCATTGAATAAATAATGACAGATTTTAATACATAAATAATTAAAAATTGAATTATTTGATGGTATTTTATACTTGACTTCTACAAGACTTAGCAAAACTCAAGAGATGATTATTTAATCACAGGTTTGAATCAAAAAAGAATGAGTGATGAGATAATATCTCATGATTCATCCATGGGGAGAGAAGAATATGATACCATCAATGATTTAAATAATGAAATAATGAAATTACTTGCCACGATTATCTCCAAAAAAGTGTCAAAATCCAGTTAGAATCTATTATCAAATGTCCAATTTTAGTAATTAAATAATTACATAATTACAGGATACTATACTCTGTCACACTGAACAGCCCCAAGTTGTCTCTTTCTTGACTCCCATAAACTTGGGCCAAACACCATGTTCTATGTTCCAAGTTCCGCGGGCTCCTGCAATCAGGGAGCATCTTCCAAGCTGGCGAGCGTGCCCTTCTCTCTTCTCCGACATGGGGGGGTGCCAGGCTTTCACAAGGAGGAATGGATGGCAGCATGGACGATGAGGATGGATGTCAGGGTGTGGTGTGGTGGGGTGGGGTGGGGTGGGTGGGGTGTGGACAGAACTGAGAGCCTAGGAGACAGCATTCCAAAGAGTGAACCGAGAATCATCCTACCCACACACACACACACACACACTCGCCAGCATGCACACGGGTCAAACACACACACACACACACACACACACACACACACACACACACAAACACACTCACACTCCCTGTAACCTGCTCCCAGACATCCTGTCCTTCTTCCTGGATTCTCTGGGAGGAGGGGCAGGACTAGGAGGAGGTTGTGGGTGAGGAAGAAGAGGAGGAGAAGAGAAAGGACCAGCAGGTGGTGGGGTGGCAGAGGGCGAGAAGGAAGAGGAGGAGGAAGGAAGAGGAAGAGGAGTAGCATGAACAGAGGGAGGACGATTTGCAGGAGCAGGAGTCAACAGTTTCCCCCCTAGCGTGGCCCGAGTGGGGGAGGATGACCTCCCCGCCGGGCTAGCACCCGATCCGATCCCTCCTGGAACCCAGGGAGCGCACCTGCAGGAGAGTGTCTACCCTGTCTGGGAGGATGACACAAGCCATCTGGACGCCTTTCCCTGAGCCTTCCTGGGCTCCGGCCCTGAAAGTCAGTGGTAGATGAGCCCGGAAGAGAAAGCTGCACAGCGCAGCCCGCCGCCTGGGAAGGGGCTCGAACCCCTGCTCCGACCGACCGCCACCGCCGCCGCTGTAGCCGCCACCGGTAGTGGGCTGTGCTCGGCTGGGCTCCGTGGCGGGCCGGCGTGAGCAGCTGTAGGCTCATGGGGCGCCCCGGAGACAGCCGCCCTCGTCTACGGCCATACCACCCTGAACGCGCCCGATCTCGTCTGATCTCGGAAGCTAAGCAGGGTCGGGCCTGGTTAGTACCTGGATGGGAGACCGCCTGGGAATACCGGGTGCCGTAGGCTTTTTCTTTTGTTTTGTGTCTCTCTCTCCTTGTGGTGTCTTAGCATTCTTTTGTTTATTATACTCCTCTCACTTTCCAAGAGAACTGGTTAGTCTCTTCCCATGATTTTCCTTTCTTTCTTTCTTTCTTTCTTTCTTTCTTTTTTTTTTTTTTCATAATCCTGATTAGAGTAGGGTTAGGGGTTTGTGTAGAAAATAGGGGGAAAAACAGTGTACATCATCAGCCTTGTGTGTGCTGGTAGACATGGTGCTGGAGAGGGAGTTGAGATTACTATGTCTTGAAACACCCGAGTAGGGATCCCGGAAACATGCAGGCTAAGAACTGCAGGCTACATGTTGTCTGTGTATACGCGTGCCTGTGTGTCTCTCCATCTATGTAGGCATGCTTGTGTTGCAGTGTGCTTGTGTGCTTACCAGCCTGTGTGCCTCTCTCTCTCTCTCTCTCTCTCTCTCTCTCTCTCTCTCTCTCTCTCTCTCTCTCTCTCTCTCTCTCTCTCTCTCTCAGTCTGTCTCTCTGTCTGTCTCTCTCTCTGGCATATTCCCCAAATGGGAGGTCAAGTCCAGACATTGCCAGAGTCTCACCTAGAGGAAGCATCACACTATGAACAAGACAATTGTGGAGTGTAGCATTTTGCAGCAACCCATGCACATTATGGCCTCCCCTGCCCTCTACTATGAGAAGGACAAGCAGCAGCACCAGAGGCACAGGCAGCATCATAATGGTTGCCAAGGCAGCATTGCTGGGAATGACATCACAGAGAGTGAGGTGCTGCTCTCTCTTGGCTCTGCAGGTGAAGGCACCTCCATCACTGCTGCCTCAGCCCCTGCTGCTGGGGACCCGGCTATCACAGCAACTTCATCATGACTTCAGTGTCTTGGTGGAGTGTCGTGACATGTGTGTGCGTGACATTATTCATTAGACAAGATCTTCTGATCATCTGATTTTTAAATTGTTCAATTTTTATAGTCAGTGATTGCTGTGTCCTTCATGTCTTGGTTCTGTTGCATCCTCTTGGGAATTGATAATGCGAAATCATCCAGTTTTTTAAATTATTTAATCATTTCATCCTTAAAATCTAATAGTATGTAATCAGTAATCACTGGATCTCACAGTGTCCCAATTTTGTGGGTAAATCAGTATGAATTCAGATGATGTGATGGTCTGGCACATTTGACTCCCAAACAGAGGCTCAAACTCCACTGATCATTGAATAAATAATGACAGAATTTAATACATAAATAATTAAAAATTGAATTATTTGATGGTATTTTATACTTGACTTCTACAAGACTTAGCAAAACTCAAGAGATGATTATTTAATCACAGGTTTGAATCAAAAAAAGAATGAGTGATGAGATAATATCTCATGATTCATCCATGGGGAGAGAAGAATATGATACCATCAATGATTTAAATAATGAAATAATGAAATTACTTGCCACGATTATCTCCAAAAAAGTGTAAAAATCCAGTTATAATCTATTATCAAATGTCCTATTTTAATAATTAAATAATTACATAATTACAGGATACTATACTCTGTCACACTGAACAGCCCCAAGTTGTCTCTTTCTTGACTCCCATAAACTTGGGCCAAACACCATGTTCTATGTTCCAAGTTCCGCGGGCTCCTGCAATCAGGGAGCATCTTCCAAGCTGGCGAGCGTGCCCTTCTCTCTTCTCCGACATGGGGGTGCCAGGCCTTCACAAGGAGGAATGGATGGCAGCATGGACGATGAGGATGGATGTCAGGGTGTGGTGTGGTGGGGTGGTGGTGGGGTGGGGTGGGTGGGGTGTGGACAGAACTGAGAGCCTAGGAGACAGCATTCCAAAGAGTGAACCGAGAATCATCCTACCCACACACACACACACACACACTCACCAGCATGCACACGGGTCAAACACACACACACACACACACACACACACACACACACACACACACACACACTCTCACTCCCTGTTACCTGCTCCCAGACGTCCTGTCCTTCTTCCTGGATTCTCTGGGAGGAGGGGCAGGACTAGGAGGAGGATGTGGGTGAGGAAGAAGAGGAGGAGAAGAGAAAGGACCAGCAGGTGGTGGGGAGGCAGAGGGCGGAGAAGGAAGAGGAGGAGGAAGGAAGAGGAAGAGGAGTAGCATGAACAGAGGGAGGACGATTTGCAGGAGCAGGAGTCAACAGTTTCCCCCCTAGCGTGGCCCGAGTGGGGGAGGATGACCTCCCCGCCGGGCTAGCACCCGATCCGATCCCTCCTGGAACCAAGGGAGCGCACCTGCAGGAGAGTGTCTACCCTGTCTGGGAGGATGACACAAGCCATGTGGACGCCTTTCCCTGAGCCTTCCTGGGCTCCGGCCCTGAAAGTCAGTGGTAGATGAGCCCGGAAGAGAAAGCTGCACAGCGCAGCCCGCCGCCTGGGAAGGGGCTCGAACCCCTGCTCCGACCGACCGCCACTGCCGCCGCAGTAGCCGCAGCCGGTAGTGGGCGGTGCTCGGCTGGGCTCTGTGGTGGGCCGGCGTGAGCAGCTGTAGGCTCATGGGGCGCCCCGGAGACAGCCGCCCTCGTCTACGGCCATACCACCCTGAACGCGCCCGATCTCGTCTGATCTCGGAAGCTAAGCAGGGTCGGGCCTGGTTAGTACCTGGATGGGAGACCGCCTGGGAATACCGGGTGCCGTAGGCTTTTTGTTTTGTGTCTCTCTCTCCTTGTGGTGTCTTAGTATTCTTTTGTTTATTATACTCCTCTCACTTTCCAAGAGAACTGGTTAGTCTCTTCCATGATTTTCCTTTCTTTCTTTCTTTCTTTCTTTCTTTTTTTTTTTTTTTTTTCATAATCCTGATTAGAGTAGGGTTAGGGGTTTGTGTAGAAAATAGGGGGAAAAACAGTGTACATCATCAGCCTTGTGTGTGCTGGTAGACATGGTGCTGGAGAGGGAGTTGAGATTACTATGTCTTGAAACACCCGAGTAGGGATCCCAGAAACATGCAGGCTAAGGACTGCAGGCTACATGTTGTCTGTCTGTGTATACGCATGCCTGTGTGTCTCTCCATCCATGTAGGCATGCTTGTGTTGCAGTGTGCTTGTGTGCTTACCAGCCTGTGTGCCTCTCTCTCTCTCTCTCTCTCTCTCTCTCTCTCTCTCTCTCTCTCTCTCTCTCTCTCTCTCTCTCTCTCTTTCTTTCTCTCTCTCTGTCTGTCTCTCTCTCTGGCATATTCCCCAAATGGGAGGTCAAGTCCAGACATTGCCAGAGTCTCACCTAGAGGAAGCATCACACTATGAACAAGACAATTGTGGAGTGTAGCATTTTGCAGCAACCCATGCACATTATGGCCTTCGCTGCCCTCTACTATGAGAAGGACAAGCAGCAGCACCAGAGGCACAGGCAGCATCATAATGGTTGCCAAGGCAGCATTGCTGGGAATGACATCACAGAGAGTGAGGTGCTGTGCTGCTCTCTCTTGGCTCTGCAGGTGAAGGCACCTCCATCACTGCTGCCTCAGCCCCTGCTGCTGGGGACCCGGCTATCACAGCATCTTCATCATGACTTCAGTGTCTTGGTGGAGTGTCGTGACATGTGTGTGCGTGACAGTATTCATTAGACAAGATCTTCTGATCATCTGATTTTTAAGTTGTTCAATTTTTATAGTCAGTGATTGCTGTGTCCTTCATGTCTTGGTTCTGTTGCATGCTCTTGGGAATTGATAATGCGAAATCATCCAGTTTTTTAAATTGTTTAATCATTTCATCATTAAAATCTAATATTATGTAATCAGTAATCACTGGATCTCACAGTGTCCCAATTTTGAGGGTAAATCAGTATGAATTCAGATGATGTGATGTTCTGGCACATCTGACTCCCAAACAGAGGCTCAAACTCCAGTGATCATTGAATAAATAATGACAGAATTTAATACATAAATAATTAAAAATGGAAGTATTTGATGGTATTTTATACTTGACTTCTACAAGACTTAGCAAAACTCAAGAGATGATTATTTAATCACAGGTTTGAATCAAAAAAGAATGAGTGATGAGATAATATCTCATGATTCATCCATGGGGAGAGAAGAATATGATACCATCAATGATTTAAATAAGGAAATAATGAAATTACTTGCCACGATTATCTCCAAAAAAGTGTCAAAATCCAGTTAGAATCTATTATCAAATGTCCTATTTTAATAATTAAATAATTACATAATTACAGGATAATATACTCTGTCATACTGAACAGCCCCAAGTTGTCTCTTTCTTGACTCCCATAAACTTGGGCCAAACACCATGTTCTATGTTCCAAGTTCCGCGGGCTCCTGCAATCAGGGAGCATCTTCCAAGCTGGCGAGCGTGCCCTTCTCTCTTCTCCGACATGGGGGGTGCCAGGCTTTCACAAGGAGGAATGGATGGCAGCATGGACGATGAGGATGGATGTCAGGGTGTGGTGTGGTGGGGTGGGGTGGGGTGGGGTGGGTGGGGTGTGGACAGAACTGAGAGCCTAGGAGACAGCATTCCAAAGAGTGAACCGAGAATCATCCTACCCACACACACACACACACACACTCGCCAGCATGCACACGGGTCAAACACACACACACACACACACACACACACACACACACACACAAACACACTCACACTCCCTGTAACCTGCTCCCAGACGTCCTGTCCTTCTTCCTGGATTCTCTGGGAGGAGGGGCAGGACTAGGAGGAGGATGTGGGTGAGGAAGAAGAGGAGGAGAAGAGAAAGGACCAGCAGGTGGTGGGGAGGCAGAGGGCGGAGAAGGAAGAGGAGGGGGAAGGAAGAGGAAGAGGAGTAGCATGAACAGAGGGAGGACGATTTGCAGGAGCAGGAGTCAACAGTTTCCCCCTAGCGTGGCCCGAGTGGGGGAGGATGACCTCCCCGCCGGGCGAGCACCCGATCCGATCCCTCCTGGAACCAAGGGAGTGCACCTGCAGGAGAGTGTCTACCCTGTCTGGGAGGATGACACAAGCCATCTGGACGCCTTTCCCTGAGCCTTCCTGGGCTCCGGCGGCCCTGAAAGTCAGTGGTAGATGAGCCCGGAAGAGAAAGCTGCACAGCGCAGCCCGCCGCCTGGGAAGGGGCTCGAACCCCTGCTCCGACCGACCGCCACTGCCGCCGCAGTAGCCGCAGCCGGTAGTGGGCGGTGCTCGGCTGGGCTCTGTGGTGGGCCGGCGTGAGCAGCTGTAGGCTCATGGGGCGCCCCGGAGACAGCCGCCCTTGTCTATGGCCATACCACCCTGAACGCGCCCGATCTCGTCTGATCTCGGAAGCTAAGCAGGGTCGGGCCTGGTTAGTACCTGGATGGGAGACCGCCTGGGAATACCGGGTGCCGTAGGCTTTTTCTTTTGTTTTGTGTCTCTCTCTCCTTGTGGTGTCTTAGTATTCTTTTGTTTATTATACTCCTCTCACTTTCCAAGAGAACTGGTTAGTCTCTTCCATGATTTTCCTTTCTTTCTTTCTTTCTTTCTTTTTTTTTTTTTTTTTAATAATCCTTATTAGAGTAGGGTTAGGGGTTTGTGTAGAAAATAGGGGGAAAAACAGTGTACATCATCAGCCTTGTGTGTGCTGGTAGACATGGTGCTGGAGAGGGAGTTGAGATTACTATGTCTTGAAACACCCGAGTAGGGATCCCAGAAACATGCAGGCTAAGGACTGCAGGCTACATGTTGTCTGTCTGTGTATACGCATGCCTGTGTGTCTCTCCATCCATGTAGGCATGCTTGTGTTGCAGTGTGCTTGTGTGCTTACCAGCCTGTGTGCCTCTCTCTCTCTCTCTCTCTCTCTCTCTCTCTCTCTCTCTCTCTCTCTCTCTCTCTCTCTCTCTCTCTCTCTCTTTCTCTCTCTCTCCTCTCTGTCTCTCTCTCTGGCATATTCCCCAAATGGGAGGTCAAGTCCAGACATTGCCAGAGTCTCACCTAGAGGAAGCATCACACTATGAACAAGACAATTGTGGAGTGTAGCATTTTGCTGCAACCCATGCACATTATGGCCTTCACTGCCCTCTACTATGAGAAGGACAAGCAGCAGCATCAGAGGCACAGGCAGCATCATAGTGGTTGCCAAGGCAGCATTGCTGGGAATGACATCACAGAGAGTGAGGTGCTGCTCTCTCTTGGCTCTGCAGGTGAAGGCACCTCCATCACTGCTGCCTCAGCCCCTGCTGCTGGGGACCCGGCTATCACAGCCACTTCATCATGACTTCAGTGTCTTGGTGGAGTGTCGTGACGTGTGTGTTCGTGACAGTATTCATTAGACAAGATCTTCTGATCATCTGATTTTTAAATTGTTCAATGTTTATAGTCAGTGATTGCTGTGTCCTTCATGTCTTGGTTCTGTTGCATCCTCTTGGGAATTGATTTCATCCTTAAAATCTAATATTATGTAATCAGTAATCACTGGATCTCACAGTGTCCCAATTTTGTGGGTAAATCAGTATGAATTCAGATGATGTGATGGTCTGGCACATTTGACTCCCAAACAGAGGCTCAAACTCCACTGATCATTGAATAAATAATGACAGAATTTAATACATAAATAATTAAAAATTGAATTATTTGATGGTATTTTATACTTGACTTCTACAAGACTTAGCAAAACTCAAGAGATGATTATTTAATCACAGGTTTGAATCAAAAAAGAATGAGTGATGAGATAATATCTCATGATTCATCCATGGGGAGAGAAGAATATGATACCATCAATGATTTAAATAATGAAATAATGAAATTACTTGCCACGATTATCTCCAAAAAAGTGTCAAAATCCAGTTAGAATCTATTATCAAATGTCCTATTTTAATAATTAAATAATTACATAATTACAGGATACTATACTCTGTCACACTGAACAGCCCCAAGTTGTCTCTTTCTTGACTCCCATAAACTTGGGCCAAACACCATGTTCTATGTTCCAAGTTCCGCGGGCTCCTGCAATCAGGGAGCATCTTCCAAGCTGGCGAGCGTGCCCTTCTCTCTTCTCCGACATGGGGGGGTGCCAGGCTTTCACAAGGAGGAATGGATGGCAGCATGGACGATGAGGATGGATGTCAGGGTGTGGTGTGGTGGGGTGGGTGGTGGGGTGGGGTGGGTGGGGTGTGGACAGAACTGAGAGCCTAGGAGACAGCATTCCAATTCCAAAGAGTGAACCGAGAATCATCCTACCCACACACACACACACACACACTCACCAGCATGCACACGGGTCAAACACACACACACACACACACACACACACACACACACACACAACACACTCACACTCCCTGTTACCTGCTCCCAGACATCCTGTCCTTCTTCCTGGATTCTCTGGGAGGAGGGGCAGGACTAGGAGGAGGTTGTGGGTGAGGAAGAAGAAGAGGAGAAGAGAAAGGACCAGCAGGTGGTGGGGAGGCAGAGGGCGGAGAAGGAAGAGGAGGGGAAGGAAGAGGAAGAGGAGTAGCATGAACAGAGGGAGGACGATTTGCAGGAGCAGGAGTCAACAGTTTCCCCCTAGCGTGGCCCGAGTGGGGGAGGATGACCTCCCCGCCGGGCTAGCACCCGATCCGATCCCTCCTGGAACCAAGGGAGCGCACCAGCAGGAGAGTGTCTACCCTGTCTGGGAGGATGACACAAGCCATGTGGACGCCTTTCCCTGAGCCTTCCTGGGCTCCGGCCCTGAAAGTCAGTGGTAGATGAGCCCGGAAGAGAAAGCTGCACAGCGCAGCCCGCCGCCTGGGAAGGGGCTCGAACCCCTGCTCCGACCGACCGCCACCGCCGCCGCTGTAGCCGCCACCGGTAGTGGGCGGTGCTCGGCTGGGCTCCGTGGTGGGCCGGCGTGAGCAGCTGTAGGCTCATGGGGCGCCCCGGAGACAGCCGCCCTCGTCTACGGCCATACCACCCTGAACGCGCCCGATCTCGTCTGATCTCGGAAGCTAAGCAGGGTCGGGCCTGGTTAGTACCTGGATGGGAGACCGCCTGGGAATACCGGGTGCCGTAGGCTTTTTCTTTTGTTTTGTGTCTCTCTCTCCTTGTGGTGTCTTAGTATTCTTTTGTTTATTATACTCCTCTCACTTTCCAAGAGAACTGGTTAGTCTCTTCCATGATTTTCCTTTCTTTCTTTCTTTCTTTCTTTCTTTCTTTTTTTTTTTTTTTAATAATCCTGATTAGAGTAGGGTTAGGGGTTTGTGTAGAAAATAGGGGGAAAAACAGTGTACATCATCAGCCTTGTGTGTGCTGGTAGACATGGTGCTGGAGAGGGAGTTGAGATTACTATGTCTTGAAACACCCGAGTAGGGATCCCGGAAACATGCAGGCTAAGAACTGCAGGCTACATGTTGTCTGTGTATACGCATGCCTGTGTGTCTCTCCATCTATGTAGGCATGCTTGTGTTGCAGTGTGCTTGTGTGCTTACCAGCCTGTGTGCCTCTCTCTCTCTCTCTCTCTCTCTCTCTCTCTCTCTCTCTCTCTCTCTCTCTCTCTCTCTCTCTCTCTCTCTCTCTCTCTCTCTCTCTCTCTCTCTGTCTCTCTCTCTGGCATATTCCCCAAATGGGAGGTCAAGTCCAGACATTGCCAGAGTCTCACCTAGAGGAAGCATCACACTATGAACAAGACAATTGTGGAGTGTAGCATTTTGCTGCAACCCATGCACATTATGGCCTCCCCTGCCCTCTACTATGAGAAGGACAAGCAGCAGCACCAGAGGCACAGGCAGCATCATAATGGTTGCCAAGGCAGCATTGCTGGGAACGACATCACAGAGAGTGAGGTGCTGTGCTGCTCTCTCTTGGCTCTGCAGGTGAAGGCACCTCCATCACTGCTGCCTCAGTCCCTGCTGCTGGGGACCCGGCTATCACAGCATCTTCATCATGACTTCAGTGTCTTGGTGGAGTGTCGTGACGTGTGTGTGCGTGACATTATTCATTAGACAAGATCATCTGATCATCTGATTTTTAAGTTGTTCAATGTTTATAGTCAGTGATTGCTGTGTCCTTCATGTCTTGGTTCTGTTGCATGCTCTTGGGAATTGATAATGTGAAATCATCCAGTTTTTTAAATTATTTAATCATTTCATCCTTAAAATCTAATAGTATGTAATCAGTAATCACTGGATCTCACAGTGTCCCAATTTTGTGGGTAAATCAGTATGAATTCAGATGATGTGATGGTCTGGCACACTTGACTCCCAAACAGAGGCTCAAACTCCACTGATCATTGAATAAATAATGACAGATTTTAATACATAAATAATTAAAAATTGAATTATTTGATGGTATTTTATACTTGACTTCTACAAGACTTAGCAAAACTCAAGAGATGATTATTTAATCACAGGTTTGAATCAAAAAAAGAATGAGTGATGAGATAATATCTCATGATTCATCCATGGGGAGAGAAGAATATGATACCATCAATGATTTAAATAAGGAAATAATGAAATTACTTGCCACGATTATCTCCAAAAAAGTGTAAAAATCCAGTTAGAATCTATTATCAAATGTCCTATTTTAATAATTAAATAATTACATAATTACAGGATAGTATACTCTGTCACACTGAACAGCCACAAGTTGTCTCTTTCTTGACTCCCATAAACTTGGGCCAAACACCATGTTCTATGTTCCAAGTTCCGCGGGCTCCTGCAATCAGGGAGCATCTTCCAAGCTGGCGAGCATGCCCTTCTCTCTTCTCCGACATGGGGGGTGCCAGGCTTTCACAAGGAGGAATGGATGGCAGCATGGACGATGAGGATGGATGTCAGGGTGTGGTGTGGTGGGGTGGTGGTGGGGTGGGGTGGGTGGGGTGTGGACAGAACTGAGAGCCTAGGAGACAGCATTCCAAGTTCCAAAGAGTGAACCGAGAATCATCCTACCCACACACACACACACACACACTCGCCAGCATGCACACGGGTCAAACACACACACACACACACACACACACACACACACACACACACAAACACACTCACACTCCCTGTAACCTGCTCCCAGACGTCCTGTCCTTCTTCCTGGATTCTCTGGGAGGAGGGGCAGGACTAGGAGGAGGTTGTGGGTGAGGAAGAAGAGGAGGAGAAGAGAAAGGACCAGCAGGTGGTGGGGTGGCAGAGGGCGAGAAGGAAGAGGAGGAGGAAGGAAGAGGAAGAGGAGTAGCATGAACAGAGGGAGGACGATTTGCAGGAGCAGGAGTCAACAGTTTCCCCCCTAGCGTGGCCCGAGTGGGGGAGGATGACCTCCCCGCCGGGCTAGCACCCGATCCGATCCCTCCTGGAACCAAGGGAGCGCACCTGCAGGAGAGTGTCTACCCTGTCTGGGAGGATGACACAAGCCATGTGGACGCCTTTCCCTGAGCCTTCCTGGGCTCCGGCCCTGAAAGTCAGTGGTAGATGAGCCCGGAAGAGAAAGCTGCACAGCGCAGCCCGCCGCCTGGGAAGGGGCTCGAACCCCTGCTCCGACCGACCGCCACCGCCGCCGCTGTAGCCGCCACCGGTAGTGGGCGGTGCTCGGCTGGGCTCCGTGGTGGGCCGGCGTGAGCAGCTGTAGGCTCATGGGGCGCCCCGGAGACAGCCGCCCTTGTCTATGGCCATACCACCCTGAACGCGCCCGATCTCGTCTGATCTCGGAAGCTAAGCAGGGTCGGGCCTGGTTAGTACCTGGATGGGAGACCGCCTGGGAATACCGGGTGCCGTAGGCTTTTTCTTTTGTTTTGTGTCTCTCTCTCCTTGTGGTGTCTTAGTATTCTTTTGTTTATTATACTCCTCTCACTTTCCAAGAGAACTGGTTAGTCTCTTCCATGATTTTCCTTTCTTTCTTTCTTTCTTTCTTTCTTTTTTTTTTTTTTTTAATAATCCTTATTAGAGTAGGGTTAGGGGTTTGTGTAGAAAATAGGGGGAAAACAGTGTACATCATCAGCCTTGTGTGTGCTGGTAGACATGGTGCTGGAGAGGGAGTTGAGATTACTATGTCTTGAAACACCCGAGTAGGGATCCCGGAAACATGCAGGCTAAGAACTGCAGGCTACATGTTGTCTGTGTATACGCATGCCTGTGTGTCTCTCCATCTATGTAGGCATGCTTGTGTTGCAGTGTGCTTGTGTGCTTACCAGCCTGTGTGCCTCTCTCTCTCTCTCTCTCTCTCTCTCTCTCTCTCTCTCTCTCTCTCTCTCTCTCTCTCTCTCTCTCTCTCTTTCTCTCTCTCTCTCTCTGTCTCTCTCTCTGGCATATTCCCCAAATGGGAGGTCAAGTCCAGACATTGCCAGAGTCTCACCTAGAGGAAGCATCACACTATGAACAAGACAATTGTGGAGTGTAGCATTTTGCAGCAACCCATGCACATTATGGCCTTCACTGCCCTCTACTATGAGAAGGACAAGCAGCAGCACCAGAGGCACAGGCAGCATCATAGTGGTTGCCAAGGCAGCATTGCTGGGAATGACATCACAGAGAGTGAGGTGCTGCTCTCTCTCTTGGCTCTGCAGGTGAAGGCACCTCCATCACTGCTGCCTCAGTCCCTGCTGCTGGGGACCCGGCTATCACAGCCTCTTCATCATGACTTCAGTGTCTTGGTGGAGTGTCGTGACGTGTGTGTTCGTGACAGTATTCATTAGACAAGATCTTCTGATCATCTGATTTTTAAATTGTTCAATGTTTATAGTCAGTGATTGCTGTGTCCTTCATGTCTTGGTTCTGTTGCATCCTCTTGGGAATTGATAATGTGAAATCATCCAGTTTTTTAAATTATTTAATCATTTCATCCTTAAAATCTAATAGTATGTAATCAGTAATCACTGGATCTCACAGTGTCCCAATTTTGTGGGTAAATCAGTATGAATTCAGATGATGTGATGGTCTGGCACATTTGACTCCCAAACAGAGGCTCAAACTCCACTGATCATTGAATAAATAATGACAGAATTTAATACATAAATAATTAAAAATTGAATTATTTGATGGTATTTTATACTTGACTTCTACAAGACTTAGCAAAACTCAAGAGATGATTATTTAATCACAGGTTTGAATCAAAAAAAGAATGAGTGATGAGATAATATCTCATGATTCATCCATGGGGAGAGAAGAATATGATACCATCAATGATTTAAATAAGGAAATAATGAAATTACTTGCCACGATTATCTCCAAAAAAGTGTCAAAATCCAGTTAGAATCTATTATCAAATGTCCTATTTTAATAATTAAATAATTACATAATTACAGGATAGTATACTCTGTCACACTGAACAGCCCCAAGTTGTCTCTTTCTTGACTCCCATAAACTTGGGCCAAACACCATGTTCTATGTTCCAAGTTCCGCGGGCTCCTGCAATCAGGGAGCATCTTCCAAGCTGGCGAGCGTGCCCTTCTCTCTTCTCCGACATGGGGGGTGCCAGGCCTTCACAAGGAGGAATGGATGGCAGCATGGACGATGAGGATGGATGTCAGGGTGTGGTGTGGGTGGGGTGGGGTGGGGTGGGGTGGGTGGGGTGTGGACAGAACTGAGAGCCTAGGAGACAGCATTCCAAAGAGTGAACCGAGAATCATCCTACCCACACACACACACACACACACTCACCAGCATGCACACGGGTCAAACACACACACACACACACACACACACACACACACACACACACACACAAACACACTCACACTCCCTGTAACCTGCTCCCAGACGTCCTGTCCTTCTTCCTGGATTCTCTGGGAGGAGGGGCAGGACTAGGAGGAGGATGTGGGTGAGGAAGAAGAGGAGGAGAAGAGAAAGGACCAGCAGGTGGTGGGGAGGCAGAGGGCGGAGAAGGAAGAGGAGGGGGAAGGAAGAGGAAGAGGAGTAGCATGAACAGAGGGAGGACGATTTGCAGGAGCAGGAGTCAACAGTTTCCCCCCTAGCGTGGCCCGAGTGGGGGAGGATGACCTCCCCGCCGGGCTAGCACCCGATCCGATCCCTCCTGGAACCAAGGGAGCGCACCAGCAGGAGAGTGTCTACCCTGTCTGGGAGGATGACACAAGCCATGTGGACGCCTTTCCCTGAGCCTTCCTGGGCTCCGGCCCTGAAAGTCAGTGGTAGATGAGCCCGGAAGAGAAAGCTGCACAGCGCAGCCCGCCGCCTGGGAAGGGGCTCGAACCCCTGCTCCGACCGACCGCCACTGCCGCCGCTGTAGCCGCCACCGGTAGTGGGCGGTGCTCGGCTGGGCTCCGTGGTGGGCCGGCGTGAGCAGCTGTAGGCTCATGGGGCGCCCCGGAGACAGCCGCCCTCGTCTACGGCCATACCACCCTGAACGCGCCCGATCTCGTCTGATCTCGGAAGCTAAGCAGGGTCGGGCCTGGTTAGTACCTGGATGGGAGACCGCCTGGGAATACCGGGTGCCGTAGGCTTTTTCTTTTGTTTTGTGTCTCTCTCTCCTTGTGGTGTCTTAGTATTCTTTTGTTTATTATACTCCTCTCACTTTCCAAGAGAACTGGTTAGTCTCTTCCATGATTTTCCTTTCTTTCTTTCTTTCTTTCTTTCTTTTTTTTTTTTTTAATAATCCATATTAGAGTAGGGTTAGGGGTTTGTGTAGAAAATAGGGGGGAAAACAGTGTACATCATCACCCTTGTGTGTGCTGGTAGACATGGTGCTGGAGAGGGAGTTGAGATTCCTATGTCTTGAAACACCCGAGTAGGGATCCCAGAAACATGCAGGCTAAGGACTGCAGGCTACATGTTGTCTGTCTGTGTATACGCATGCCTGTGTGTCTCTCCATCCATGTAGGCATGCTTGTGTTGCAGTGTGCTTGTGTGCTTACCAGCCTGTGTGCCTCTCTCTCTCTCTCTCTCTCTCTCTCTCTCTCTCTCTCTCTCTCTCTCTCTCTCTCTCTCTCTCTCTCTCTCTCTCAGTCTGTCTCTCTGTCTGTCTCTCTCTCTGGCATATTCCCCAAATGGGAGGTCAAGTCCAGACATTGCCAGAGTCTCACCTAGAGGAAGCATCACACTATGAACAAGACAATTGTGGAGTGTAGCATTTTGCAGCAACCCATGCACATTATGGCCTCCCCTGCCCTCTACTATGAGAAGGACAAGCAGCAGCACCAGAGGCACAGGCAGCATCATAATGGTTGCCAAGGCAGCATTGCTGGGAACGACATCACAGAGAGTGAGGTGCTGTGCTGCTCTCTCTTGGCTCTGCAGGTGAAGGCACCTCCATCACTGCTGCCTCAGTCCCTGCTGCTGGGGACCCGGCTATCACAGCAACTTCATCATGACTTCAGGGTCTTGGTGGAGTGTCGTGACGTGTGTGTGCGTGACATTATTCATTAGACAAGATCATCTGATCATCTGATTTTTAAGTTGTTCAATGTTTATAGTCAGTGATTGCTGTGTCCTTCATGTCTTGGTTCTGGTGCATCCTCTTGGGAATTGATAATGTGAAATCATCCAGTTTTTTAAATTATTTAATCATTTCATCCTTAAAATCTAATAGTATGTAATCAGTAATCACTGGATCTCACAGTGTCCCAATTTTGTGGGTAAATCAGTATGAATTCAGATGATGTGATGGTCTGGCACATTTGACTCCCAAACAGAGGCTCAAACTCCACTGATCACTGAATAAATAATGACAGAATTTAATACATAAATAATTAAAAATTGAATTATTTGATGGTATTTAATACTTGACTTCTACAAGACTTAGCAAAACTCAAGAGATGATTATTTAATCACAGGTTTGAATCAAAAAAAGAATGAGTGATGAGATAATATCTCATGATTCATCCATGGGGAGAGAAGAATATGATACCATCAATGATTTAAATAAGGAAATAATGAAATTACTTGCCACGATTATCTCCAAAAAAGTGTCAAAATCCAGTTAGAATCTATTATCAAATGTCCTATTTTAATAATTAAATAATTACATAATTACAGGATAGTATACTCTGTCACACTGAACAGCCCCAAGTTGTCTCTTTCTTGACTCCCATAAACTTGGGCCAAACACCATGTTCTATGTTCCAAGTTCCGCGGGCTCCTGCAATCAGGGAGCATCTTCCAAGCTGGCGAGCATGCCCTTCTCTCTTCTCCGACATGGGGGGTGCCAGGCCTTCACAAGGAGGAATGGATGGCAGCATGGACGATGAGGATGGATGTCAGGGTGTGGTGTGGTGGGGTGGGTGGTGGGGTGGGGGGGGTGGGGTGTGGACAGAACTGAGAGCCTAGGAGACAGCATTCCAATTCAAGAGTGAACCGAGAATCATCCTACCCACACACACACACACACACACTCACCAGCATGCACACGGGTCAAACACACACACACACACACACACACACACACACACACACACACACAACAATCACTCACACTCCCTGTAACCTGCTCCCAGACATCCTGTCCTTCTTCCTGGATTCTCTGGGAGGAGGGGCAGGACTAGGAGGAGGTTGTGGGTGAGGAAGAAGAGGAGGAGAAGAGAAAGGACCAGCAGGTGGTGGGGTGGCAGAGGGCGAGAAGGAAGAGGAGGAGGAAGGAAGAGGAAGAGGAGTAGCATGAACAGAGGGAGGACGATTTGCAGGAGCAGGAGTCAACAGTTTCCCCCTAGCGTGGCCCGAGTGGGGGAGGATGACCTCCCCGCCGGGCGAGCACCCGATCCGATCCCTCCTGGAACCCAGGGAGCGCACCTGCAGGAGAGTGTCTACCCTGTCTGGGAGGATGACACAAGCCATGTGGACGCCCTTCCCTGAGCCTTCCTGGGCTCCGGCGGCCCTGAAAGTCAGTGGTAGATGAGCCCGGAAGAGAAAGCTGCACAGCGCAGCCCGCCGCCTGGGAAGGGGCTCGAACCCCTGCTCCGACCGACCGCCACTGCCGCCGCAGTAGCCGCAGCCGGTAGTGGGCGGTGCTCGGCTGGGCTCTGTGGTGGGCCGGCGTGAGCAGCTGTAGGCTCATGGGGCGCCCCGGAGACAGCCGCCCTTGTCTATGGCCATACCACCCTGAACGCGCCCGATCTCGTCTGATCTCGGAAGCTAAGCAGGGTCGGGCCTGGTTAGTACCTGGATGGGAGACTGCCTGGGAATTCCGGGTGCTGTAGGCATTTTCTTTTGTTTTGTGTCTCTCTCTCCTTGTGGTGTCTTAGTATTCTTTTGTTTATTATACTCCTCTCACTTTCCAAGAGAACTGGTTAGTCTCTTCCATGATTTTCCTTTCTTTCTTTCTTTCTTTCTTTCTTTTTTTTTTTTTTTAATAATCCATATTAGAGTAGGGTTAGGGGTTTGTGTAGAAAATAGGGGGAAAAACAGTGTACATCATCAGCCTTGTGTGTGCTGGTAGACATGGTGCTGGAGAGGGAGTTGAGATTACTATGTCTTGAAACACCCGAGTAGGGATCCCAGAAACATGCAGGCTAAGAACTGCAGGCTACATGTTGTCTGTGTATACGCATGCCTGTGTGTCTCTCCATCTATGTAGGCATGCTTGTGTTGCAGTGTGCTTGTGTGCTTACCAGCCTGTGTGCCTCTCTCTCTCTCTCTCTCTCTCTCTCTCTCTCTCTCTCTCTCTCTCTCTCTCTCTCTCTCTCTCTCTCTCTCTCTCTCTCTCTCTCTCTCTCTGTCTCTCTCTCTGGCATATTCCCCAAATGGGAGGTCAAGTCCAGACATTGCCAGAGTCTCACCTAGAGGAAGCATCACACTATGAACAAGACAATTGTGGAGTGTAGCATTTTGCAGCAACCCATGCACATTATGGCCTCCCCTGCCCTCTACTATGAGAAGGACAAGCAGCAGCACCAGAGGCACAGGCAGCATCATAATGGTTGCCAAGGCAGCATTGCTGGGAATGACATCACAGAGAGTGAGGTGCTGCTCTCTCTTGGCTCTGCAGGTGAAGGCACCTCCATCACTGCTGCCTCAGCCCCTGCTGCTGGGGACCCGGCTATCACAGCCTCTTCATCATGACTTCAGTGTCTTGGTGGAGTGTCGTGACGTGTGTGTTCGTGACAGTATTCATTAGACAAGATCTTCTGATCATCTGATTTTTAAATTGTTCAATGTTTATAGTCAGTGATTGCTGTGTCCTTCATGTCTTGGTTCTGTTGCATCCTCTTGGGAATTGATAATGTGAAATCATCCAGTTTTTTAAATTATTTAATCATTTCATCCTTAAAATCTAATAGTATGTAATCAGTAATCACTGGATCTCACAGTGTCCCAATTTTGTGGGTAAATCAGTATGAATTCAGATGATGTGATGGTCTGGCACATTTGACTCCCAAACAGAGGCTCAAACTCCACTGATCATTGAATAAATAATGACAGAATTTAATACATAAATAATTAAAAATTGAAGTATTTGATGGTATTTTATACTTGACTTCTACAAGACTTAGCAAAACTCAAGAGATGATTATTTAATCACAGGTTTGAATCAAAAAAAGAATGAGTGATGAGATAATATCTCATGATTCATCCATGGGGAGAGAAGAATATGATACCATCAATGATTTAAATAAGGAAATAATGAAATTACTTGCCACGATTATCTCCAAAAAAGTGTCAAAATCCAGTTAGAATCTATTATCAAATGTCCTATTTTAATAATTAAATAATTACATAATTACAGGATAATATACTCTGTCACACTGAACAGCCCCAAGTTGTCTCTTTCTTGACTCCCATAAACTTGGGCCAAACACCATGTTCTATGTTCCAAGTTCCGCGGGCTCCTGCAATCAGGGAGCATCTTCCAAGCTGGCGAGCGTGCCCTTCTCTCTTCTCCGACATGGGGGGTGCCAGGCCTTCACAAGGAGGAAGGGATGGCAGCATGGACGATGAGGATGGACGTCAGGGTGTGGTGTGGTGGGGGTGGTGGTGGGGTGGGGTGGGTGGGGTGTGGACAGAACTGAGAGCCTAGGAGACAGCATTCCAAAGAGTGAACCGAGAATCATCCTACCCACACACACACACACACACACTCACCAGCATGCACACGGGTCAAACACACACACACACACACACACACACACACACACACACACAAACACACTCACACTCCCTGTAACCTGCTCCCAGACGTCCTGTCCTTCTTCCTGGATTCTCTGGGAGGAGGGGCAGGACTAGGAGGAGGATGTGGGTGAGGAAGAAGAGGAGGAGAAGAGAAAGGACCAGCAGGTGGTGGGGTGGCAGAGGGCGAGAAGGAAGAGGAGGAGGAGGAAGAGGAAGAGGAGTAGCATGAACAGAGGGAGGACGATTTGCAGGAGCAGGAGTCAACAGTTTCCCCCCTAGCGTGGCCCGAGTGGGGGAGGATGACCTCCCCGCCGGGCTAGCACCCGATCCGATCCCTCCTGGAACCAAGGGAGCGCACCAGCAGGAGAGTGTCTACCCTGTCTGGGAGGATGACACAAGCCATGTGGACGCCTTTCCCTGAGCCTTCCTGGGCTCCGGCCCTGAAAGTCAGTGGTAGATGAGCCCGGAAGAGAAAGCTGCACAGCGCAGCCCGCCGCCTGGGAAGGGGCTCGAACCCCTGCTCCGACCGACCGCCACCGCCGCCGCTGTAGCCGCCACCGGTAGTGGGCGGTGCTCGGCTGGGCTCCGTGGTGGGCCGGCGTGAGCAGCTGTAGGCTCATGGGGCGCCCCGGAGACAGCCGCCCTCGTCTACGGCCATACCACCCTGAACGCGCCCGATCTCGTCTGATCTCGGAAGCTAAGCAGGGTCGGGCCTGGTTAGTACCTGGATGGGAGACCGCCTGGGAATACCGGGTGCCGTAGGCATTTTCTTTTGTTTTGTGTCTCTCTCTCCTTGTGGTGTCTTAGTATTCTTTTGTTTATTATACTCCTCTCACTTTCCAAGAGAACTGGTTAGTCTCTTCCATGATTTTCCTTTCTTTCTTTCTTTCTTTCTTTCTTTTTTTTTTTTTTTTTTAATAATCCTTATTAGAGTAGGGTTAGGGGTTTGTGTAGAAAATAGGGGGAAAAACAGTGTACATCATCACCCTTGTGTGTGCTGGTAGACATGGTGCTGGAGAGGGAGTTGAGATTACTATGTCTTGAAACACCCGAGTAGGGATCCCAGAAACATGCAGGCTAAGAACTGCAGGCTACATGTTGTCTGTGTATACGCATGCCTGTGTGTCTCTCCATCTATGTAGGCATGCTTGTGTTGCAGTGTGCTTGTGTGCTTA
This sequence comes from Cricetiscus sungorus, assembly GCA_030556225.1. Taxonomy (NCBI): domain Eukaryota; kingdom Metazoa; phylum Chordata; class Mammalia; order Rodentia; family Cricetidae; genus Cricetiscus; species Cricetiscus sungorus. The sequence goes on along the minus strand of JANBXA010000167.1, from coordinate 209,915 downwards.
CCAGCCTGTGTGCCTCTCTCTCTCTCTCTCTCTCTCTCTCTCTCTCTCTCTCTCTCTCTCTCTCTCTCTCTCTCTCTCTCTCTCTCTCTCTTTCTCTCTGTCTCTGTCTGTCTCTCTCTCTGGCATATTCCCCAAATGGGAGGTCAAGTCCAGACATTGCCAGAGTCTCACCTAGAGGAAGCATCACACTATGAACAAGACAATTGTGGAGTGTAGCATTTTGCAGCAACCCATGCACATTATGGCCTCCCCTGCCCTCTACTATGAGAAGGACAAGCAGCAGCACCAGAGGCACAGGCAGCATCATAGTGGTTGCCAAGGCAGCATTGCTGGGAATGACATCACAGAGAGTGAGGTGCTGCTCTCTCTCTTGGCTCTGCAGGTGAAGGCACCTCCATCACTGCTGCCTCAGTCCCTGCTGCTGGGGACCCGGCTATCACAGCAACTTCATCATGACTTCAGGGTCTTGGTGGAGTGTCGTGACGTGTGTGTGCGTGACATTATTCATTAGACAAGATCTTCTGATCATCTGATTTTTAAGTTGTTCAATGTTTATAGTCAGTGATTGCTGTGTCCTTCATGTCTTGGTTCTGTTGCATGCTCTTGGGAATTGATAATGTGAAATCATCCAGTTTTTTAAATTATTTAATCATTTCATCCTTAAAATCTAATAGTATGTAATCAGTAATCACTGGATCTCACAGTGTCCCAATTTTGTGGGTAAATCAGTATGAATTCAGATGATGTGATGGTCTGGCACATTTGACTCCCAAACAGAGGCTCAAACTCCAGTGATCATTGAATAAATAATGACAGAATTTAATACATAAATAATTAAAAATTGAAGTATTTGATGGTATTTAATACTTGACTTCTACAAGACTTAGCAAAACTCAAGAGATGATTATTTAATCACAGGTTTGAATCAAAAAAAGAATGAGTGATGAGATAATATCTCATGATTCATCCATGGGGAGAGAAGAATATGATACCATCAATGATTTAAATAAGGAAATAATGAAATTACTTGCCACGATTATCTCCAAAAAAGTGTCAAAATCCAGTTAGAATCTATTATCAAATGTCCTATTTTAATAATTAAATAATTACATAATTACAGGATCGTATACTCTGTCACACTGAACAGCCCCAAGTTGTCTCTTTCTTGACTCCCATAAACTTGGGCCAAACACCATGTTCTATGTTCCAAGTTCCGCGGGCTCCTGCAATCAGGGAGCATCTTCCAAGCTGGCGAGCGTGCCCTTCTCTCTTCTCCGACATGGGGGGTGCCAGGCCTTCACAAGGAGGAAGGGATGGCAGCATGGACGATGAGGATGGATGTCAGGGTGTGGTGTGGTGTGGTGTGGTGGGGTGGGGTGGGGTGGGTGGGGTGTGGACAGAACTGAGAGCCTAGGAGACAGCATTCCAAAGAGTGAACCGAGAATCATCCTACCCACACACACACACACACACACTCACCAGCATGCACACGGGTCAAACACACACACACACACACACACACACACACACACACACACACACACAAACACACTCACACTCCCTGTAACCTGCTCCCAGACATCCTGTCCTTCTTCCTGGATTCTCTGGGAGGAGGGGCAGGACTAGGAGGAGGATGTGGGTGAGGAAGAAGAGGAGGAGAAGAGAAAGGACCAGCAGGTGGTGGGGTGGCAGAGGGCGAGAAGGAAGAGGAGGAGGAAGGAAGAGGAAGAGGAGTAGCATGAACAGAGGGAGGACGATTTGCAGGAGCAGGAGTCAACAGTTTCCCCCCTAGCGTGGCCCGAGTGGGGGAGGATGACCTCCCCGCCGGGCTAGCACCCGATCCGATCCCTCCTGGAACCAAGGGAGCGCACCAGCAGGAGAGTGTCTACCCTGTCTGGGAGGATGACACAAGCCATGTGGACGCCTTTCCCTGAGCCTTCCTGGGCTCCGGCCCTGAAAGTCAGTGGTAGATGAGCCCGGAAGAGAAAGCTGCACAGCGCAGCCCGCCGCCTGGGAAGGGGCTCGAACCCCTGCTCCGACCGACCGCCACTGCAGCCGCAGTAGCCGCCACCGGTAGTGGGCGGTGCTCGGCTGGGCTCCGTGGTGGGCCGGCGTGAGCAGCTGTAGGCTCATGGGGCGCCCCGGAGACAGCCGCCCTCGTCTACGGCCATACCACCCTGAACGCGCCCGATCTCGTCTGATCTCGGAAGCTAAGCAGGGTCGGGCCTGGTTAGTACCTGGATGGGAGACCGCCTGGGAATACCGGGTGCCGTAGGCATTTTCTTTTGTTTTGTGTCTCTCTCTCCTTGTGGTGTCTTAGTATTCTTTTGTTTATTATACTCCTCTCACTTTCCAAGAGAACTGGTTAGTCTCTTCCATGATTTTCCTTTCTTTCTTTCTTTCTTTCTTTCTTTCTTTCTTTTTTTTTTTTCATAATCCTGATTAGAGTAGGGTTAGGGGTTTGTGTAGAAAATAGGGGGAAAAAACAGTGTACATCATCAGCCTTGTGTGTGCTGGTAGACATGGTGCTGGAGAGGGAGTTGAGATTACTATGTCTTGAAACACCCGAGTAGGGATCCCGGAAACATGCAGGCTAAGAACTGCAGGCTACATGTTGTCTGTGTATACGCGTGCCTGTGTGTCTCTCCATCTATGTAGGCATGCTTGTGTTGCAGTGTGCTTGTGTGCTTACCAGCCTGTGTGCCTCTCTCTCTCTCTCTCTCTCTCTCTCTCTCTCTCTCTCTCTCTCTCTCTCTCTCTCTCTCTCTCTCTCTCTCTCTCTCTTTCTCTCTCTCTCTGTCTGTCTCTCTCTCTGGCATATTCCCCAAATGGGAGGTCAAGTCCAGACATTGCCAGAGTCTCACCTAGAGGAAGCATCACACTATGAACAAGACAATTGTGGAGTGTAGCATTTTGCAGCAACCCATGCACATTATGGCCTTCACTGCCCTCTACTATGAGAAGGACAAGCAGCAGCACCAGAGGCACAGGCAGCATCATAATGGTTGCCAAGGCAGCATTGCTGGGAACGACATCACAGAGAGTGAGGTGCTGTGCTGCTCTCTCTTGGCTCTGCAGGTGAAGGCACCTCCATCACTGCTGCCTCAGTCCCTGCTGCTGGGGACCCGGCTATCACAGCAACTTCATCATGACTTCAGGGTCTTGGTGGAGTGTCGTGACGTGTGTGTGCGTGACATTATTCATTAGACAAGATCATCTGATCATCTGATTTTTAAGTTGTTCAATGTTTATAGTCAGTGATTGCTGTGTCCTTCATGTCTTGGTTCTGTTGCATGCTCTTGGGAATTGATAATGTGAAATCATCCAGTTTTTTAAATTATTTAATCATTTCATCCTTAAAATCTAATAGTATGTAATCAGTAATCACTGGATCTCACAGTGTCCCAATTTTGTGGGTAAATCAGTATGAATTCAGATGATGTGATGGTCTGGCACATTTGACTCCCAAACAGAGGCTCAAACTCCAGTGATCATTGAATAAATAATGACAGAATTTAATACATAAATAATTAAAAATTGAAGTATTTGATGGTATTTAATACTTGACTTCTACAAGACTTAGCAAAACTCAAGAGATGATTATTTAATCACAGGTTTGAATCAAAAAAAGAATGAGTGATGAGATAATATCTCATGATTCATCCATGGGGAGAGAAGAATATGATACCATCAATGATTTAAATAAGGAAATAATGAAATTACTTGCCACGATTATCTCCAAAAAAGTGTCAAAATCCAGTTAGAATCTATTATCAAATGTCCTATTTTAATAATTAAATAATTACATAATTACAGGATAGTATACTCTGTCACACTGAACAGCCCCAAGTTGTCTCTTTCTTGACTCCCATAAACTTGGGCCAAACACCATGTTCTATGTTCCAAGTTCCGCGGGCTCCTGCAATCAGGGAGCATCTTCCAAGCTGGCGAGCGTGCCCTTCTCTCTTCTCCGACATGGGGGGTGCCAGGCTTTCACAAGGAGGAATGGATGGCAGCATGGACGATGAGGATGGATGTCAGGGTGTGGTGTGGTGGGGTGGGGTGGGGTGGGGTGGGTGGGGTGTGGACAGAACTGAGAGCCTAGGAGACAGCATTCCAAAGAGTGAACCGAGAATCATCCTACCCACACACACACACACACACACTCACCAGCATGCACACGGGTCAAACACACACAAGCACACACACACACACACACACACACACACACACAAACACACTCACACTCCCTGTAACCTGCTCCCAGACATCCTGTCCTTCTTCCTGGATTCTCTGGGAGGAGGGGCAGGACTAGGAGGAGGATGTGGGTGAGGAAGAAGAGGAGGAGAAGAGAAAGGACCAGCAGGTGGTGGGGTGGCAGAGGGCGAGAAGGAAGAGGAGGAGGAGGAAGAGGAAGAGGAGTAGCATGAACAGAGGGAGGACGATTTGCAGGAGCAGGAGTCAACAGTTTCCCCCCTAGCGTGGCCCGAGTGGGGGAGGATGACCTCCCCGCCGGGCTAGCACCCGATCCGATCCCTCCTGGAACCAAGGGAGCGCACCTGCAGGAGAGTGTCTACCCTGTCTGGGAGGATGACACAAGCCATGTGGACGCCTTTCCCTGAGCCTTCCTGGGCTCCGGCCCTGAAAGTCAGTGGTAGATGAGCCCGGAAGAGAAAGCTGCACAGCGCAGCCCGCCGCCTGGGAAGGGGCTCGAACCCCTGCTCCGACCGACCGCCACTGCCGCCGCAGTAGCCGCCACCGGTAGTGGGCGGTGCTCGGCTGGGCTCCGTGGTGGGCCGGCGTGAGCAGCTGTAGGCTCATGGGGCGCCCCGGAGACAGCCGCCCTCGTCTACGGCCATACCACCCTGAACGCGCCCGATCTCGTCTGATCTCGGAAGCTAAGCAGGGTCGGGCCTGGTTAGTACCTGGATGGGAGACCGCCTGGGAATACCGGGTGCCGTAGGCTTTTTCTTTTGTTTTGTGTCTCTCTCTCCTTGTGGTGTCTTAGTATTCTTTTGTTTATTATACTCCTCTCACTTTCCAAGAGAACTGGTTAGTCTCTTCCATGATTTTCCTTTCTTTCTTTCTTTCTTTCTTTTTTTTTTTTTTTAATAATCCTGATTAGAGTAGGGTTAGGGGTTTGTGTAGAAAATAGGGGAAAAAACAGTGTACATCATCAGCCTTGTGTGTGCTGGTAGACATGGTGCTGGAGAGGGAGTTGAGATTACTATGTCTTGAAACACCCGAGTAGGGATCCCGGAAACATGCAGGCTAAGAACTGCAGGCTACATGTTGTCTGTGTATACGCATGCCTGTGTGTCTCTCCATCTATGTAGGCATGCTTGTGTTGCAGTGTGCTTGTGTGCTTACCAGCCTGTGTGCCTCTCTCTCTCTCTCTCTCTCTCTCTCTCTCTCTCTCTCTCTCTCTCTCTCTCTCTCTCTCTCTCTCTCTCTCTCTCTCTCTCTCTTTCTTTCTCTCAGTTTGTCTCTCTGTCTGTCTCTCTCTCTGGCATATTCCCCAAATGGGAGGTCAAGTCCAGACATTGCCAGAGTCTCACCTAGAGGAAGCATCACACTATGAACAAGACAATTGTGGAGTGTAGCATTTTGCAGCAACCCATGCACATTATGGCCTCCCCTGCCCTCTACTATGAGAAGGACAAGCAGCAGCACCAGAGGCACAGGCAGCATCATAGTGGTTGCCAAGGCAGCATTGCTGGGAATGACATCACAGAGAGTGAGGTGCTGCTCTCTCTCTTGGCTCTGCAGGTGAAGGCACCTCCATCACTGCTGCCTCAGTCCCTGCTGCTGGGGACCCAGCTATCACAGCATCTTCATCATGACTTCAGTGTCTTGGTGGAGTGTCGTGACATGTGTGTGCGTGACATTATTCATTAGACAAGATCTTCTGATCATCTGATTTTTAAATTGTTCAATTTTTATAGTCAGTGATTGCTGTGTCCTTCATGTCTTGGTTCTGTTGCATCCTCTTGGGAATTGATAATGTGAAATCATCCAGTTTTTTAAATTATTTAATCATTTCATCCTTAAAATCTAATATTATGTAATCAGTAATCACTGGATCTCACAGTGTCCCAATTTTGTGGGTAAATCAGTATGAATTCAGATGATGTGATTGTCTGGCACATTTGACTCCCAAACAGAGGCTCAAACTCCAGTGATCACTTGAATAAATAATGACAAAATTTAATACATAAATAATTAAAAATTGAATTATTTGATGGTATTTTATACTTGACTTCTACAAGACTTAGCAAAACTCAAGAGATGATTATTTAATCACAGATTTGAATCAAAAAAGAATGAGTGATGAGATAATATCTCATGATTCATCCATGGGGAGAGAAGAATATGATACCATCAATGATTTAAATAATGAAATAATGAAATTACTTGCCACGATTATCTCCAAAAAAGTGTCAAAATCCAGTTAGCAATCTATTATCAAATGTCCTATTTTAATAATTAAATAATTACATAATTACAGGATAATATACTCTGTCATACTGAACAGCCACAAGTTGTCTCTTACTTGACTCCCATAAACTTGGGCCAAACACCATGTTCTATGTTCCAAGTTCCGTGGGCTCCTGCAATCCAGGGAGCATCTTCCAAGCTGGCGAGCGTGCCCTTCTCTCTTCTCCGACATGGGGGGTGCCAGGCCTTCACAAGGAGGAATGGATGGCAGCATGGACGATGAGGATGGATGTCAGGGTGTGGTGTGGTGGGGTGGGGTGGTGGTGTGGTGTGGTGTGTGGACAGAACTGAGAGCCTTGGAGACAGCATTCCAATTCAAAGAGTGAACCGAGAATCATCCTACCCACACACACACACACTCACCAGCATGCACACGGTCAAACACACACACACATCACACACACACACACACACACACAAACACTCTCACACTCCCTGTAACCTGCTCCCAGACATCCTGTCCTTCTTCCTGGATTCTCTGGGAGGAGGGGCAGGACTAGGAGGAGGATGTGGGTGAGGAAAAGAAGAGGAGAAGAGAAAGGACCAGCAGGTGGTGGGGTGGCAGAGGGCGGAGAAGGAAGAGGAGGAGAAGGAAGAGGAAGAGGAGTAGCATGAACAGAGGGAGGACGATTTGCAGGAGCAGGAGTCAACAGTTTCCCCTCAAGCTTGGCCCGAGTGGGAGAGGATGACCTCCCCGCCAGGCTAGCACCCGATCAGATCCCTCCTGGCACCGAGGGAGCGCACCTGCAGGAGAGTGTCTACCCCTGTCTGAGGAGGATGCAAGGTCTCAGACAGCCATGTGGACGCCTTCCATGAGCCTTCCCTGGGCTCCGGCACCGAGCTAGTCACCGATCGATCCCCTGGTACGGGAGCTCAACTGCAGAGAGAGCTGCACAGCGCAGCCCTCAGCCTGGGAAGGGGCTCGAATCCCTGCTCAGACTGCCACAGCCACCGCCACCGCCACTGCCTAGCCGCCACCGGTAGTGGGCTGTGCTCGGCTGGGCTCCGTGGCGATCCGGCGAGAGCAACTGCAGGCTCATGGGGCGCCCCGGAGACAGCCGCCCTCGTCTACGGCCATACCACCCTGAACGCGCCCGATCTCGTCTGATCTCGGAAGCTAAGCAGGGTCGGGCCTGGTTAGTACCTGGATGGGAGACCGCCTGGGAATACCGGGTGCCGTAGGCTTTTTTTTGTTTTGTGTCTCTCTCTCCTTGTGGTGTCTTAGTATTCTTTTGTTTATTATACTCCTCTCACTTTCCAAGAGAACTGGTTAGTCTCTTCCATGATTTCTTTCTTTCTTTCTTTCTTTCTTTCTTTCTTTCTTTCTTTTTTTTTTTATTCATAATCCTGATTAGAGTAGGGTTAGGGGTTTGTGTAGAAAATAGGGGGAAAAACAGTGTACATTATCATCCTTGTGTGTGCTGGTAGACTTGGTGCTTAAGAGAGAGTTGAGATTCCTATATCTTGATCTCTACACCACGAGTAGAGATCCCAGAACATGCAGGCTAGGACACCCCCACCCATCATCCATCTGCACCCAGGACACTGCCAGTCCCCAACACACGCACAGCCCACTGAGGCAGTCTTCGATGTTCACTCACCGCCCAGAAACCTCGGGCAGCCAGGAAACCTACCAGGAGGGGAAACACCCGAATAGGGATCCCAGAAACATTCAGGGTATGAACTGCATGCTACCTGTTGTCTGTGTATACGCGTGCCTGTGTGTCTCTCCTTCTATGTAGGCATGCTTGTGTTGCAGTGTGCTTGTGTGCTTACCAGACTGTGTGCCTTTCTCTCTCTCTCTCTCTCTCTCTCTCTCTCTCTCTCTCTCTCTCTCTCTCTCTCTCTCTCTCTCTCTCTCTGACATATTCCCCAAATTTAGGGTGGGGGAGTCAGGTATTGGTGGACTCAGCAGGAGGTGTGGTTGGAGAAATTTTCTCTTAGCAGCCAGTCTGGAGACCTCAGGCATCTGTTCCTTGTGGAGGTGGAGAAGGAGGGTTGAGTGTAGCTACAGGCATAACTGAGTTTCAGGTAGCACCATTCCATTCCCCAAGCTCAGTACCTAAAACAAGCCCTCCTCTTAATGCAACTGTGTTCAGACTCTGCCCTGAAAAATCTTGCATTAGAGGCTCACTCTGGGGATGGGGCAGATGCAAAAGCACCCACTTTTAGATCCTATTCTTTGGGGCCTCCCAGGACTGCTATGCTGAGATTAAATAAGGATTCATTATTTCAGTAGTATTGAAGCATTGCATCTGAAACTCTGGGTTTCCATTTTTCTTTCCACTTACCAGGACTTTTCAGTGAACAGGGAGGCTTTTCTCTTGTGCTGCCCACACAGCAGAACCAGTAATGAATTCCTGTTGCTCCTTGGATTCTTTGACCTCACATTTTACCCCAATCAAGTAGCCCAACCTCATCATGACTGCAGTGTCTTGGTGGAGTGTCGTGCCATGTGCGTGACAGTATTCATTAGACAAGATCTTCTGATCATCTGATTTTTAAGTTGTTCAATTTTTATAGTCAGTGATTGCTGTGTCCTTCATGTCTTGGTTATGGTGCATCCTCTTGGGAATTGATAATGCGAAATCATCCAGTTTTTGTATTGCATTTCTTGTTGCTACTATAATGATGATTTCAGCCCTCAAATGACAGATTCACTAATTTTATAATTAAATTATTCACATTGATGATAGGGGCTAGTATGCAAACTCATCTAAATATTTGTATAATTATTTAAATTAATCATTCCCTATTCCATTAAGAGTCCAGTCATGCTCCATCTTGGGGAGTTAAGTATGCAATATCATCACATTTTTTGATTAATTTTTTTTTACTTTAAAGTCAATTTTATGTTTACCTTAAAAAATTTATTCACCTTTACCTTTCATATTACTCAAAGATTTAATAAACATCATATTTTTATCAGAGAAATGATCCAAGCATTAAAACTATTTGAGAGTTGTATATCTGTCACTTTCCAGTTTCCAGTCTTTTTTTGTTATTTTGCATATGAATCAGTTTCCTCTCTGTCCTTCTCTCCATCCCTCCCTCTCTCACACCCTCCTTCCCCAACAACCCTTTCCTCTCATTCCCTGCCCTGCTCCACATGTAGGGTGATAACTCAAAGAGGACTTAATTCATACTCATTTGGATAGGCCCTCTTTCCGGTCTCTATGTTAAGGGTATATCCCTCTAGATGGAATGTGCTCCCAAAGTTCTTTTGTGCACCAGGGATACATCCTGCTTTCACTGTCAGAGGTCCCTTCGACTTCCCAGGCCTTCCAACTGATACTCATATTCATGGGGTCTGAGTGGATCCAATACTGGATCAGTCTGGGGGTGGGCATTAGCTTCTCCTTGTTCATGTCAGCTGTCACTGTGTGATTCTGTAGTCTGGCCAGGTCTTCCCTCTGTGTATCTGGATTCCAGTTTGGCTCAGTGTTTAGCTGTGGGTGTATGCTTCTGCTTTCATTGGCTTCTAGATGAGCACTCTGGAATTGTGGATAAGTTAGTCATCAAACTCATTAACAGGGAAGGGAATTTATGGTAGTCTTTCCACTGTTGCTCAAATTGTTAGTTGGGATCAGATTTGTAGTTCTCTGGACATTTCTCTAGAGTCAGTTTTCTCATCAAATCTATAATGGCTCCCTTTTTTATGGTTCTTAATCTCTTTTTTTTCTCGCATACCTTCCTCCTCTTAATCTTCCTAGTCCAATGTGCTTTGCTCACCTCCACTTGCCTTCTCGTATCTCCCTCTCTACTCACTGCCCCGACCCACTCCCTATATACTCAGTATATCTTGTTCCTTTCCCCGTCTGTGAGGGACATTGTATGAATTTTTTAGAATCCTCCTTGTATACTAGTTTCCCTGGCGGTGTGAATTATATGATGTTGATCCTTTGCTCTAAGTCTAAAATTAATATATGAGTGAGTACATACCATGTCCCTTTTTGTGACTGGGTTACCCCATTCAGGATGGTTTATTTAAGTTCTATCCACTTGCCTGAGAATTTAGGATTCCATCTTTTTGTTACCCCTGCAGATTACTATTCCACTGTGTAAATGTGCCACATCTTTTTTATCCATTCTTCAGTTGAGGGGTATATAGGTTGCTTCTAGAGTCTTGGTATTTCGAATAATGTTGCTACAAAAATAGTTGAACACATATCTTTGTTGCATGGATGTAGATCATTTTGGTATGTGCCTAAGAGGGGAGTTGTCGGGTCCTGTGGTAGACTGATTATAATTTTCCTAAGAAACTGCCATATTGTTCTCTAAAATATAAAAGTTTGCACTCCCACCAGCAACTTCCACTCCGCATCCACTCCAGCATAAGTTGTCATTGGTTTTTATAATTTTAGCCATCCTGGCAGTAATAAGATGGTATCTCAGAGTGGTTTAGCTTTGCATTTTCCTGATTGTTAAGGATGTTGAGCACTTTCTTAAATGTATTTAAGACTTTCTTAATTCTTCTACTGAGAATTCTCTCTTCAGTTTTGCACCCCATTTTTAAAATAGTGCTAATAGTTGTTTGGTTGTCTAGTTTCTTGTTTTCTTTTATATTTTGGAGATCAGGTCACTGTCAGATATGGGACTGGTGAATATCTTTTCCAAGACGGTGGGCTGCTGTTTGGTCTTGTCAACTGTGTCCTTTGCCTTTCAGAAGCTTCTAAGTTTGAGGAAGCCCCATTTAAAACTTGTCCATCTCACTGACTGTGCTACTGGAGTTATGTTCTTATAGTGGTCTCCTGTATTAATTTATTCAAGGATACCTCTCGCTTCTCTTATAAGAGGTTGAGTGTGGCTGGATTTATATTGAGGTTTTGATCCTTTTGGACTTGAGGTTTGCTTGGTGATAGACACTGTTTTATCTGCCATTTTTACTATGTTTATCCTACCTATCCAACATCATGGGAGATTCATCAATTTTCTTTAATTTCCTTCTCTAAAGATACAGAATTTTTATTATATAGGACTTTTACTTGCTATTGAAGCGTTAACCCAAGATACTTTATGTTGTTTGTGGCTATTGTAAAGAATGATGTTTCTCTGGTTTCTTTCACAGCCCCTTTTTATCTGATATAAACTAGGGCTACTGATTTTTTTGAGTTTACCTTGTATCCTGCTAGATTGCTCAAGGTGTTTATCAGCTGTAGGAGTTCCCTGGTTGAGTTTTTGGGTCGCTTATGTAAACTATCATATCATCTGCAAATAGAGGCAGTTTGACTTCTTCCTTTCCAATTTCGATCCCCTTGATCTCCTTTTGTTGTCTTATAGCTTTAGCTAGAACTACAAGAACAATATTGAAGAAATAAGGAGAGAGTGGACAGCCTTGTCTTGTTCCTGATTTTTGAGGAATCCCCTTAAGCTTCTCTCCAATCAGTTTGATGTTGGCTCTTGGTTTACTGTATATTGCTCTTATTATGTTATGTATGTTCCTATTATCCCTGGTCTCTCCAAGACCTGAATTATAAAAGGGTGTTGAATTTTCCAAAAGCATTTTCAGCATCTAGGGAGATTATCATGTGATTTTACGTTTTCAGTTTTTTTTATATGGTGCATTATATAGTGATAGATTTTTGTATGTTAAACCATCCCTGCAACCCAAGGATGAAGCCTAGTTGGTCATGGTGGATGATTTATCTGATGTACTCTTGGATTCATTTTGCCAGTATTTTATTGAGTAATTTTGCATCAATATTCATGAGGGATTTTGGTCTGTAGTTTTCTTTCTTAGTTGTATTTTTGTTTGGCTAGGGTACAAAGGTGATTGTAGCCTCATAAAAAGAGTATGGTAATTAACCATCTGTTTCTATTGTGTGGAACAATTTGAGAACAATTAGCTCTTCCTTGAATTTCTGTTAGAATTCTGCTCTGAAGCCATCTGGCCCTCGGCTTTTTTTGTTTGGAAGTCTTTCAGTGACTGCTTCTATTTCATTGAGTTTTATAGGTCTATTTAAGTTGTTTGTCTGTTCTTGATTTAATTTTGGTAAGTGATAGTTATCCAGAAATTTGTTCATTCCTTTGAATTGTTAAGTTTTGTGGAGTACAGGTTTTCAAAGTATGACCTGAAAATTTTCTGGATTTCCTGTATCCATTGTTTCTGATTTTGTTAATTTGCATGGTCTCTCTCTGCTTTTTCACTAGTTTGTTTAAACAATGGTCTCTCTCTGCTTTTTCATTAGTTTGGATAAACAATTGTCTATCTTGGTGATTCTCTTGAAAAAACAACTTTTTGTTGCATTGATTTTTTTTGTATTGTTTTAACTAAATCCCACATAGTGGAGTTAGACTGAACACTTCCTGGAATAATGATTTCTTTAAACAATCAAATACATAATTAGATAAACTTGCACATAAATTTTAACAAGGTGGCACCAAACTCAAAGTATCATGGCTGATGTATTGATCTATTTAAATGACTAATTAACCAACTAATGATCTGATATCACATCATCAACTCCCACATTCTGACTCAAAGCCTGACTAATGGTCCATAATGTCAACATCATTTTGAATAATTTAGTTACATAATTACATCATCTGCCATACTTGATCAAACAAGGTAGAACTAAACTCCAGAGATCTTTGATCATTTAATGACCAATTTTATAGGTAAATGTGTATCATATCAGATGATGTGATGGTCTGGCACATTTGACCCCACAAGGGGGCTCAGAATCAAGTGATCAGTGAATAAATGATGACAGATTTTTATAAATAAATGATTAAAAATTGAATTATTTGATGGCATATTATACTTGACTTCTACAAAACTTGGCATAATTCAAGATATCATTGATTATATAATCTTAGACTTTAACAATATAGTGAATGAGTAATGAGATAATATCTCATAATTCACCCGTGGAGAGATAAGAAAATGACAATTATTGAAATGATTTGCGACAATTATCTCCAATAAAGTGTAAAAATCCACTTATCTAATGTCCGACTTTAATTATTAAGTAATTGCACAAACAGAGAATGATACAGTCTGTCATACTAGACACACACACGTTGCCTTTGCTTGACTCCCATAATGTTGTGCCAAACACTATGGACTAGTCACTATTTAATTACAGATTTCAGTAGTATTATTAAATGATTACATGTCATTGTGGATCTAGGCTTTAAGAAGATATTAGATACTTGGTATTGTGCAGCTTAGTCATTAGATATGAATTGCTAAACAAATATCCCTCAGTCTAGTCTAACAAATGTATTAAATACTTCTTGTAGGAACACTAACAGAGGAAAATGCACCATTTGTTGAATAATTGTGAGTCTTTTTTCTTCTTAATCCATAGTTTTACTCCTTAGTGAAGATAATATTAATCAACAAAAGTCTTTGAACTGATTCTCCATGGACTATTTTCCCTGATATTAGGTAATCTGGAATTGGGTAATATTAATAGCTCTAGTCCAACTTGCAGGGATTTGGCTATGACTTGGTTAGAAGAATCAATTTACACAAATGATGTCATTAAATGTTTTATGAGATTCTTATCTTGGGACACTAAAATATCCAGTGAGAACACTACATCTAAGCTGCTCTCTGGTTCTTGGCCCATGATACCAAAATATAGAATTCTAGCAGGGTAGCCAGGCAACATTTATGATGCAACATTCTGTTACATTCTTCAACACCTCCTACATTCTAAAATAAGAATACCTAATAATGGGATAACCTTATAGACTCACTGATTTTCTCCCAAAAATTCAAGGCTCTTATTTTAGTTATACTTATTATCAAGTATATTAAACAACTACATTCTCATAGTGATATAAACAGGACAATAAAGGCACCATTATTCCATTCAACTACATTGATGAGTATTTAAATATATTCCATATGCTCCAATTTTCTTATTTCCAGAATGGAGACAATAGCATCAATGTCCTCTACCTCAATCTTTTTCTTTTTACTGAAATGAAAATAAGCTTCTGTTCACTCTTTTACTTTTAGAACATTTTGACCCTATGCTATAGGTGCAAATATGGGGAGAAAGCAGTTGTCTGAATAATTGTAGCAATGCAGAAATGCACAAAGGTAAATAAATACACCCACAAACTCAATAGACACAAAAATTACAATCATGCTAAGAAACAGTGATGCTCACATAGCGTCCATGCAACAAAAACAAACACTTTACGCTGGACTCTTGGAGAAGTACTGTAAAAAATATGAGTGTCTCACAAATATGCCTTTGCCCTCAGACAACAGGAAGAAGTCTATACAATAAAACATTAATATTCCCAGTACGTGGGAAGGGTATTTTTTGGCTACCTGACTTTTTGGTTATATGGTTGTTTGTTGCCATATAAGGGAAATATAACTCAAAAATGAATATTAGCCTCAAATATTTTCCATTAATATGGGCTTTGGTTTATTGACACAAATGGGATAACCTTATAGACTCACTGATTTTCTCCCAAAAATGCAAGGCTCTTATTTTAGTTATACTTATTATCAAGTATATTAAACAACTACATTCTCATGTAGTTGTTCTTGTGCTGGATATATGTTTTACTCTTGTTTAAGGTATTTCACTTATGCAACTTATTTAAAAATAATGTATAATTAAGAAAAACAGGTTAGTAGTTAGCCATCTATAACAATCAAACATATAGTCAAATTAGGCATGTTTTCAAGGTTAAGCAGGTATATTTTATAGATTTCTGACCTTCAAATACTTCAATTACCTAAAGAATGTGGCATTCAACATAATTAATAACCTAAGAATTTTCATGATAGTGCTACATGTCTGTTTCATTCACTACCAATTTACTTTTTATAAGTATGATTTGCATAGAAGAATCTGCATATGGAGTTTGCTTTCATTGAGTCAAAACTAGTCATTTTGGGAAATAAAATCTTACCTTGACTGATGATGGTATGCTGTGTGAACCAGACAAGCAGAATTGAAATGAAAAAGATTACTGTAGATACTATCCCTGCCAGGCCAGGTTTCATTTCTGACACCTCCCATGATAAGCTTCTTTTCTTTAAATCAGGACACCCATGCAGTTTGCATACTCCTTTGTTTTGTTAACTGGCTCATATAGCCTTAAACATAAGGTGTAATCCCACAGTGAAGGGTCATAAAGCCCACTGTCATACTCTGCCTTGTCCATATATTATCTCAGCTGTTGCAATATTAAGAGAAGTTTCTGAAATCAACATAGGGAATTATCTGGTGTCCTAATACCCCCCCCTCTCTCTCTCTCTCTGTGTGTGTGTGTGTGTGTGTGTGTGTGTGTGTGTGTGTGTGTTGTGTGTGTCTCGTGAATGTGGTCTTGTTGGTGTCTGTGTTTAAGCTCTGTGCATTTACTGGACATGAATCTAGTTCTGTGAGAACACACAAACTGTCTCAGATATAACAATACCCATTATATTTGTCATTCCAGGGTTGAAAGGGAGAGACAATTTGGCATGTAGTGGAATTCATATAGAGCTCCATCCCTTAGACACAGCACAATTTATTAAATGTCTGGTTTGTCAGATCTTTCCTCCCTCCATCCCTCTCTCTCTCTCTCTCTCTCTCTCTCTCTCTCTCTCTCTCTTTCTCTCACTCTCTCTCTCTCTCTCTCTCTCTCTCTCTCTGTGTGTGTGTGTGTGTGTGTGTATGCATTTGAGTGTGTGGGGTTGGAGATGATAAGAAATCAATTGATTCTAAATAATAACACCTACCAAAATAGAATATTGAAGTAATACTCATAGAATGATAACAAAAGTTAAAAATTCATTGCCTATTAAATAAAAATATTTACAGAAGGCATACTAAATGATAGTACAGAGTATAAAGTAGATGTAAAAGAAAATTTAAGAATAAAGGAAAATAAGAAAGAAAAGAGAGGAGATTGAATGGAGAAGAACAGGATAGAGAGGCTGGCAAATAAAGCTTTTCTTAACCCAAAGCCATACATTGAGTCACCTAACCAAGTGTTGGTTTGAATCCCTGCTAAATATTCTCTCAAATGAATCTTGAATAATAAATGCTGTGCATATCAAGTTATATATATATATATATATATATATATATATATATTATATGGATTGATAAGACAGAAAAAGCCCTGATTCTAACCAGTTGAAAGTGGAATCACATCAATACGCAGTCCTGTAGACAAATCTAAAGCCAAATATGTGCATAGGCAAAAAAAAAAAAAAAACTGTATCTCACTTTTTCTTTTTCCTTTCAATAGAAAGTCAATTCATTTGTTTTAACCAGGGTAACACATTAGGCACACTGTTAGGAAAATCATTCTAACAAGTTGCTAATGGCAGGGCCCCATGTCACAATATTTTCTAAATTTTGGCAAGGGTAGGGTAACCAAGATTAAGTCACTAAAAACATGTTTTAGTTGAAGATTGTTGCCGGTATCTCATTCCCAAATAAGTGTGACACTCCTCTAGTATGAGTGTTCTTAGTGTATATGTTTAAGGATGCACCAAACCACTTAGTATTACAAGGACATGGTGCAGAAGATTCCAAAAAATAACATTAACATGGGACCTAGAAGTACAGTTCCAAACCTCTCAATATGGTGCAACAAAATCTAGACAGGAACAGAGTGCAGAAGCCTCAACTACTGTCCGAACGCTAGTTAAAAGGGTGGTTCACAATACCTTCAGTTTAACTAAGTCACCTTTACACATTTGATCAAAAAGTTTAAACAGTATCAGGTTGGAATATTTGGGAAGCTGCTACAGAAGAGTTAAGAGAAAAAAAAGAAAGAAAGAGACAAACAGAAAATCTCAAAACACACAATCTAAAATGTATTAATATTTGGCATGTGGGTTACTTGAAGAAATGTTTTTCAAACTAGCAGGAGACAACATAAAGTCAAAAAAATCATGAGCCTTACTATATATAGAAGACAAAGATGCTGAGAAAGAAATCAGAGACAACATCGATAACAATAGCCACAAACAACAGAAAGTGTCTTGGGGAAATACCAAACAAGTGAAAGATGTATATAGTAAGAACTTTGTATTTTTTTTAAAGAAAGTAATTAAAGAAGATACCAGAAAAATGGAAAAAACTCCTGTGCTCTTGGAATGATAGGATAAACATAATAAAATGCCAATCTTGCCAAAATCTATCTATAGATTCAATGAATTCCCCATAAATTACAGCATAATTCTTCACAGACCTTGGAAGGATAACACTCATATTTATATGAAAAACAAAAGAATCTATAAAAATGACCCTGCACAATAAAAAAATTTCAGGAAAAATCACCATCTCAAACTTCAAGGTCTAATATACAGCTATAGTCCTTTAAACAGCTTGGTATTGACAGAAAAATAGACAGGTAGCCCAGTGGAATCAAATAAAAAATCCTAAAATTAATCCAAACACCTAGAAAGACCTGATATTTGACAAAACCGCTAAAAGTATGCAATGGGAGGAAAACATCTCCAACAAATTGTGCTGGCACAATTGGATCATGGTGTGTAGAAGAATGCAGATACATCCGTGTCAAATGCCATGCACAAAACACAAGTTCAAATGGATCTAAATACAGCCAAACTGAACCTCTTAGAAGTGAAAGTGGGAGGTACCTATGAACAAATGGTTACAGGAGAATTCTTCCTGAACATAACTCTAGTAGCGCAGACATTGAGATCAACAATTAATATAAGGTATCTCCTGAAACTGAGAAGTGTCTGTAAGGCAAAGACACAGTTGACAAGAACAAGCCAAATCTTTCAGGTAGGGACAGGATCTTCACCAACCATACATCTTACAGAGGGATTGTCTCCAAAATATACAAAAAACTCAAGAAACTAGTCACCAAACCACACACAAACACACACACACACACACACACACACACACACACACCACAACCCATATGAAATAATGGGGTACAGAACTGAAGAGATAATTCTCAATAGAGGATATCAAAAAGGAAGGAAGACACTTAAGAAAGTGTTCAAACTCCTTGTCTATCAGGGAAAGGAAAATCAAAACAACTGTGACATACCATCTTATGTCTCCTATAATGACTAAATTTAGATACACAAATGACAACTTATGTTGGAGAGGATGTCGAAAACTGGTAAAACTCCTCCTCTGCTGGTAGGAGTGCATACTTGCACAGGCATTTTGGTGATGAATATGGCAATTCCTCAGGAAAATGGAAATCATTCTATGACAGGACATGGCAATCCCACTCTTAGGCATATAGCAAATGATCCATATCCATGAAACAAAGACATCTGTTCAACTATGTTTTTAGTAGCAATATTCGTAATATCTATACACTGGAAGAAACATAGATGATTCTAATCAAAACAATAAATAAAGAAGATGTGTCACATTTACACAATGGAAAACTACTCTGTGTGGGAAAAAAAAATAACCACAGGGATCTTGAAGTTTGCAGGCATTTGGATGGAACTTGAAGAAACCAACCCGAATGCGGTAACCCAATAACAAAAAGAGGAACATGGTATGTTCTTACTAATATACGGATTTTAGACATAAAACAAAGGACCACCATCTGACAAAAAAAATCAGTGAGGCTATACGGTTTTTCCTTTAATAGGTGTGCTTATTTTAGCATGTCATAGGTGTTCTAGAATGTGACAGAATATTGGATCATAAATGTTGCCTGACAACCTGCTTGAATTTTATATTCTGGTATCATAGCCAAGAGTCAGAAAGCAGCTAAAATGTAGTATCATCATTGGATATTTTACTCTCCCAAGATAAGTATCTCATAAAATCTATAATGTCAGCATTTATGGATGTTGATTCTCCTAAACAAGTCATACCCAAATCCCTGGAAGTGAATCTGCATTTATTAATCTTACACTATTCTAGATTATCTAATATCAGGGAATATCATCTGTGGAGAAACAGTTCAAAGACTTTTGTTGATGAATGTAATCTTCCCTAAGAAGTAAAACTATAGATTAAGAAGATAAAACGACTCACAATTATTCAACAAAAGGTAAGTTTTCCATTGTTATCTTCCATCAGGAAGGTGGTAATCCTTTTGTAAGACTAGACTTAGAGATAATTAGATAGCAGTTCAACTCTAATTAGGCAGATGCCCAACATCAACAATCTGATATCCTCTTAAGCTCTGAATACAAAATATCATTTATCATTTATACATTTTACGACTGAAATCTGTGGGTAAATAATCAATGTTCCATGGAATTTGGCACAATCTTGAGGGAGACAACTAAGAGACAACATGTGGATGTCAAGTATCGCAGACCATTTCATCCTTTGATTATGAAATTGTTTAATTATTAGAATAGGACATTATGTAACTGATAATCATTGGATATTTCAAAGCACATTGTGGGACTCAAGTGTGCAAGACCACCTAATTAATTATGTAGTTAAACTAATTAAATCAATGATGACAACATCATTCATGAGTCTGGTTTGGAGCCACCTTGCAGAAGTGGATGATATGACATTAGCTCGACTTTTCATTATTTAGTTATATAAATAAAAGATATTGTCATCCATGATAGCTGGAATTTGGTGCCACCTTGTGGGATCAAGTATGCCATATCATCTAATTACATAATTAATTTACTTAAATTGACAATAAGTGTTAATATGCAAGATTATTTAAATATTTTTATAATTATTTAATAAATCATGGTCTGTTTCATGAAAAGTTCAGTCAAGCTCCATCTTGGAGAGTTAAGTATACAATATCACCATATTTTGTTTATTGTATTTATTGATGATGATGTCATCCTTTATAACTGAAGTCTGGCCATTCTTCCCTGCCAGTTATATGCCACATCCTCTATTTATTTATTGTGAGAGTTAGCAATTACTGACTTAATTAATTATTTAAATGATAGCATCACTGATTATGGTTAGGATGCAGTTATCTGTCAGAGACAAGGTTAGGTAGCCTTAGACATAGCAGACTGTGAATGCCATACACATCACCCAGAGTGCTAGGGTTGGTGGAAGATTGAGTCCAGAAGACTTCATGTTGCCTACTGGAAAAAGTACACAAACTCCTCCAAGGTAAGCTTTAACTCCCTGCTCTTTTTCCACATATTCACATCCCTTGTGCTCTACTGTGAGGAGAAGCAGTTGCACAAGATGCATGGCACCCTCACAGAGGCCTCGCCAGGAATAATATCCCAGAAAAAGATGAGTTCATCTCTCAGGTCTGCTGGTGGTACCCCTGCTGCTGCCATCTTTGCAACTGATACCAACATTATAGCCACTACTGCTATTCCAGGTAATGGCCCAACATCACATGTCATAGCAGGCAAGGAATAATGTCATCTCAACAGAATTCATCAGACAAGACAGTCTCATTATTAAATTATTGAATTTTATAAGTCTGTGATGACAGCATCCTTCATCAGGTCTGGCATGTCCTCTCAGAATCTGATGATGCAAAACAGTCTAAATATTTAAATATTTAATTGTTTAATTGTTAACATGGTTTAGTGATCACTAAAGTTTGGTGACACCTTGAGGGAGTCAAGGGTGCCAGACCATCTAACAATCGGATTATTTCAGTATTCATATCTCTCTTTATCTACTAGAGGAAGGGGAAGGAAACTTGTTGGACTTTATTGTGGCAGGCCATTTTATTATTTAATTATTTAAACCAATGATATTTATTATCTGCCCAGGCATTAATTATGAAACATCATCTCATTATTTATTCATTTTATTGTTGGAAATATATGATTGGATAATCTTTGATCTCTTGAGTTTTACCCAATCTTGTAGGAGTCAAGTATAAAACACCATCCAATTATTTAATTTTTTTAATAATTTAATTTTTAAAATCTATTAGTATTTCTCAGTGATCGCTGGAGTCTGAAGACTCCTTGTGGGAGTCAAATGTGCCAGACAATCACATCATCTAATGTTAT
This sequence comes from Cricetiscus sungorus, assembly GCA_030556225.1. Lineage (NCBI taxonomy): Eukaryota > Metazoa > Chordata > Mammalia > Rodentia > Cricetidae > Cricetiscus > Cricetiscus sungorus. Next base: position 188,524 of record JANBXA010000167.1, on the reverse strand, counting down.
ACTTATTTAACTATAAAATTAGGTCATTAAATAATCAAATATCACTAGAGTTTGGGTCTACCCTGTGGGAGCAAGTATGACAGGACATCTATTTCTGTAATTAAACTATTTAAAATGACAATAAGTTTAAGAACCCTAAGTCAGATTTAGAGGCAGATTGTTGAAGTTCACAATGTGACTTAATCTCATTACTTGGTCATTTAGTCATTTAAATAGATAATTATATCACCTGTAATACCTCGGGTTTGGTGATATCTTGTGAGATTTAATATGCAAGGCCAACTAATTATTTAATTGTTTAAATAAATCATTATTCCAATAAGATTTCTCTCTGGCTCCACCATGTAGGATTTATGTATACAACACCATCTCATAATTCATTTATTTTATATATTATTCAATTATTTACTTATATTTTATAATTATATTATTTATTTATATTGATGATAATGACATCCTTCATGACTGGAATCTGGCCATTTCTCCATGGGAGTTAATTGTGTGCCATTCTTTTTTATTAAAGTATTACTTTCTTTACAATCACAGGAGTTTGGTTCCATCTTATGAAAGTTAAGCATGCAGGACCATCAAATTATTTTCTTGTTTGATTACTTAAATCATGATGGGGTTATCGGTTAGGGGTTTGGCTGCTATGAGATAGACACAAGAGATGATTGGTGCAAGAAGCAGCACCCAGATCATGAGGGACACTGGGAGACCCAGTGATTACTGATTACATGATAATAGAATTTAATGATTAAATGATTTGATAATTTAAAAATGGACAATTTTGCATCATCAATTCCTGAGACAATGCACCAGAACCGACCCATAAATGACACAGTCATCACCAATTTTAAAAATTCAATAATTTAATATTCAGATGATCAGAGGATCTTGTCTAATGACCTTTGGTGGGGTGATGTCATCACACTCCACCAAGTTACTGCAGTCATGGTGAGGCTGTTCTGGACTACAGCTGCAGAGGGTGTGGTAAGAGTGATGTATGTGCCTTCACCTGCAGAGCCAAGGAAAAGCTGCTCCTCACATTCTGTGACATCATCAGCACCAATGCTGCCAGGACAACCACTATGATGCTGCCTGTGCCTGTGGTGCTGTTGCTTATCCTTCTCATGGTAGAGGGCCATGAAGGCTGAGATATGGAGGAAGAGCTGCAAGGTGACCTCTGTGACTGCCACACTCTACACTTGACTTGGTCAGATCGAGATCCTTCCTCTAGGCCTCTTTCATCTCCCATTCAGGGAATATGCCTGAAAAAGAGTGTGTGTGTGTGTGTGTGTGTGTGTGTGTGTGTGTGTGTGAGAGAGAGAGAGAGAGAGAGAGAGAGAGAGAGAGAGAGAGAGAGAGAGAGAGAGAGAGAAGAATGTGTATGAATTTTTATGCCTGTTTCATTCCTGGCATGCCTAGAAACACATAGCTACAACATAACTGCACACAATAGAACCACATAATGCCATTTCTAGTAAAAAGCAATAATATTTATAAAAAGGAACTTTTCACTGGAGGAGGAAATAACTTCTGAGGTATGGAGTCTTCGTGGAAATAGAAAGAGACACAGGTGGCCCTCCACCAGCTTACTGGCAGGATAGAATTTGGCCAGGCATTGAGAGGAAGCCTGTCCCACATACACTTGTAATGGGCAGCTTCATGGTAGTGTTGCTATACAGTTTGTTACTCCTGAGAAAAGACTATGAGATCAGTCCAATTATAGTTAAAAGATTGATTGTTTAACTGCTACCAAGATGATAGCCAAAGCTGAATCGTGGGTGTGGCATGAAGCAGGGGTATGAGGGAAGGTAGATTAAGGACAAAAACCACCAGAAGGCTTTCAAGCTGGTCTCTTCTGCCAAGTTTAAGTGGCTAAGGCATCTCAAAATAATATGTGGGTATTTATGTAAGAAAGTTATAGAAAACAAAAAAAAAAACATTTTGTCATATCATAACAAGTAAAATGGTCATGGCTGGACATTTTTGGGGAGAGGTCACTGAGTCAGGATTGCTGGAAACTTAAGCTTCCAGGGAATGGAGTCAGAGATGGTCGGTACCAAAATAGATGCCTAGCACAAGGTATATTTCCTTTACTCATTGCATTTCTACTGATTATAGATCATAGGAATCAAACCATTGATTCAAATTTAGGTAATGCTAAAGTTTGATATATTAATTGTATTGAATATGTATATATATGTATATATGTATTATATATGTATGATATTTTTGTATATAAATAACAAGTTTATAATACAAAACAAATTCTAAGAGGTTTTTTGTTTTTGGGAGTTTTTTTTTTCTTTTGCATGTGCTTTATAAAATGGTTTCGGTTTGCTTTTTATTTTGTTTTTATTTTTTCTTTGAGAAAGAGAGAAAACATGAAATTGGGTGAATTGGGAGGCGGGAAAAAACCTGAGAGTAACTGGGAAATGGGAAAGAATGTGATCAAAATATAATTTTTTATATTTTTTATTTATTTTTATTTTACATATTAATCCCATTTCCCTCTACCTCCCTCTTTCCATCTCTCCCATGCTCACATGCACATGACCATCCTCCCCTCCCACCCTCCCCCACTCCTCATGTAGGGTGATGTCCTCCAGGGGGGTCATCTACATCTTCCAAGCTATTTGTAGTAGGACTTCTCTCCTGTCTCTAGGTTAAGGGACATGAGAAATGTGCCCCCAAGGTCCTTTTTTGCACCAGGAATACATCCTGGTTCCACTGTCTGAGGTCCCTTTCACTGCTTAGGCCTTCTAGCTAAGCCCCATGTTCAAGGAGGTCTGAGTCCCATACTGGATTCCCACCTATCATTCTGGGGGCCCATTAGCTCCTCTTTGTTCAGGTAACTGTCTCTAAGTGCAGCCTGGACTTTTCCTTGCTTTCTGCATCTGGATTCTAGTTTGGCTCAGTGTTTAGTTGTGGGTGTTTGCTTCTGTTTCCATCAGCTACTAGATGAGGGCTTCATAATGGTGGATAAGTTGATAATTGATCTTATTACGCTAGAAGGGCATTTATGGTAGCCTTTCCACTGTTGCTCAAATTGTTAGTTGGGGTCAGTATTGTAGGTCTCTGGACATCTCTTGATGTTCAGTTTTCTCTTCAAACCTATAATGGCTCCATCTTTTATGCATTCTCTCTCTCTCTCTCTCTCTCTCTCTCTCTCTCTCTCTCTCTCTCTCTTCTTTTATTCCTCCCCCTGACACAATCTTCCTAGTTCCATGCACTTCACTCTCCTCCCCTTCACTTTCTCCTAGTTTGCTCTTTGATCACTGCCCTCCCACACTCCCCATGGTCATGAGGGAGATGCCTCCCAGATGCCTTCAAATATTCAGAGGTGTTCCCTGGATAGGAAACTTTTTTTTAACAGGTCTCAGTCACTGAAATATACCTGTACAATAGATGTAGGAGAAAAACATGTCTAAAAGCAACTAAATAAGAGCCAGACAGAAGACTTTGAAAATGAGGAGAAAGGATGAAATTCAAGGAGTTATGGATGGAAGAAATCTATCCAAAATGACAATATGGCCCTGATGCCCCAATATAGGCCAGAGATACTGGGCACTGTGTGTGTGTTTCCCAAATGTTAGGTGTGGGTGCTCCTAGGGATGTTCAGGAAAAAAATGGAGAACAGGTGATATGGTGCACAAGCTGCAGGCAGTGGGAATATCAATTCCATACATCAGGCCAAATGTACGTTTGGATGCAGGATCCTTTTAGACTCATCCCCTGATCTTGCCTGATGTGGCCAGTCTGGATCCAGGAGCCTCAGTTTCCTGGTCACAACAAGTTAAGGCTATGATTCCCAAAATAAGGCACCTGGACTCTGCTTAAAACAAGTACTCTCTTGTGCCACAGAGACTATAGGAAACCTGTGTAGGTCCTGTGGTTCCAGCACTGACAACTACTTCCTGCAGCTTGCAGCCATGACAGAGAACATGATGGCATCCTGAAAATACCTTATCTTTGATGGCAATAGTGCACCCAGAATGGCACCTTCCAAAAGACATTGGAGTACCTTCCCTTATCCCTTTCCAAGACTACAGCAAACAATCAAAAAACTGGCAAAGTATTTCACATCATACTCTAACATAGCCAACAAACAACCAAGTCTGTCCAGAAATGGAACACTTGGACTGTTGCAAACGATAAAAACCAAGGGGGTGTGGATGGACAGGGTGAGGTGGAGTTATGGGGAAAATGGAACTCACGGGGTTATCTAATTTACTACCGTGAAACAATTTATATTTGGACCCTCTCATCCCTCAGAAGACCCTAAGAGAGAACTCTGGTAGGTTTACTGGCAAGCCTGCACACAACCCTTAGTGAATACTACAGAAACCACATGGAAGTCTGTAGCATAAGGGAGGAGCCTAACAGCAAAGCTCATGTATATGGATACTGGGACCAGACAATGATTGTTAGATACTTTTAGGTCTGTTACAATCTATGTCTTGTCCACAGCCTTTCACCCTTCCTCTTACACCTGACAATACTTGTCTTTCCTTTGTCCAAAATCCTCAAGACCCTCTCATACATGAGACTTTCTGTATCTCATGTAGAAATCCACCACTCTGTGTACTACCATAAGCAAAAGAGTGTCAACTGCTCTGGGGATAGGCAAAGTAGACACCTAGGGAAAATACAAAATTTTTGGCTATAACAAAAGTATTTTTAAAGCATATATCCTCCTTTGTCCTGCACAGAGATTTCTCACAAAATTCCAAATGTCCCCACTGAAAGACCTTCTTTTATTCTTCCATGGCACCAGACACATTTAAAAGAAACAAGTGCCTATAGAGAGAATGGGAAAAGATATCAACCTGCATGTAAAAACACCAACTCACAGAAAATCAACTGAAACTGCACACACAGGACCCTCTTGCCTTGTATGTGGCCACCTTCATATCTACCTTCTCCACTATCTGTGTCTCCATCACTGGCACCTATATACACTCCATGGCATCTAGGACATCTAGGCCTGTCTTGACCCAGATGATACACCATATTCAGTAGGGAAATGCTTTTCAGTACACAACAGAGATCAGTCTCTTATGAACACCGACAGACTACAAAAGCCCACCTTTACATTGTTGATATCTTCTAAGATGACTGCTAGATGAAGACCACTGCCCTGGCCTCCTGGAGACAACCTTTTCAAATTTGTTCCAATTCTCCCTCTCCACAAAGCTTCCTGAGGACATCTGCTGTAAGATTACAAGGGGCCCTTTGGGGGTATATTTGGTGGAGATATATGTAGAGCTATGAGCTCCTAAACAGGCCAGGCCTCTCTCTCTCTCTCTCTCTCTCTCTCTCTCTCTCTCTCTCTCTCTCTCTCTCTCTCTCTCCTTTCTCTCTCACGGAAGTGCATATTCTCCAAATAGGATATCGAGTCTGGAAGAGCACTGTGTACCCCCTAGAGGAAGTGTCATGATCTTACCAAGGCAAGTGTGGAGTATGGCAGTCACAAGGTATGCCCTGCAGCTCTTCTTCCACATCCTGGCCTTCCCTGCCCTCTACTATGAGGACCAGCAACAGCAATAAAGGCACAGGCAGTATCATAGTGGTTGCCAAGTAAGCATTATTGGGGAAAACATCACAGAATGTGAGAATCTACTCTTTCTTGGCTCTGCAGGTGAAGGCACCTGATCATTGTTGATACAGACCCTGCTGCTATATTCCAGGCCACCACAACAGTCTCATGATGACTACAGTGACTTGGTGGAGTGTAATGACTTAGCCCAACAATGTTCATTAGACAAAATCCTCTGATCATCTCACTATTAAATTATTGAGTTTTAAAATTTGTGATGACTGTGTCCTTCATGGGTCAGTTCTGGTACATCTTCTTGAAAATTTATGATGTGTAACTTTCCAGTTTTTTAAATTATTTAAATTATTAATTAAAAATCATTTAATTATTAAAATCTGTTATAATGTAATCAGTACTGTTATAATGTAATCATCTGCTGCATCCATCCCATAGCAGTCAAATTCCTCATCCATGATCCAGTCATCATTTAAGTAATCAAATAAGTGAATAATTGGATAGTCCCACATACTTAAGTTTCATAAAATAAAACCAAACTCCAGCAAATGTCAAGGAAGTAATACTTAGATAATTAAATAATGTCATGCAATTAACTCCCAGGGAACACTGGTCAGACTCAGTTATATAGGATGACATCATCATCAATTTAAATAATTTATATATAATTATGAAATAACGGAACAATGAGATAGTTTTGCGTACTTCAATCACACATGATGAAGTCAGACTGAACTCTTCCTGTAATAATGATTTATTAAACAATTAAATAAAGAAATAAATAGATGGTCTTGCCTATTAACACCCAAAAGGTGGCACCAAACTCGAGGTATCATTACTGACGTAACGATCTATATAAATGAATAAATAACCAAATAATGAGATCACCCACAGTCTGATTTGAAACATGACTTATGGTCCATAACACCATTGTTGGTTCAAATAATTTAATTACATAACTAGATGATCTGGCATACTTATTCCTCAAAGTAGAACAAAACTCCAGTGATCTCCAATTATGTATTGACCATATTTTATAATTATATATGATGATGTGTTGGTCTGGCACATTTGGCTCCCACAAGGAGGCTCCAAACTCCAGTGATCATTGAGTAAATAATGATAAATTTTAATAATTAAATGATTACATAATTTGATGGTGTTTTACTCTTGACTCCTACAAGTTAGGGCAAAACTCAAGAGACCATTGATTATTTAATCATAGACTTGAAAAATAAACTGAATGAAAAATGAGATAATGTCTCATAATTCACCTCTGGGGAGATAACAAAATGATATAATCATTTATTTAAATAACTAAATAATGAAATTGCATACCACAATTTACTGTAACAAGGTGGATCCAGACTCCACTCTTCCCCAGTAGATAAGGACAGATTTGAGTAAAGAAATAATCAGATGGTTAGATGGTCTGTCACCATTGACTTCCACAAGGTGGCGCCAAACTTCATTGATCACAGATTATATAATAACCATTTAAATGAATAAATATTTAAATAGTTGGACTGTTTTGCATTATAAATTCTTGGGAGTTCATGCCGGACCTGAAGGAAGATGCTTTCATTAATAATTTAATATTCAGATAATCAGACTGCCTTGCCTGATGAACTTTGTTGGGCTGATATCATCTGAAGCCACTGAGTCTCTGCTCTACTGTAATAGAAGCTGTGATGATGGGACCACACCTGGGTTAGCAATAGTGTCACCAATGTTGGTTTCAGCTGCAAAAATGGCAACAGAAGGGGCGTCACTAGCAGAGAAGAGAGAAAGCAGCTCATCCATTTTCTGGGACATCAACCCTGGCGAGGCCTCTTGTGCCATTGCTTCTTCTTCTCATAGTAAAGCGCAACAAATGTGAGGATTTAGAGGAAGAGCAGAGATGCAAACATCAAGATCAATTAAAAGCGATGGAGAATGCCATTTCATATTTTCCAAAATCTCAGTACAAAATCTTAGTTCTGAACATCTTTGCCCCAAATCCAAAGACAATCATATTCATAAAAATAAAAAAAAACACTACTAAAATTCAAAACACACAGAAAACTGCACATTCTCATAGTGATAGATTTCAACAAGACACTTTTGCAATTATACATAACCACCAGACAGAATTTTAACATAGAAACAAAGGAACTAACAGTAGTTATGTCCCACTTGAGTTAATAAAACTATAGAACATTCCATCCAAAAACAAAAGAATATACCTTCTTCTCATCTTCAAATGAAACCATCTCTAAAGTTGAATACATACTAGGCAATATAACAACCCTCAAACAACAACAACAAAAAATTGTGGAATAGTCCCATGTATCTTATCAGACCAGTATGATTTAGAATTGCATTTCAAAACTACAAAAAATGAAGAAACTTTACAAACTGATGGAAACTGAAAAATATGCATTTGCACCATTCCTGGGTCAAGGAAGAAATAAAAAGAAACTAAATATTTGAAAATGAAGACACAACATACCTGAACTTACAGGACACCTTGAAAGCAGTGCTAGTAGGAAAGTTTAATGCACCACATACCAATGTAAATATAACAGATAATAGTCACATTAGAAAATTAGCTGCATGAAGGAAAGCCTTAGAACAAAATCTGCGAGCTTACCCTGGAGGAAAAAATGACAGGATACCTACAAGTCTAACCACAACTAACATTTTCATCAACAGTGGAAAGGCTAACATAAATGACCTTCCATGATAAAGAGATTGGTGACAAACTTATCCACCATAATGAAGCCATCATCTAGTAGCTGGTGGAAATAAATCAAAAGCCCACAACTAAACACTGAGCTGAACTGGAATCCAGAAGCAGAGCAGGAGGAAAAGACCAGGCTGGAGAAACACATAGAGATATCTGACCTGAAGTAGGAGGAAGTAATGGGCACCAAAACTGATAGTTGTGAATTCAGCATGGGACTGACTCAGACTTTTTTAACATGCATCTCAGCTAGAAGGCCTGACCAGCCTAAGAAAGCACAGACAGTGGAACCAGGATGTATTCCTGGTTCACAAAAGGACTTTGCAGGCACACCACCATGGAGGGATTCTCCCTTAACATAAGGATAGGAGAGAAGTCCTAGTCCCTACTCCAAATGACTTGACTGGTGTATATGACCCCTCTTGGAAGGCATCACCCTACATGTGGAGTAGGGTGAGATGGGAAGGGAGGGTGGTCTGGGGACATGAGAGTGTGGAAGAGAGGGAAACAGGAAGGGAGGAATAGGGGAGGGGAGGGAGGGAGGGAGGGAGGAAGAGGGACTGGGGGTTGATATGTAAAATTAAATTAATATTAAAAAATGAGAGCGTGCTCAAATTTTAACCTTATAATAAATAAATAAATAAATAAATAAATAAATATCTATAACCTCTATTGAAATATAAGAGGTCATCAAAGCCTCTCAACCAAAAAAGGTCAGGGCCAGATATCTTTAGTGCAGAGTTCTACCAGAAATTCAAAGAAGAGCTAATACCAATACTCCTCAAATTGTACGACAAAATAAATGCAGAAGGTTCATTACCATATTCCTTTTATGTGGCTACAATTACCTTCGTACATAAGCCACACAAGACACAAATAAGAAAGAGTACTAGACACCAATATCCCTCATGAACATTGATGCAAATATATTCAATAAAATACTGGCAAATAGTATCCAAGAACACATCAGAAAAATCATCCATCATGACCAAGTAAGCTTCATCCTAGTGATGCAAGCAAAAATCATTGTCACCTCACTAGATGATTTTCTCTGATTATGAAGGTGATGGAATGTGGAGTTCCTCTTTCTCAATCCTCCAAGCATATCCTGTTATGTTCATTCACATTTGTCTGCATAATTTCTGCCTATATACTATTTTGTAGCATGTGTACCTAGCAAGCATCCTGTAGAGTGAACATAAGTCAATATAAAATGAATATAGAGATAGATGCTGTGGTGTAAGTTCTAATCTGAGAATCTTCTGGCCCTGATATTTCAAGAAATATCACCAAGCTCCATCCAGGCAGCCATGTGACTGTGTTTGAGACCCTGGAGGTCGTGGCTGCTGCCCAGGAGCATTTCCGGGTCCCAGGGTAAGAGCTCCGCGTGCGCTTCCTGGGAGGTGGGTGGGGAGGAGGGGCGGGGCCAGGGGCTGAGACGCCTGTCAGTCACGCTTGACCACGCCCCTACCTGTGCCATCTGACCTGGCCCTGATGTCTGATCCCACCCATCTGACCCAACCCCTACCTGTGCTAACTGGCCCCACCCTGACCATCAGACCCCGCCCTGACATGTCTGACCATGCCCATCTGACCATGCCCGGCCCACAGGCGACTTCTTCTGGTCGCCCCTTTCACCTTCTGACCTCTACATCCTGGCCTGGGTCCTGCAAAATTGGCCAGATGAGGCATGTGCGAGACGCGGGCGGGTGAGGGGAAGGGCGGAGTCTGATGGACTGGGAGGGGCCTGAGGAGTGGGTGGGGCCGTGGAAGTGGTCCAGGGTAGATGGGTGTGGTCAATGGTGCGGAGGCCCACAGGATCCCTCATTTCCAGGGCAGGGTCACAGTGGCGTCATCTTGATGTCAACCCATGTCACACCCCACCCTGTGACCTCACCTTGGCCCCACCCCTCCGCAGGCTTTGCCAACATAGAGGTCATGCTGGACCCCGGAGGGTGTGGCCCGCTGCCCAAGCTGCTGCTGTCACTCAACATGCTCGTTCAGGCCGCGGAGCTGGAGCGCACAGAATCAGAGTTCCAGGGTCTCGCCCTGGCCACCGGCTTCCACGACTTCTGCCTCCACCACCCTGGAGGACCCTACACCGTCATGCTGGCCCAGAAGTGATGCGGTCAGGGCCGGGAGTGTGGCCAGGAGACCGGAAGTGGAAAAGGCGGGGTAAAATAATTAAATATAGATGAGGCAGTGTCGATTCTGAGTGACCTGTCATTCCCAGGGCCCAGGGCAGCCATCTTTGAATCCCGTGGCCTGACTTCCTCCAGGACCCCCTTCCTGGTTCCTGAATTTCTCTAGAAACTACTTCCTGTCCACTGACTTCCTCCAGAACCCACTTCCTGTCCACAGATTTCCTCCAGGACCCACTTCTCGTCGCCTGATTTCCTCCAGGGCCCACGTTTTATTCCCTGTCTTCCTCCTGGACCCACTTCCTGTCCCATGACTTCCTCCAGGATCCACTTCCTGTCGCTGACTTACTCCAGGACCCACTTCCTGTCCCTGACTTCCTCCAGGACCCACTTCTTATCTCTGACTTCCTCCTGGACCCACTTCCTGTCCCATGACTTCCTCCGAGATCCACTTCCTGTCCCTGACTTCCTCCAGGACCCACTTCCTGTCCCTGACTTCCTCCAGGACCCACTTTCTTTCCCCTGACTTCCTCCAGGACCTACTTCCTGTCTCTTACTTCCTCCAAGACGCACTTCCTGTCCCTGAATTCCTCTAGGACCCACTTCCTGTCCCATGACATCCTCCAGGAACCACTCCCTGTCCCCTGATTTCCTCCAGGACCCACTTCCTATCCCTGACTTCCTCTAGGACCCACTTCCTCTCCCCTGAATTCCTCCATAATCCACTTCCTGTCCCTGACTTCCTGCAGGACCCCCTTCTTGTCTCTGACTTCCTCTTGTTCCACAGGCCTCTCTGTTGTCGGGGTCTCACTGGGGTCACCAAGGGTCACTGTGGTCACCATAGCCTGAGGAGGAGGTCACTCGGCGTCAAGGGGAGGTCACTTGAGGTCACATGGATCAGTCAAGGTCACAGGGGTCACTCGCAGTCACAGAATCTCTCAGTGTCATGGGGGTCACTCGGGTTCATGGGATCACTCGGGGTCACAGGTCACTCGGGGTCATGGTGACACCCAGGGTTATGGGGGGTGACTCGGGGTCACTGGGGTCACGGGGTCATGAGGGGTACTCGGGGTCACTGGGGTCACTCGGGGTCACGGGGTCACTCTGGGTCACAGGGTCACACAGGGTCACGGGGTCAAGGTCACAGGGCTTACTCTGGGTCATGTGGTCACTCTGGGTCACGAGGTCACTCGGGGTCACGGGGTCACTCAGGGTAATGGGGTCACTTTGGGTCACGGGTGCACTAATCTGCTTGTTATGTGAAGAGTTTCCAGCCCAGCAGCTGTGTGAATCCTGCCAGCCTTACGGGGCCGTGCATGGGCTCGGCCACCCGGGGGTCATCCAGGGGTCACTGGGGGTCAGGCTCGCACTAATTAGCATAATAGTGGTCACCGGGGCCATGATTGCAACCTAATTAGCATAATAATGAGCCGCACACCAGGCCAGTGCCAGATGCATCACACTGACAGCACCTGGTCGGTCACTCTGTGCATGGGGTCACCAGGGGTCACGGGGTCCATAGGGGTCACGCGGGGTCACGGAGTTCATACGGGGTCACCCGAGGTCACAGGGTTCACAGGGGGTCATCCGGGGTCATGGGGTTCATATGGGGTCATCCGGGATCACAGGTTCATATAGGGTCACCTGGGGTCACAGGATCCATACGGGGTCACTGGGGCCCCTGGGTTCATACGGGGTCACCGGGGTCACGGGGTTCACACAGGGTCACGGGGTCCATAGGGGTCACCGGGGGCCACACTAATTAGCATATTAATGAGACAACGACCTCACTTTCTCCCAACATCACGGGGTCACGCGGGTCTCCCTGGTGTCCAGCCGTTCCCAGGGTCACCGTGGGTTCAGCCTGGGGCAATGACATTAATAATCTCATCTCCCATAGAAGGAAATGTGAAAACGAAAAGTGAAATGCAGTAAAGGAGAAAAATCAATGTAGCTGTTTAAACGTCAGATCTCAGCATTAGTGAGAGGACGCAGGAAAATATTAAAGACAGAAGGACCAGGGAAGGACAAACTGGACATTCACATAGATCATATTTATTAAGTCAGTGGTGAATATTACTACATATCTAATGGTTTATGTAACCATTCATGATAAAGTGGCCATAAATGATCAATGCATGAATTAAGGTGTCCTCATAAGCACATGAATAAATATTTTAAAATTTATTATTTAATGTAAAATCAAGAAACAAGGTTGGGTAATTAATTGTTATTTTTTCTTAGCAATACAGTCTCTAAGATTCCCAATATTATTTATCTTTTTCTATATGTTTGAGTAGGGTTAACATCTACATTCAGGTATTTGACTTCATGTTTATATTGTCATAATGGTAAATTTATAAAACTGGAGGAAAATGCAAATGTAAATGGGAAGTTTTACTTACTGCAAAGGAGGAGAAATAAAATAGCCTTAAAAATTAATTAAAAAAAGTAACTGTGAATTGATAGGAAGAACATTTTAACATGAACCCCATGGGGAGCGTCTTGAACAGTCAGGTCAAATTGTGAACTCAGGACATGATTGCTCGAAGTCCTAAGATAACATTGAGACAGCTAGGGAGACTATGTGCACCTCAGTGGAATTGGAGTATCAGTTTTCAGCTAAGAACACAGGTAGTGATCAATTGCAGGTGTGGCTTTTTTAGCACCACCATGCATAGACTCTTTTCCCATTGCTATTTTTGTTTCAATGGTAAGCATATGCTGCAGTGGAAATGGGAAAATGTGCTTTTTGTTTTGCCTTGGTGAAGAATTCTAGAGGTACACATACCTTATGAAACTGCAATCCTCTTGGTTCCATAGATCTTAAAAGTCCATAGATTTGCCATTATCCTTTCCCTATAAATTGAGATGGCCTTCAATTCATGCCTTACAAGAAAATCAGAGAAATGTAATTGATTTATCAGTTAAACAATTATATGTACAGGTTGTATTTTAGACAGAAAGCCAAGCTATCTTCCATTTACATTCACTCACAGGTTCCTGTGCATTTCAAATCCCTATTCATCTTCCAACGTTAAGACTCCAATGTGGCAGAGCACACATTTAGAAAATGAAAACCATAAATGTTTCTCCGAGCTTGATTCACTAGAATGGTATTGGCATTTAAATTTGCTTAAGATTCTCATTTACATAAAAATTGTGCACTCACCCAGTACTAATTGCATCACCTCATCCCTGAGGGTAAAATCATACAGCTAGCTGAAGAGAACCCCACTCTTAGTTGTCAGAGAGTCTAAAATCTCAGCACAAATCTAATTGACTCTTGGTAACGAGCCAGATCCATAGACTTCTTATTATGCAGCAGTGATATATTGGCATGAACAATGGTACTGGACTTAGAGTTGTCATCTGGACATCAAGTTTTATGGAAGCCACAATAAGTACAATCCTAAAATTTGGTATTGACTTTGTGTATCCATGTTGTTTGAGGCAAGCTGATATATGAACTTGGCAGCTGCCTCATTAGATATAAACACCCACCACATTTTCCCTCCTTCTAGTCTAAGAGGAAAATTAAAACCTTGCTGAAGGAAATTAACAATGCTGCACTTACCCCCTGAAAAATATTTTAAGTCTTTTAATTTTTTTAATTTATGGTTTTATTTCTTAAGGAGGTAGGATCATTCATCAAGAAGAATCTTTGATCTTTTTTCCTGATTCTTCTCACTGTAATTAGCTACTCTTGACTTCAGTAATTCTGATAAATGCAGGACACCATCTCTGTCTGTGGTACAGCTGTTCTTTGCCAAATCAAATTCCACATATGCTTTCATTAGAGGACGTACAGAATACTTACTTTTGCAGAGTAAATTGTCCAATTATAACGCAGCATGTCAGGTACTCTTACTTCTTGAGGCCATGATATAGGAATACATAATTCCACCAGGGTTGCCAGGCAATGATTATTATGCACCATTCTGTCACATTCTATTACCCAACCCACTCACTATATTCACATAGTTTCTACTTTATTGATTTCAGCACTCAAATTTATTATTCTCTGTCTTCTACTGCCCTGCAATGAGTTGTTTTTTTCCTAAGACTTCTTGCTGTTTAGTTTTTTCTAGCATTCTTGTATCACTTTTCAAAGTATCCCATCAGTCCATGTATGTTGTGTCTTCATTCTAATTGAATTATAGAAAATCTTTTTTTCCTTCTTTATTTCTTCCTTGACCCAGAAATGTTGCAGTTGCACATAGTTCAGTAGTCCAATAAGACACAGGGGACTACTCGAATTCTTTTTTTTTTTTGTTTTTTGGATTTGTTGATGCTTATTATGTCCCCTAGTATGTGGTCAATTTTACAGAGGGTTCCATGTGTACCTGAGGAGAAGTTATATTCTTTTCTCTTTTGATGGAATATAGATGTCTGCTAATACTAATTTGGATGTAACTTCTGTTAGTTCTTTGTTTCCTTTTTAAGTTTCTGCCTGGTGGTTCTGTATAGTTGTGGGAGTGGAGTGTGGAAGTCTCCCGCTATACGTGTTTGAGGTTTTATGTGAGCTTCGAATTTTAGTAGCATTGATTTTATGAATTGCGTTGCATTCGTTTTTGGAGCATGATGTTCCAATTATATTTCATTTTGATGGACTTTTCCTGTGATGAAAATAAAATGCCCTTCTTTGTTCCTTTGATAGATTTTTGTATGAAGTCTATGTGTTATATAATAGAATAGCTACAACTTTTTGTGCCCATTTGTTTGGAAGATATTTTCACAACCCTTTACCCTGAAGTAAGGTCTGTCTTTGAAGCTTACATATGCTCTCTGTATGCAGCAGAAGGAAGGCTTCTCTCATCTTGTCCATTCTGTTAGCATTGGCCTTCTTATAGCCTAGTGGGAGACCATTATCATTCAGGAAAAGTAAGGGCCTTTGATAGCTAATTTTTATTTGTATTAGATTTGTTGGTGGTTGTGGTTTAATGAACATGTTTTCCTGTTATTTTCTATTTGGTTCTGCAAAAGTGGGATTGTATATTGCCTATGTCTCTGTGAGAGTAGTTAACTTCCTTCGTGTAGCAATAGATTTGTGGATATATACTATGAAAATCTGTCTTTCTCTTTGAATATCTTAAAATGTCCATCTATAGTGGCTGAGAACTTTGCTGGGTATTTTAACTGTGATTGTGATCTGGTTTATCCGTGTGTTCTGAAATTTCTGGCTTGAGAATTTACATTGAAAAGTTAGTTACAATTTTGATAGATCTGGCTTTATATGTTGCCTTACTTTTTTCCTTTGGTGCCCTTAATATCCTTTCTTTATCCTGTATCTTAGTTGTTTTATTATGTGGTGAGGGGACTTTTGTGGGGGTCCAGTCTATTTCGTGTTTGGTGTGCTTAATGAACTTTCATTGACATGTTCTTTTTCAAATTGGAAGTTTTCTTCATTGATTTTGTTGAACATGTATTCTGAACCTTTGAGCTGGACTTCTTGCCTACCTTCTTTGGCTATTATTCTTACGTTTGGCTTTTTCACTGTGTCTCATATTTCCTGGATGTTTAGTGTTAAGTAACTTTTGGACTAAAGATTTAAATTGTTTGATGAATTTATTTCCTCTAGTTTATTGTAAGCACCTGACATTCTGTATTCCATCTTTATATTCTGTTGATTATGCTTGGGTTTGTAGCTCCAGATCGTTTGCTCAGGTTTTCCATTTTCAGCATTCCTTCAGTTTGTGTTTTCTTTATTGTCTCTATATCCATTTTCTTGTGTTGAACTGTTTCCTTCACCTGTTTGATTGGTTTTTCTTGTCTTTCCTTATTTTTTTTTAAAGAGATTTGTTAATTTCTTGCATGTTTTGCATCGTCTTTTCCTGTATTTCTTCCAATATTTGTTTGTTTTTTCTTCCATTTCTTTAAGGTATTTTCTCACATGGTCTTTTATAAAGATATTGTTTAAGTAAATCTCTTCTGCCTCATCTACTGTGGGGTACTCAGTTGTAGTTGGTGTACAATCCCGAGATTGTGGTCGTGTCGTACTTGCTTTGTATTGTTAGGTGTTTTCTTGTATTGCTGTCTTCCCATCAATTCTTCCCATAGATATATGTGGGGTCTCTCTTTATGCTTCTTCCCCAGTGGGCTTAGTTGGGTAAGAAATTCGATGTTTGTAACTCTGGGTGCTTCTAGCTTCTTCTAGCTCTCTAGGAGGTCTCTCCTCAATCAGGGCCCCAGGGCTGGGGGTCATATATCAAGCAAGTTGTGATTCAGGGTGGTCCTCCTCTGGCAGAGGCCCAGTGATGGGGGTCAAATATCCAGTATGCAGGGACTTATGATTGTCCAGTGGGGATAGGCAGATCTCTGGCATGTGCCAGGAGCTCTGGCAGAGGACCTGCAGTGGGGGTCAGACATCAGGCAGGGGGGTAGTCAGGGTGGTTATGCATGGATAGATGGGTCTAGTTTGCTCAGAGCAGCTCAAGGACATTCCCCTAACGTGGCAAAATTGTTGTATCTGCCCTATGTTTCAGTGCTCAATCAGAGCAGTGGGGCAGTGCGCCAGGTAGGGCACAGGGTTTGAAGAGGGCAGGCTCTTTGGGGGGAGGTGGAGGGTGGACAGAGGGAGGTTGTTTACCAGAGCATCATGAGTGCTCTTGCTTTGGACAGGACACAAAATGGAGCAAGATTCGGGGCCAATCCAAGGAGTTCCCATGGAAGTGTGTGTGTGTGTGTGTGTGTGTGTGTGTGTGTGTGTGTGTGTGTGTGTGTTAGGTGGGGGAGATTCAACCTGAACTGGTCCCAGACTCTCCTCCAGTAGAGGCCTGGGGATGGGGGTCAACAATCCAGCAGGAAGGGACTCAAGATACTCGTGGATAGAAAGATCTCTTACAGGGGCCTAGGGCTCTGGCAGAAGACTGGCTGTGGGGGTCGGATTTCATGAATTATAAAAAAATGTTTCTCAACCACCATAATATCTCTCCTTTCAAGATCCCTCCACCCTCTACCCCAAAAAGGCCCTACTCAAAAAACTCCTGTATCTCAAATGTCCCCAATTTCCCCTCAGACACAGAACTTTCTGTATCCTCCGTGGACGTGTATCTACTTATAGCCAGGTGATTCAGTGATTGTCCTGTATTAACATACAGAAGAATAGAATCCCTTACATTAAAAGAAGAAAATATGTGACACTATTACATAATATTGATAAGCCTTTTACCCCGAGAAACATACATAATATATAGGTGACTAAATATCAGTAGTCAATATTAGAAAAAATGGATGCTTAACATATTTTGTCAAAATTGGAAGGTAGTGGAAAGTTTTCAAAATATCTTTTCCCAAAGATTTTGTGGGGCTAAATAGATTTGTGAAATATGTGAATAAAAAGATAACTGAATAATTCCCCAATTACACATACCCAGACATGTACAGAGAGACAAACAGATATACATGAACACACACATACATTCACTGACATACACATCCCCCAAACACTAATGGCACAAATTTCAAATTACAGGAAACATGAGCAAATAATTTTATCTTAATAGCCTAAAAATAAGTGTCTCTGTCCTAAGAAATGACTCTACAGAGGAAACCTCATTATTAATTAGATTCTTATTGATATCATTGGGAAATTCACACATCTTTATTACCTAGCATCATCCTTTTCTCAATCAGTGCCAAGTAGAATCCAGCGAGATACTTTGTGGCTGTCACCTTGTATCTATTATGTCCTCATTCTTTGAGATCACACAATGTGGTGGTTATTTCCACTGCCAGATCAGTTATTTTACACATGGTGCTCAGACAAGGGCCTTACCTGCTTACAAATAAGCAAATAACTATAAATGCCTATCTTGACTAAAATAGAATATACTCATCTGTGATACCTGGTTATTACTTGTGTTTACTTGGAGAGGAATTGTAATAAAAGCAGTGTCTTATCTCTTCAAGAAACAAATCACTCTGAGATGTCTCATGTACTTGTTAAACTTTGTTTCTCCTCTTGTATCAAACACACATTATGTGCAACCTTGGAATTCCATGATATTTCTGAAACTAAAATCTATGGTAGAAAAAATTATGACATATGCTAACAATTATTTCATTTGTTGTTATTTCATGCTTTATTGATCAATAAAGCATTCTCTCAATGAAGGCTGCTTTGCTTTGGAAAAGTATGTCTGAGAGGCGATCTCAACATTGACACTGAAAGTTCTACAGGGGTTTTGTACAAGTAAGGATGGAACGTAATAATTAAAACTGCCTCAGGATTTAAAGAATGCATGTTTGATATAAACCACAAAGTATCTAAACACCAAACACCCCACGCTCTTACTACTTCACTGGTTTTAAAACAGTCTTTCATCTTGGAAGAGTAGTCTCTGCTTCTGCTATTTTTTTTGATATATATATATATATGTGTGTGTGTGTGTGTGTGTGTGTGTTTTATTTGTAAGACAATCATATTACATTCATATTACATACCAATTACCATTTGCTCTGCCTCCTTCCTACTCCCCCCTCCTTTTGCCAATTTTGACATCTGAAAAACATTTTTTCTGCTTCTTGGAGCTAAAATCCACTGACAAATACATATACCAAATTTTCTTATCAAGCTAAAATGCTTCCACTAAGCTTCACTAATTATATGCATGTAAATTGCTTGCAGAAACATTGTCTGATATATCCTTTGTCCAACAGCTCATTCTATAGGTATGTTAATGAAAAACACTTAAGAATTTAAAAGAAAATTATTGAAAATGAGATACAATCCAAGAATAAGGAAATAAGGAATGAATGAACCATAAAAGAAAATTGGGTGAAAACAAATGAACACAGAACTGAAAATGAGTAGTCAGGAATAATACAGAATACAGGATGGGCAGTGGGTAGACAGGTAAGAAAGAGAAATAAAGAAGTAAACACAGTAGAAAAGATGGACACATAACCTACTAGCTAGTATTTAGTTATGGTTGTGAATTATTATAAATTTGCATTACAGAGGAAAAAAGCAATACATGAGAAAATGTATGAATGTTCATTGAGAAGAACACAGTGTTTTTAAAATTGAATGAGGATGATTTTACTTTAATATGATTTAATCTGAAAAAGAAGACGGAATAGTACTTTGCAAGTATACATTCTGCTACATAGCAAAGACTCTTTCTCCCAAAGTCATCATGACTTTCTTGTAGAAATTTGTATGTGATTATGGATTGCATGATTTTCAACCAATACATTTGGGCATATCGATTTTCAGATTTTTCCAACTATCATTTAACCTATAATTGTAGTGATGTTTTGTTAATAAGGGCAGACTAATCAGGGGTAAACAGGAGGATTTGGAGTCTACAGAGATGTGAGAGCTAGTTAAATTATTATATTGTAATATTGAGAATAAAACAAAAACAGACTTTGATATCACATCAAGTCAGAGTCAACAGTACCTTGAACACGCTGTACCCCAAGAAATAAGGAAAAACAAATTATTTAAGCAAACAAACAGCTAGGAACACTGAGTGGAACTGTGTGGTATTGGGATTTGTCTCTTTTGTGATAAGGAGTAAGGAGTTAAGATTAGAAGCCATGCAAACACACCACTTGCACAAACACCATGTGTAAAATCATGAGCTATAATGTTGCTTTCCTCTAAACCTGGATATCAATGGAACTAGGAGACTGTGTTTATTCTTCTTTATTGTTCAATAGTTGTCAAGACAAGCATATCTCCAGAAACTGAAATGATATTCAGGCCTTAAGTATCCTTGACATCGAAGACAAAATAAGCTCCTGCCTGTCTTAATGAATGCATACTCCACTCATTCAAACACAAAGAACAAAATTAATGAAGAAGGATGGGTGCACAACATAACATTATTTCCTGGCAGCATTTCAAATAAATGTACAAGTGGATTTTAACCTAAGTTCCATCACTTTGACTTGTGATTGAAACCCCCTCATTTACCTGCCAAACCACAGACTTTCTTGTGGCAATACACTAACATTGACTATTATGTTCATTGATTGTTACTCTAGGTTTAGTCCACTGGATGATATTTGGATTGGGGAATGTATGGGATTGTCATTTGTTATCACTGAGACACTCCACTAGTATGTATGTCACCACCTCAATACTCAGAAACAATATATACTGATAGATAGACAGAACCCCACTGTTAGATGGCAGATAGTCCAGAAAATTAAGAAAACCATTGGCACCAAGCCAGAGTCAGATCCCAATGCATATCAATATGCAATTGTAGTGTGTTTAACATGGACAGTTTTAAATTACACTTGGTTATCATCCAAACGCCATATTGAAAATTGACACACAATGTGTTAGACCTTACCAGGAACTCACACTGTTGATCTAACTTTCTAGAGTATATGACAGAGTATGGGCAGCAACTACATTATACAAAAAAAGGGAGAAAAACATGAGTCTCTTCTCAGCTCTGCTTTAATCAATGAAAAAGCTTAAAATATTGCCTAAAGTGGTAACAATGAAATCCTTACCCAATAGTGGACATATCTGAGTACTTTATTAGCACAAAGATTTTCTTCTTAGGAATATTCAATAATAAATGTTTTAAACAGCTTTTGCACTGAATGTATTCTAGGAGATTAGGTTTCATTGACTTGGGGAATAGTACTAGATACAAGCCAAATATCAAGGATATTGCCAAGGCCTGATTGATAAAATCATCTTTCACCTATTTTCATAGTAAAGGTTTTCTGAACATTTATCTTAGTGGTGTAAAATACCCAATGATACCACTACATCTCAGTACCTAGATCATGTGGAAAGAAGGAATTCCATGAATAATGTCACAGAACAATTACGATCTCACATCACATCACAAGGTAATACAGTTCTCCATTCTAAATCATCTCCACAAGGTCAATACTCTATAGAATATCTTCATAATATTTCTTTACAAGAATGAACAACTATGAGGTGTAATTAGTTTTACTATTTTAACTTTTCCTATTCCACAGCTATGTACTATCATTGCTCTAAAGAACACGTGTAATTGAAAGCATTTTAATACAGAATCATGAGATATGTAACACTCACATAGACAAACACCACAATGGGCACAAACATACCCACACATACGAATGTGTATATCTATGAGTGAATATGTTTGAGTGTATATATGTATACATATATATATATATTGTTCATGTATGTACAAACACACACATACATACACACATATGTATCTCATGATAAATATATATTTATATATGCACACATACACATATGTGTGTATACAAATCCAGATATCATATATACAGAATGAACAAAACACAATGCCTTTACCCTGAATTAGTCAGCCCCTTGTCATTCACTTGAAAAATAGTTCTCTTTATCCTCCTTTCTTTAGGGAATCTTGAGGCATGAGCATTTTGAAGATTAGTAGTAGAAGTAGGTGAGTGTATAATGATTCCAGTGCAAAACACTCACACACCCACATTCAAACACACACACATGCAAACTCAGACACACTCACACAAACTGACATGTATGCACACAACTAAAAACAATGATCATAACACTATTCACATAACTGTGAATAACTCACAGATAATCAATCACAAAGCTTACTGAAAGAGTTAGTGCTCTCATGATTCTACTGAATTTTCTATTCACATGGAGAATGCTTTGCGTTCCTCAAGAAGAAACTTTGGTGCAAACAATAATCCAGGGATTGCCAATGTTGCTAACAACTGTTCTCCAAACATTTTGAACTGTTCTGAATTCTCTCCATGATCAAACTATGCAACTTAATTTACTGAACATCTATAATCAACATGGTTTTCAGCCAATGATCTCATGTACTCTAATGCAAGAATACAATACTTGGTGACAATCATAGATGTATCTCCTATGTGATTCCTGACTATAGTATTTGTTAACCTTGGATAATTTTGTTGGAAAATGACGTGTTTTCCACTGTAGACCTATTTTATTCTTCTTAATACTTGGATATGGGCAAAGGTCAATGCGGAGACATACTCAGAAAAACTCATGAATTGCTCCATAATAACTCTTGCTGGCTTTGAGGCTGAACTTAATCTGTAGGGAAAAATAGAGAATCCAGGCTGCCTCACAATTCTACGGAATTTCTATAGTCCCTATTATATCAATTATTCTATATATGATCACATTGTATTTTCCAACATCAGGTTGCCTTTGGATAAATGAGGATATGTTGATGTTTTTTATATTCTTTGTAATTGAAAATACTCCAAGATTATTTGAACATATTGGAAATAAATGCCATAAAATTAAAGAATGACCCATGTATTTTAGAATGTATGCTTCCAAGGAAGGCAAAGAAGGTATGAAAACATGGCCATATTAAATTCTTCCTATTCTTGTTTTATGGACATCATTCTATTTATAACCAGCTTGGAACTCTCTGCTTTTACTAATGTTCACTATGAGGAAACACATTCTTCCACCATATTTTAAAACTAGGAAATCTTCAAGCTTATATCCATAACAAACTACTGTGAATCAATCCAACTAGTATTAGTAAATAACATAATTTTACTTGATGGTTCCATAAAGATCAGAAGTAATACAGGAAAAGAAAAAAAAAGACACAAGAGAGGGAGAATAGAAGATATGTGGAAAAATCCTCCATTCATTACATATAAGAAAAACTTTAGCAAAAGCCCTAAATATTAAAACCAGGCAGAGGAATATGCATAACTACATGGGTGGAAGGAAAAATAAAGATATCAAAACCAAAAATCCCAGGAAGAAAAAGACCAAGATATAACTTGAGGAATAATAACATGTATTGATTGCTATAGCACGTTAGCATTTGTTTAACACATATCTATATCTCCAGGGAATCTGATCCCTTCTTCTCAACTCTGCAGACACCTGTGTTCAAGTATACATACTTCCACAGAGATCCACACATACATAAATGAGTCAACCTTTTTAAACATAAAAGTAATAAATGACACAAATTCCCAAGTGAGAGTCATAATTTGTTTCCCATTTCAGGTGTGACATACATGGATTTACCTAAGACACCTATCTTTAAAATTTTTTGAAGGTATTCATCATGGGTATAGGTGTACAACAGGCTGGCTAGGGTACTGCTGGAAATTTCTCATTTGAGGAAAAGAACAAAATAAACAAGCTCCAATGTATTGTGCTCTCATGGCCTTTTGCTCTTCAAGAAATGTCCTTCTGAAAAGTTCTATTTCTAAAGCTTTTTTGAAGATTTCTCCTCAAAAGTTCTCTATAATAATGTTCCCCCATAAGCTCTCTCCAAAGTACTCTAGCTCCAAACTCCTGTGATCACTCACAATGTAATGAGAAATTTTATACTTTAGAAGTTAAATAATTTGATGGTGTCTCATACTTGACTGCAAAAGAGTGCGTCAAATTCCAGTGATCATTCATAACTTAATCATAGATTTGAATGTCAAAATAAGTAAACAAATAATGAGACGACACCTGTAATAAACACCAACAAAGTTGAGCCAGACTCCATTTTTCCTCAAATTAATGATAATTTGAATAGTTAAATAATCAGATGGTGAGAAATTCTTGCACCTTTGAACCCCAAAAAGTAGTTCCAAACTCCAATAATCACAGATTTGGTAAGGGATGATTTAAATAATAAAAGGATAAAATTATTGGACATTTTCACACCATCAATACCAGAAAGAATATCCTGGACCTGACTCAGAAAGGAAGCCATTCTCAGCGATTTTAAATATTCAACAAATTTTATAATGAGGTAATCAGATGTTTGTGCCTAATAAACTCTGTTCTGCTAATGATATCGTGTGCCACTGAGTTTCTGTAGTCCTGACAAGGCCACTTCAGGAGCTGGTATCCTTCCACTGGCGGCAGCTGTTTCACGTGCTGAGCAGAGAGAGAAGCTATTTGCACTCTGCGATTCCATCCCTGGCAACGCATCTGTGATGGTGATGGGCTTCTGGTGCAGCCACTTGTTCTTCTCATAGTAGACTAAGGCAAAAGTGGGAATTTGGAGGAAGAGCAGTTAGCACCAAGTCTGACTGCCACACAAAGCTTGGTTGAATTGTTGCACTTTTTCTCATTGGACAGCATGACATTATAGGGACTCTATCTCCCAGTGACATTGTAGATCTG
This sequence comes from Cricetiscus sungorus, assembly GCA_030556225.1. Taxonomy (NCBI): domain Eukaryota; kingdom Metazoa; phylum Chordata; class Mammalia; order Rodentia; family Cricetidae; genus Cricetiscus; species Cricetiscus sungorus. The sequence continues at coordinate 163,988 of JANBXA010000167.1, read as the reverse complement.
GGCACTGCTGCATATTCCCGGGCATCTGTTGTATAATCTGCAATAGCGAACCCCTAACATCCCGGCTCTGCCCCAAATCGATGATGCCATTGCATTTAAATACTAAATAAGTCAATATATGGTGGTCCTGCCTAGATACCCCACACAAGTTGACACCAAACTGAAGTGAAAATTGATGAAGTAATGGCCTATTTAACAACTAAATGCTTAGACCATTAATAAGGTGATGTCACATAATTGACTCCCATGGAATATTTGTCAGACTACAATCATGAAGGAGGACATCATTGATATCAATGATTAAATTAAATAATTAATAATGATTAAGTCACCCACATTTCGCCTCCAAGTTGAATACCCACAGGTCTATTCTTGAATAGGTAATGTTTCTTTATGTAATAAAATAAATAAACACATAAATAAATATTTAGATGGTCTTGCATTTTAACTCCCACAAGAAGATGCAAAACTTCAGGTCCATGGATGACTTAATAGTTATCACCATTTAAATAACTCAATAATCAGATAATGAGATGATGTCACAGCATGACACCACGCTGCCACTTGATCGATAATGTCATAGTCTATTTAAATAATTGAAACACATAATTAAACAATTAGGTGTTCCTGCATACTTGAAACACAAATGGCTGAATAAAACTGTATTGATCATCAATGATCTATTGACCTATTTTAATAATTTTATAATCAGAGGATGAGATAAGCTGGCATGATGTGTCTCTTTCTAGGCTCTCAAGAGATTGTGCCAAAGTCTAGTGATCACTGATTATTTGATTATAGATTTAATAATAAAATCAATAAATGGATAAAATAACATTTTGTATTAAGAGTTTCATAAGATATCAGAAAATTAATGTTGGACAGTGGCCTCATTAGAGATGAACTTCTGTCCAATTATTCCTCATTCTGGTCTAACAAATGGATGAAACCCTTTTTGAAGGAAGAGAACGATGGAAAACTCACTTTTGTTGAATAACTGTGAGACTTTTTCTTTTCTTAATCCACAGATATGCTTCTTAGTGACGATGACATTCATCAACAAATGTCTTTGATCTGTTTTTCCACAGACTATATTTCCTGATATTGGGTATCTTGAATTGGTTAATATTAATAGCTGTAGACCAACTTACACAGTTTTGGCCACATATACTGGCATTAAAGGTTGTATTGGACACTTAGCTTGGGAGACTAAATATCTAATGGTAAGACAACTTATCAGCTGCTCTCAGCTTCTAGGGCCCATACAGAAGTCCACCATCATTGCCAGGCAACAGTTGTGATATAACACTCTGTCACATTCTGGTAACATTTCCATATACTTATAGACCCCACCCATTCATGGGTTTGCATTATATCTTCACTGATTTTCTCTCAACAATGCAAGGCTCCTTTTAAAGTCGTACTAATTTTCAATCATTCTACCTAACAATTACATGGCAATAATATTCTACACATGAAAATAAAAGTAACATTATTACAATCAATTAGATTAATGAGTAATTAATCATAATTTCTATGCTCCAATACTCATGTTTCCGGAATTGAGACAATACCATTCTTGTGCCTCTGGATTAATCCATTTTTATTTACTGAAATAAATAAAAGCTTCTCTCCATCTTATCTTTGGAACAACTTGGCCACATGGTATAGTTGTGAATATGAGGAGAAAGTAGGTAAGTGAATAATTGTTGCAATGCACAGAGAAAAACAAATACACACACACACACACACACACACACACACACACATGCATCCCCCTACACAAACACTACAACAAACACATTGAACAAAATTTGACAGTCATGCTAAGAAACAACCATGCTTACACATCTTCCATGCAACAAGAAAAAATAACTTGCTCTGAACTCCTGAAAGTTATTGTAAAAAAATAAAACTGAAAAGAAAGAATTTTATGTGAAACTACTCTTGTCACCAAGTAATAATAAAGGACTTAAGAAATCAGTTTTTTTCTATTTCTCAGGCTTGCTTCTGTATTTACTGATTGTTTACCCAGTTTTTCTATTTCCAGCAGTTCATCAGTTTGTCTTTCTTTATTGTTTCTGCTTCAGATTTCAGGTTTGGAAGTGATTGCATGGTTTTCCTCATCTGTTCAATTTTTTTTTTTTTTTTTGGCTTTCCTTACTTTAAGAAGTTTGTTCATTTCTTGCATTTTTTTGCTTGACTTTTCTTCTATTTCATCCAATAGTTTGTTTGAGTTTTCTTATATTTCTTTAAGGAAGTTCTCATATTATTTTTTAAGAAGTTATTTCTTAACTCGTCCTCTTCTTGTTCATGTGGTTTTTTATTTGTGCTCAGGTCTAGTTGTTGTACTTTCCCTAGATTCTGGTGGCGTCATGCTTGTGTTTCCACTGTTAGGTGTTTTATTGTATTGCTGTATTCTCATCGTTTCTATCCAGTTTGGTACATGTGGACTCTCTCTCTCTCTCTCTCTCTCTCTCTCTCTCTCTCTCTCTCTCTCTCTCTCTCTTATCTCCTACTTTCTGTCCTGGTGGTTAATTTCACACCAGATTTCAATGCCTCTAACTCTGGATAATCCAAGCTCTCTTGGAGGTCTCTTCCCAATCACAGGTCCATCTACAGGGTCCAAAGATCAGGTAAGTGAGACCTTAGAGTATCACTTCATGAATAGGCAAGTCCACTGTGCTCAGAGCAGACCCATCAAATTCCATGTATTTGGAGGGTTGTTGGACATGTATCCAGAACCAATCCTGGGCATATTTTTAAGACTAGATAAATTTCATGCGGTCTGCATGTCCTTCACCTTACAAAAATTCCTCCAGTTCTTAATACTGAGTCCTTTTACTGAAGGTGTGTTCTACCAACACATAGATTCTAAAAATATCCAGTATGGCTTCTTGGCTATTTTGATCCCCACTTGCTTTCATAAATATTAGTCAATGTATCACCAGTGTCACAATATGTCTTCTTCCACATCCTGACATGCTCTACCTCCTAGTAGAGTCCATTAATAAAACTCCTGTTTCACACAGTCCAAAAATTATACTCAGACCTAGAAGTTACTTTATCCTATGAAGACACCCATCTACCTCTGGCCAGGTCTCCGAACACAGGGGACACAGATCTCTGTGAAAACATTAAAGTAGACAGACAACAGACAACTTAGACCTGTAACCAAAATAAGCAATTCTTATTTGTTACACCATGATGTCTACAGCACATATCCACCTCCCATTATCCTCAGGTACTTCCCACACAATTCCATGTGTCCTCACAGGAAAATCTCAAGACGCTTTTAAGCTTTCCAGCCAGGGTCTCATATCAATGTAATAGGAATAAGTGTCCATACAGAGAATCGTTTGGCCCATCAGCCTACATGCTAAAAGACCATGCCACAAAAATCACTTAAAAAAACAGGTTCACCCCACATCCCATTTTCTCTATCCATGTATATATTCAGTTTCACAGTTACCTTATTTTGTATATGTGTATCCCTCTACTCCTGACTCCTATTTACACTTACTTCCATGGCATGCAGTGAAATTATCTCTATTCAGATGATAATTCATATCCTGTAGGGAAATGCCTTTCTGTGTCCCAAAAACTGCTGTTCTTGCACGAACAAGGAATGATTACAGAGGCCATCCTCCACACTGATGACATATTCCAAGATGGCTCGAAGAAGAAGACCACCTACCTGCCTCCTGGAGACAACAATCTCTTGCAACTCTACCTTTCCACAAAAGTCCTGGAGGTATCACTTCTGGGGCTATTAAGGGTGTAAGAGAAGGTTGTAGAGGCGAGATGTGTCACATATTCACTGCCAGACTGGCCACTACTTTTTATGATCCTGCGAACTTTTGTAAGATTTTCACAAAATGAGAAAATGTACTCAGCCACCAAGCCACAACTACAGGCATTGCACACGCACACACACACACACACACACACACACACACACACACACACACACACCAATTCGCAGCAGACATTGTTGCCACCTTACCTAAAGCTGAAGCATGGAACACTGGAAGGCTTCCTATAAATGTCTAGTGTCAGTCCCTTTAAAATATTAGCAGACCACTTCAACAGTACACACTAGTATCATTCTGGGATTCCTTATTGCCTAACTACCTGTTGAGGGAACACATAGAGAATAATCCATAAACACACACACACACACACACACACACACACACACACACACACACACACATATATATATATATATATATATATATATATATATATATATAGAGAGAAAAGAGAGAGAGAGAGAGATGTGATTCTCCAGATAGTGCAATCTTTGTAATTCAGAATCTTCTTTAATTTTTGTAACAGATGAGATGATACCTTGACAGAGAAAAGCAGGGCAACAGGCTTTCAAACTTGGATCTTGGGCATTCCTCCCTGGTTTAAATAAGGTGAAGTAGTTAGGAAAACTCATGACTTTCCATGTGCATGGGTGTCTGTAGTGACATAGTCACCTTGTCTGCACCATGGCATAGACTACACCCAATGGGGGATGGAGATAGGGCCAGATGTGTCCTGGGTGAACTAAGGCTGAGGCGGGAGCTCAGAAAGCTCTCTTGCTTGAAGCACAGCGACAGGAGAACATCCAGACACATCCTTGGGACCAGGAACCTGCTAGTGTTCATCTGTCTATGTTGTGAGTTATTTCTCCCTGAATAAACATCTGTTCTGCCTATTTGTTTTCCCTGGTCCTTATTAAACATCAATAGGTGCACTGCATCAGAGAGGAAGCCTGTTGGGGAGGTAGGGAAAAAAAGCTAGGCCTGTTCTGGATGGTAACTACAGATCTGGCTGGCTTCTGTTGGATACTCTTCAGTCTAAACTCTACTCTGGATGTTCAATTCATATTTCCTGCCTTGGACTCCATGCCAGGTTGGATACAATCATGACTTTGCTGCCCTCCCTGACCAGGGTTAATTCTCTGTTACAGAAACTTTTTCTTTTGTGTCTCAGTCTCTTAAATGTACCTGTATGCTCGATCTAGGAGAAAAACACGTCCAAAAGAAATTAATGGAAAGCCAGACAGAAGACTTGGAATATAAGGAGAAAAGACAGAAATTAAGGAGTTACGAATGGAAGATATCTGTCCAAAATGACAATATGGCCCTGAAACCCTGAATATTGACAAGAGATACAGGGCACTGTGTGTGCTTTGCAAAATTTAGGTGTGGGTGCTGCTGGGGACGTTCAGGAAAATGATGGGGATCAAGTAGTACTGTGCACAAGCGTCAGGCAATGTGATGGGCAATTCTCCACATCAGGACAGATGTAGGCCAGGAAGCAGTATCCTTGTAGACTTGTGCCCTGATCTGGCCTGACTCGGCCTCTCTGTACACAGGAGACTGAGTTTCCTGGGCAGAGCAAGCTAAGTCCATGGTGCCCAGACTGGGGAACCTTGACGTTCCTTCATCCCAGTACTCTCCTGTGCCAAGGGCAATGTAGGACAACTGCTTATGTCCTGTGGGTCCAGCACTTTGAGCTCCTCCATAGGTAGGCTAGAGTTGTGATAGAGAAATTCCAGGACATGCTGGCATATTCTGCAAATACCTTCTGTTTGATGGCAGTAGTTTACATATAATGGCATCTTTCACAGGACATTGATGTACACTCCCTCAGCTCTTTCCAAAACAACAACAAAAACCAAAAGCAAAAAAAAGACAAACTAAAATAATCATTTTATATTATACTCCAAAATAGATACCAAACAATCAAGGATGTCTAGAAATGGAACATTGTACTGGTGAAATGGATGAACATCAAGGGGTATGGAGGGCCAGGTTGTTGCAGAGTGATGGGGGTCACAGAACTTACAGGGTCATCTAATTCACTGCCCTGAAACAATTTGTTTTAGGACCCTGGCATCCCTCAGAGCAGCTCAAGATTACTGGCAAGACTTCACACCACTGTTACTGAAGCCTACAGAAACCACTTGCCAATCTGTAGCATAAGGGGAGAGCCTAACAATGAAGCTCATGGATGTGAGTACTGAGGCCTAATTAGTGCACCTACCTGCCCAGCCAAGTTATTCTGAAGGCTACTCCCAGAAAACATCTGATATCCAGAAGCTATTAATTTAACAATGGCCATTTATAATCATCTCAGCTGCCAGGCTGGCCTGTGGTCTGCGAGAACATTGCACACAGGGGAAAACCAAACCCTCCAGTCAAGCCTGACAGCCAATAAATGGACCCCCAGAAGAACACACGGTTGGTTGGGAAGCAGTGTTGTGGTATCCAAGAGCACAGTGCAAGTAGGAAAGTGTACAGGTGACATAGGGGTGAGGACAACACACTTAAATGGGTCCCTATGCTCAGCACTGGCTTCCCTCCTATCAGAATGCTTATTTGGGATAGAAAAAAAGTAAAATTGCAGGAAGATGTGTGTACTGATGAGGGATCCAGTTTTGTGATGTACAGATGAGAGAGGAGAATGGCCACTAGAACTCTTCTTCTCCATTCCCATGTTACCCCTCCATCAATCTTCAGGTGGAATGCTGCCCCCACATCATCTTCAGAAGGAACGACCAAGGGACTTGGAACATCCATGACTTTGTAGGCTTCCCACTTACCTAGGTGTGGTTACAAAGACACATTAAAAGAATAAACATTCCTTCTTACCTGACCACTTGTCTACGTGAGCCTGACTCAATCCTCCAATATCCCTAGCATTCTGGGTGATGTTTATGGCATGCAGAATCTGCAGTGTTCATGGCTGTAACTTCTAAATCCCTAACCCCTTCCATGAGAGGAAACTCCTACCTAACTGTAATCATTAATGCCATCATCATTTAAATAATTAAATAAATCAGTAATTGCTAACACACCCAATAAATAAATAGGTGATGTGGCATTTAACTGGCAGGGAATAATGGCTAGACTCCAGTAATAACGGATAGCATCATCATTAATATAAAAATTAATCAAAAAATATGATGACATTGTATACTTAACACCACGAGATGGAGCTTGACTAGACTCTTTATGCAATAGAGGATGATTTATTTAAATAATTATACAAAGATTTACATGATCTTTCATAGTAGCACCTAACATTAATTTAAATAATTTAATTATGTAATTTGATGATCTGGCATACTTGATCCCAATAGGTGGCACCAAACTCCAGGTATCATGGATGACATAACCATTGTTTTATATAACTAAATGATCAAACAATGAATTGATATAACATCATTCACTTCCCCAAGGTGGCTTCAAACCAGACTCATCAATGATGTTATGATTTATGTAATTATTTAATTGTGTAATTAAATAATTAGATGGTCTTGCATACTTTACTCAAGTTCCTCCTACAGGAATTCAGAAGAGTGTAACCATCTTGTGAAAAACCATGAACAGTCACAAACTCACACACTGACATCACATAATTAAATCAAATCTCTAAACATATTTCCATATGTGAATATTTTCTGTTATGAGCACTCAATCCTGTAACCCATGTGTTGAGGGTCTTAAAGACTTCATAGTTTTCCTGCAACATGAATTGCTTCATGTAATAGAAAGCAAGCATGAAGGATTAGACTTAGAGGAGTTTTGTGCACAAGTGTTTTCATGAGAGAACAAAACAGAGACATTGTAATGCTCGAACTGATTGTTCACACTTGTCAGAAATTTTTCTCTCCACAATCCTATATAACTCAATATATGTTGGCTGAAGATCATACCACATCATTTCTAGTAAGATCCTTTTCATAAAAATTTTCTTAGGTGACCCACAAAGATTATTGTGATGAGCAATGTGCACAACATTACCACAATGCTTATATGCACTATGAATTTTTTGTGATTAAAAGACTAGTAATACATAGAAAGGCTTTACCACTTGTCTTTCAAGTATGCAATCTTTTGTGACTTAATAGAGTGCTGGGATGTGCAAAGGCTTTAGCACATTGATGGCATTCATAAAGATTATCTCCACTATGTGTTCTTATATGACTTTTAAGCACATCATGTGTTGCAAAAGCTTTACTACATTGATAAGATTCTTAGGGTCTCTCTACAGAATGTGTTCTTTTGTGACGTACCAGATGGCTGTGTTGTGAAAAAGCTTTACCACATTGATGGCATTCATAGGGTTTCTCTCCAGTATGTGTTCTTATATGTATTTTAAGCCCATCATGTCTTGCAAAAGCTTTACTACATTGATTACATTCATAGGGTTTCTCTCCAGTATGTGTTCTATGATGAGATTGGAGAGTACTGACATGTGAAAAAGCTCTACCACATTGACTACATACATAGGGTTTCTCTCCAGTATGTGTTCTTATATGTCTTTTAAGCTGACCATTACTTGGAAATGCTTTACCACATTGCTTACATCCATAAAGTTTCTCTCCAGTATGTGTTATTATATGACTTTTAAGATGGACATTCCTTGCAAATGTTTTACCACATTGATTACATTCATAGGCTTTCTCTCCAGTATGTGTTCTTACATGACTTTTAAGCTCAAACTGTTTTGCAAAAGCTTTACTACATTGATTACATTCAGAGACTCTCTCTCCAGTATGTGTTCTTTTATGGTTTTTGAGATGATTGCATAGTGAAAAGACTTTACCACATTGATTATAGTCTTGTGTTTTCTCTCTTGTATGTGTTCTAATACATCTTTTATGCATAGTATGTCTTGTAAATGTTTTACCACATTGATTACTTTCATAGGTTTTCTCTGCCTTGTGTGTTCTTTCATGGAGTAGGAGAAAACTGTGACATGCAAAGACTTCACCATACTGAAGACTTCTATATGGATTCTCTCCACTATGAATTTTTTCAAGCCTCGGAAGATGCCTGTAACATACAAAGTTTTTCAAACATTCATTGTGTACATTCACAGGATTCCATCCCTTATGGCTTCTTTGATTCCTGCAAAGATAATTATCATATGTAAAATTTTAACACATTCATGATACTAAAGAAACTTAGTACATGTATAAAATAAATTTATAATTTGGCATAATTGTAATCAAGACTCAGATCTGGAATTTTACATACATAATGCTTCCCTCATGAGGTTTTGTTTTGTTTTCACTGAAGATAACTGTGATCCAGAGGCCTTTATTGCATGGCCCACATTTATGGCATCTTTTTACATGATATTCCCACATAACTGAAAAGAACTGAACCAACTCAGAGCTTTGCCATATTTATTTCACATATCATTTTTTTCCAGAGTATAAATCATACTACATGAGCCAAATCATCGGGATTTACAGCAGTGTGAGTTTTTTGATATCTGTCAGATAATGTTGGAATACTCATAAATTTTGAACTTGTTTCACACTCAGCAAACATCCTCAAAGTGGTGACCACTAAATATCTTTAATTTCTTCTTGCTGTTCTTAGATTTAGAGAGGTACATTGCTTCTTTGCATAATCTAAGTTATAATGGTTTGCATTTAGAGTCACATATATTATTTTCTAGTTGTTCTCATACAAATTATCTGTCTTCTGGCTAGCCTGGAACTCACTTTGTAGATGAGGCTGGTCACAAACTTAAGGGATCCTCCTTCTTCATCATGAATGCTAGAATTAAATGCATGGGCCACAAAAACCTGACTCCACATTTGATATACTTATTAAAGTAAGAATAACAAATGAAACGTTTCCACATTGCATTCACACACTTTGACTTAATTTTTGTCACAGACATATGTTATTTGGATGAAGATTTCACCACAACAACCTGCTTGACACTCATAAACTGAACCTTTCAACATACATACCAAAGTTACAAATATGTAAGTAATGCCTGATTAACTATACCCTTTTTTCTTAGAAGGTCTTGGAGATATACATATTTCCTATGAAACATGTATACTCTTTAAAATATCTGAATAGTATGAAACTACCAGACTGGCATATCTACAGGATAGATCTCTGGGTGCTATAACTCAAAGGGAGGTAACCCTTAAGGCATTATTTGCTTCTCTTTCTACATGAATGCCTTGCAAACAGAGAAGCGCTACTTTTCACTGAGGTCCATGGGTTTGTGAGAAAATGAAGACTATCACTATACTTTAAGATGCACTTATTTTCACTATTAATCTTCCTAATTTTTTAAATTTTTTATGTGTGGCTCTTCAATAAAATTTCCAGGACACATTAAAATATCTTCAGAGCAAAATTTGCCTAAATTTAAACATGAAAACTTACCTTTTATGTCTTCTAGAACTTTGACAATGATCTTCAATATTAATGTCTTCCAAAATATAGCCTAAAATAACAGAAATTATATGATGTATTGTTGTAAATTGTACAAAATTAAAATTAATAATTTCAATGAACCTTAGAATCATGCCTCCTTCGCCCAATTTTCCCTTTTCTCATTTAAAATTACAGAATAGTATCAATAACAAAAAACATTTCATTCCTTATTTTAAAACATGAAGGAAAATTCAGTCTTACCTGTATCAGTGAGGTTCCTGTAGGTGTCCAGCATCACGTCTATGTAGAGCCATTTCTGGGAAGGATTTAGCAAATCCCACTCTTCCTGAGTAAAGTGGATGTGCACATCATCATAGGTCACTGCATCCTAACATAACACATACATATGTGACAAAGAAAGAAAATACAAACATCGTAAATGTAAACTTCTTTGACAATATAGTCATATAATTTTGGTGCATTCACCCAGTCACATTAGAAATAAACAGAATAGGAGGTACACATGCACCATTTCTTGACCGTTTAAGTAGCATGTAACCCTGATAAAGAAATCCAAATAAACCCACTTGAACAGAGAGACAAGCTACCAAAACAACACTACTGAGAACATATTAGAAATAAATTGTACTTTAGGGACTGCCTATCACAGATATATTGCAGGCCCTGGAAACAACATCTGTCTCTTTGTTAGATTTTTATTGCTATTAAGCGACACCATGATCCAGGTAAGCACTTACAGAGAAAACATTTAATTGAGGTGTCACACTTAAAATTTCAGAGGTTCAGTAACTCATCATTATGGCAGAGGGCTGTCAGCATGCAGGCTGCTTCAGTCCTCGAGGTTAGAGTCCTTACAACATGACTCAGAGGCAACAGGGAGCTGTCTGACACACTGGGCAGAATTTTGAGAATAAGAAAACTCAATGCCTGACCCTACAGTTTTGTGCTTTCTCTAACGGGTAAATTCCACTCCAACATAATCACACCTCATCTACTATCACTATTGGCAACTCACTGAGTATGGACTAACAGCTGGGAGACGTTCATAGCACCAAACTCGACCCTCTGAATATGGTTGACACTTAGGTGACTTGATCTGTTATGGGGCCCCTGGCAGTGAAACCAGGACGCATCACAGTTGCTAGAACTGTATTTATGAAGCTCACACCCTATGGTGGGATATCTTGCTCAGTTTTGATAAAGGATTGAGTGGCTTGGTCCTTCCTTAGCTTTATATTTCAGAATTTGTTAACTCCTGAATGAGGGTCTTACAATCTCTGACTTTTGAAAGGGGGAAAAGAAGGGAGAGAGGTTGGGGAAGAAGATAGAGAGGGAGCGAAACTGGATTTGGTATGTAAAATAAAACTAAAACTTTATAGGAAATTAAAAAAGAGACAATATAATATTAGAATCATGCACTCTAAGTGACTAGTTTTACTCTCATTATTGTTTTACTAACAAGGATTTTTATAACAGTTCATTCCCAGTTTTTGTATATTCAGATTATGTGTGAGAGAGGTATCCCATGTGTTCATATTACATACTATATTAGAGGTTGTCAGATACCCTGCATCTGGAATTTAGGTTGTATTGAGTCTAGAAATTTGGATTTTAGTATCTGAATTCAGGTCATCCCCAAGTAGAATATCTGCTGAGACACCTGACACAACCCATAGTACTTTTTAGGAAAAACAGTAAAAGTGTTTTCTAGATTGAAAACAACAAGACTGAAAGGCAGTACATAAATTGAAAAGAAACAAATAATCAATGAGATCTTCGTGCATTACTCTGAATATTCTGTATACGATAAACTTGCAACATGAATCAAATACAATGCAAACTACATTCCTGACATCTTATGAAAGGATAACTGTTTGGAAAGATTCAACAAATAGAAAACAGATAGAATCTAAATATCATTACAAAAAACATAGTACACATATTGACACAGCATGGCTTCTATACCTACAACAAACATGCATTGATCGAGATGTTTACAATATTTGGGAAAGAACAAAGGCAAGGGATAGAATAAGAAAAGAACAATAAGATAAGTAAATATAGTCAACTTTTTGTCAAAGGCCTGGGGAAACTCATACAGCTAAACTGAGATCTTGAGCAATGTTACCTAGCTACCCATGATTCTATGTTTTCAGAACTTAAATAAACAGACTCTAACAAAATTAACTCAAAAGGATGCCTAAACTGTTCTGCTTCTGACCATCCAACTACTGATATTTGTTCCAATCAGAGACACTCCATAGTCTAGAACTCTCTATACAAAAGGGGGTCATCTCCTGATATGGTTAAGGGAATTATATTTTAATTTAATGAACAGTGTTACCATTTAATGAGTTCTGTTTATTAAATATATCCATAAAAATGATTGGTATCCACAAATGTGTTTAATAAGCTTGCTACCAAAAAAACTCACTGTGTTAACATGGTCACTTAGTTTAAAAAGGGGTAATCAAAAGGACAGAAGGACACTGCCCACAGAGTTAAGAAATAAATAAAAAATATCTCTGTAATGACAAACAGCATTCATTCCCAGCTAATGCTCATTGAGGAGAGAACCTACAACAGATGGTTATTTTTGTTGTTATTGTTGGGGTTTTATTGAGACAGAGTTTCTCTGTGCGATAAATCACTTTAGTTGTCCTAGGTATATCTCTTTAGACCACACTGGCCTTGAACTCACATAAAGGCACTTGTCTGTGATGCCTAAGTGCTGTGATTAAAGGTGTGGGCCACCACAACCTACCTCCTAAGACAGATTTTGCATTCCACATATGTTGTCATCTATAAGTTCTTTCAATGTCTGACTCCAGCTTGTATTTTGAGGAATTTAAATAGTGACAGGTTGCTTGGGCCAACAAGGCAATATAAGACTTCAACATAAAAGATAGCACCATAATTATTTCATAGTACAGGAGTAACAGAAAACATCAGGCCACTTTACTGATAGGTCCTGAGGAAAAAGTGCCACAAGATGAGAAAAGTAGGGAAGGCAGAACAAACAATAGATGAAAGCATGGTCAGGGAGGTTTTGCTAAAACTATGTCTTATTCTAATTAAGCTTCTCATGAGGAATAGTGTCTTGTATACTACTTCCATGGGGAAATAGAAGCAAGTGGGGGCTTCTAGGAAGTCAACAGGAGTTACCTTTCAATGGGACAAACTCAAGAGAATTCTACTCAAATACTGAAGCACAGGGGGAACACAGGGAATCCCAATAACATTACTGACTAAGCCCGCAATGGTCATGGGCCCAATATCCACAACTCCATGAGATGGGAACAGTTGTGTTACTGCAATCTTAAGCATCACATCCAAAAAGGCTCTGGCCACAGACAATTGCATTCTCTCCCAAGAATCTTCCTTGTTTCAAAGGATGAGCTCAATTGTAATCTTAATAGCTCAAAGCCTGATGAAAAACACCTAAAGCAAGAACCCCAAGGCTATTATTTGCTCTGCCAAACACATTCCTGTGTTTCAGAAGGAGCAATGTTACTTCTCCATGACTGAGGACCTAGACAAAAGTTCTTGCTTGCTCAGTCCAGCCCTCAACACATCACTCTTTTCCTTTTCAAACAGTTGTCACCTGGGTTCTTCTTGTTATATAACAGAGCCATGATTTTCTCTAGAAGATTATGGCACACGATGGACCTAATATTCATTGTGACCCAGTAATGCACCCCTGAACAGCTTGTAAAAGCCCGGCTACATGGAAAGAAGATAGGCATTGGGGCTGTTTGTAAATCATTATTTCGTCCATTGCCGTGGTTTGGAGTTAAATTTCTGGACTATCCTGGGGAGCAAATGTATATTTTAGCACTGTAATCTCTAACACGACTGATTAGGGTGAAATTCATTTTTTTTTTTTTTTTTTTACTTTAGGGGCAGCATTCCCTCACCTAAATTCTATTATGAGAGACTAACTATCAATCAAGATTTGGTAAATCTTTATATCAACAATTCCACTATTCCACAAAATAGCTCAATGGTGGAGTGTGGTCCAATACAAGAATGCCATTTTTACATGCCTTTATTGGCACTTGGCTTTAACCTAGCACTTGGGAGGCAGAGACAAGCAGATCTCTATGAAATTGGGGCTAGCGGGCGCTATAGGGAAAATTCTAAGCCAGGCCAAAAAGCTACACAAAGAAAACCTGTTTCAAAAATATATATATATATATATATATATATATATATATACATATATGAATGAAAAATAATTAAAAATATCATTTAGATCATAATGCACAAAATTAACCCCAAATGTAGCTACTGTCTTAGCCTATAGATAAGGGTAGGTGCCTGGACCAATACTCAAATTCCTCCCTGAGGTTGCGATTGGGAGGAAATTGGAGGGAATGGGAGGATAAGAGGGAGAGTGAACTGAGATCGATATGTAAAATAAGATATTTTTATTTATTTTGTCTTAAAAACAGAAAAAAATATCTATTTTGGTGGCAAAACTATATAAAGATAAGAACTCCACATGGATCTGTCACCTAAACATTAGATGTGAAGGGCAGAAGTTCTAGAAGGCACTGGACAAACTGAACCTCTTCTTGTTTTGTAAACGGCCATCCCTGGGCACCAAAAGCATAATGCAGCAGACTACACAAATATTCGACACAATGCTCTGTGCTCAAAATCCTTTCCGTAGCCCACTAGGTGAGGTATTAATAGGCTGCACTCTGGTTGGGTGTGCTGCTAGGACCACAATGTGCCAAACAAAACACTGACTGCAGCAGCACATTCCAGCCCTGCATCCTCCTGGTGGGCCTGACAAACAGATATTCATGACTCCCCACCCCACCCTCCCCATCTCCTTACTCACCATACTGCAGCTTCTGTGCTCATCCATGCTCCCCTCACAATTCCCCACAGCAGCACTCACAGAGCAGCAGTAAATCCTCTGGTGCCTGTTCTTATATAAAACCAACTCTGTAGCATGGCTCCAGGAAGTCTCCTTCCAGACCTGAGACTGGTGGGTTGGCTCAGTGTCCCTGATTGGCTAGTGAGGCTTGAGTGACAGGAGTGCTTCCTCAAGGGATAAAGTGCTTAAAGACACAGCAATTGCTGCACATCCTTTGTCCTGGATTCTACTTCAGACCCAGACTTTCAGAGATCTGCAAAAACAGGAACTACATATGTAATCATGCATACTCACACATGCACCAAGAAACCACGGCCTTGCCTGCTGGCCATCCTCACCTGCCCGGACCCCAGCTGCAACCCCATGCTAGGCCTGCCCTGACCTGCCTGAGCCAGTCCCTCCAACCCATTACGCCCTTCCCTGCCCATTACATTTCAAGTCTGGCCCTAGGGACTCACACCAGCACCTGATGTCCATTAAGAAGTTGGGCCTGACAATCATGGCCTGGTGGTGGGACATCCTGCATTAGTCGTCAGTCATGGCATTGGGGGCAAGACTTCCTGTCTGAGGTGTCAATAACAGCTCCGGGGGTGGGACTTCCTGTCCTAAGCATCAGTCAGGGCCCCGTGGCTGGACTTCCTGTGAATTTTCATTTTGGGCAGAAGAAATGTCAGTCAAAGCGGCAGAGCAGGACTTCCAGTAAAACGGTTATGTCATTAGTCCTGAGGACTATCAATCACTGCGAAAGGGCGGGACTTCCTTCCTCTGGTGTCAGTCAGTGTGCATGGGGAGGGGCTTCCTGGGAAACTTGCTTTCTCATCGTGGAACTGTCAGTCAGTGTGGAGAGGGCAGGGCTTCTGCTCATGCTTTGAATCATGGCACATCTGTGAGTCAATCACTTAGCATCATAGGTCGGGACTTCCACTCAGGAGGGCGTGAGATACTTCATGCCAGGACCTGCCAGTCACACCTGTGGAGGTGGGACCTGCGGGATGAGTGAGCACTGACTGCAGGAGAAGGCAGTGCCTGCCCCGGCCCCATGAGTTACAGGAGATATTGAAAGTGCCTACCCTGGCCACGTGAAAGACGAGAGGATCTGGAAGCGCCTGCCTCCAGTTCTGTAAGTGACAGGCGGCACTGCCAGTGCCAGGATGAACAGGAAGTTTTCTCCTGTAGCCCCGTGAGTGACAGGAACACCAGAAGCACCTACCCCTGGACATGTGATTGACAAGTGCAACCAGAAGTGCCCTTTCCCACATGGGATTCCCTGCATGTAGAGCACAGTCTTATGTTCAAGTGTATGGTGTGGGTCGGGGTGGGGTTGTATGTATGTTTGTGAGTGTTCGTGTGTGCAAGCACAGCTGCCTTCATGCATACATGGTAGTGGCGTGAACGTGTGTGCATGTATGTGAGCGTGAGGGCTATGTGTGTACATACATGCATACATACATTCATGCTTTCATGTGAACATGCATGCAGGCATGCGGATTGCTGTGGCTGTGCATGCATGTGTACACATGTGCACATGCATGCTCACACATATAGACATACATGCATGTATAGAAAGGCACAGACACACAAGAGTGTAAATTCACACATACAGCCCTGCATGCATGCACACACATGCACACATGAACACACATGAAATCACACATACAGACATACACGCGTGCATTGTAAGGATGGAAAAATTTAGCCTAACCCTCCTTTCAAAAAAAAAAAACACATGGAATTAAAAATGCACAAGAAAAAAACTTTTAATTACACACTTAAATTAGGAGCAATAGAGCTAGGGCAGAGGCAAAGATTGCTTACTGCTGTTGTCAAATACCTGTGTTCATTTCCCAGTACCTTTGTCTAGTGGCTTATAACAGCCTATAACTCCAGCTCCATGTAATCCAGTGATCTTTTATGGCTTCTGCAGGCAGTTCCATAGGAAATCACATGCATTGTATACATTCATACAGACACAATTCATATAATGAAAGCAAATATTTGTATTAACAGTTTACTTAAGAATAATGTCAACAAAGTATCAAGCTACATTCATGCCAGATTAGAAAGGGTAATGGGAATAAAACCATTTTCAGGGTCCAGTCTAGAGAACCTGAGTGAAATGTCTGAGTTTCATGGTGGAGAGAATAAGCACCGAAAGTTTTCTTCTGTTCTACACACACACACACACACACACACACACACACACACACACCAACATTATTGTACAAGACCAACACAATGGAAACATTTTTTTTTCTCTAGTAACTCTTGCAAATGAATTTCTATAGGGTAAGGTTTGAAGAGCAGGATGACAATTAGGACACATGAGGTATTTTATTTATCATTTTGTGGGATAAATAAAAACATATTTCCTATAGAGATCTTTTGTTTGTTTTTCCACAATTGGTTTCACTGTGAATCCCAGGCTGTCCTGAAGATCATTTTATAGATCCAACCATTCTCAAATAGAAAGAATTCCCTCTGCATCCTGAGTGCTGGAATTAAGAGGCCAGTGTCACCACACTTACAGCTAGTGTCCTTTATAACTTTTTATAACATGAATGCTTTGTAACTAACGACGGAAATAACGGCACACAGAAAAGTATGTGATACCTAATAATAATAATTGATTTATTGGATCCTCACTCCCACTAGGCCACCTGTTCCTATCCCAAACATTTCACTTCTTGCCCTGGTGGTTTCTCTTCAGCACATGACTGTCACTCCACACAAGTCCTCTCCAGGGCTTGTTTCTTCTTAGACAAACTTTCCAGGTCATAGACCTCTCTAATGCTCAGGTTTCTTCTATGCCCTGGAGTTGATCTTCTCTACTTTCCACAGGTGACCTTCCCTTCCATCCTGGATCTGTCTTCCAGAGATGATCACTCTACACTGACATCCCCAAGGTCGTCAAAGTTTGGATGGCTAAGCCATGCATTCATTAAGTGACTCTATAAAGACTACATGCAGCAGCCACAAGGAGCTGGACCAATGGAACCTCCATGACTCCTGTTTAAGTGGCCGCAAATGCAGAGCCTTATTCTAAACTGATCTTTTTGTCTTTATAATCAAGCAACTCCTGCCAGTTTTCTCTCTTTTTCTATTTCTGCCCCCAATCGGTTAACACCTACCACTTACTTCACTCCCTTTCGCAATAAACTCCTGTAGGTTTTTTGAGTTTTTGGATCCTGTTTCATCACTCAAACCTGCAGCAAAGAATGACAATAATAATTAATAATAATAATAATAATAATAATAATAATAATGATAATCTGCAGAAGAACTAACTGAAAGTAGTGAATCTCTTGGGCTATTGGGCTAGCAAGTTAGTTCACATTAAGAGCACTTCTTCCTCTTCCAGAGGACTGGAATTCTATTTCTAGCCCCCCAAACCTGGTGTCTCAAAACCACCTGTAAATATAGCTCCAAGAGATAATGATTTTTCCTGATCTCCACACTCACTTGGATATGTATGTAAGTATGTATACATAATTCAGGGTAACACACACATACACACACACACACACACACACACACACACACACACACACACACACACACACACACACACACACACAGAGTTTCACATTATAGCCCTTGATGCTCTTCAATTCAGGGATTGAGCAACCTATGTTTCCAGAGTGTTGAGTTTTAAAGGATTGAAACATCATTGCTTGGCTAAATTTTTTTGTTTGTTTGTTTTGGTTTTGTTCTATTTTTTTTGTTTGTTTGTTTTGTTTTGTTTTTAACACAGGGGTTCTCTTTGGCTTTGGAACCTGTCCAGGATTTCTCCGTGTAGACAAGGCTGGCCTCAAACTGACAGAGATCCAACTGCCTCTACCTCCCAAGTACTCGTATTCAACATGAGTGCCAGCAATGCCTGGTGCCTGGCTGCTAAATTCTTTTTTTTTTTAATTCACTTGTTTTTCTGATGATTAAAATGTAATGTCCTAATTAAGTAGCTTCAGTATAGTTCCAGAGGGCAAGTGTTAAGCATCTTTGTTTATACTGGAAGTCACTGCCACACTTCATCTGTGATGCCTAGTTTAAAAATATGGCCAACTCTGGGGTCTGATAGATCCAGTTTTAACTTCCTGTAACTCCAGGACACAGAAGGCTAATGTGGGGAGACAATCAGAGTTTGAGGCCAGTCTAAGTAACATAGAAAAATTTTTTTCTCAAAACAAAACAAAACAAAAATCAAAATCAAAAACATGAGAGGCACAGTGACACACACTTGGAACCCAGCACTTTTGATGTAGAGGTAGCGGCAGGAGAATCAGGCCTGCAATGTTCCCTTTTGCTTACAGAGAGCTTAAGATGAGTGTTCATTTCATGAAATATCATGTACAGAGTGAAAGCATGCACAGACAGGCACAAAAACTGCAAACCAAATCAGAATAAATAAAAACTTCATTATCTTTGCTAAATATACTTAGACACCAGAATTTGGCAATTATAACTTAAACATTTTGCAAATGTAAACATATTTCAATTGAGGGATTATTTTATGACTTCCAAAAAGATGCAAGGGCACCTTTGAACAGCAACAGAAGATATGTAGGATATATGAACACGCAACACAGGGAAATCCTCTAAAGTGTTGAAGAAAAACATCAATCCCTAACACTGACAAGTATATGACAAGTGTTATCCCTTTTCTACAAGTTCAGTTTAAAATTGGGTAGTTGATACTTGTAATCCAGATCCAGCAATCTCTGCCCACAAAGAAACTAAGACTGTAAAGTAGGCTAACATATAGACAGGAGTTTCAGACAAGAAATGGGATCAACACAAAGACTAAAAAAAAAAAATTTAAAATTGAGGTAAGCACTTTGAATGTCAGTCACACAAAGACTTGAACCAACACATCCTCTCTCTACTCAAAATTGACTTTGTACAATGACAGATAAATGAGAGAAATATGTTACCCCACTTTATAACTTAGCCTCCAATCTTTAAATTCAGTGATGTCTACTAAGTTATCTTGGGTATGGGTATTATGGATATCTCAATACGATGTTGTTCTCTGGCTTCATTGTTAGGATAAATCTGAAAGGTGGTGATACATGGGAAGCCATGGCTGATTCCATGGCTGGTGAGAATGACCAAGGTGGGGTACAACATGCCAGGAATCCAGAGCTTGAGGGAGAAGTTTTATTAGAAATGGAAAAGGGAGAAAATCACACAGGAAAAAACAGATAAAGAGAAAGAGAGATACAGAGAGGTAACAGGAGAAAAGAATGAGAATGGAGCACAAAGAGATGAGAGGAGAGAAAGCAGCAATAGCAATAAATGAGAAAAATGAAAAAAAAAAGAAAGAGGCAAAAGCAATAAATGAGAAAATGTATGAATGTGCACTTAAAAGAATACTGGTGTTTTTATATTCACATGAGGATGAATTCATTGTATTATTATTTCATCTAGAAAAAGAAGACAGAATAGTAATTGCTAAGGACATATTCTCTTCTGTAAGGAAGACTCTTCCTCCCAATGTCATCATTCATGATTTTCTCATAGAAATATATGGATGATTATGGCCTGTATTGTTTTCCTCTAATACACTTAGGCAGATCTACTGTTAGATTTTCCAAGTCTCAGTTAGTCTGTAGTAGTAGTAATGTTTTGTTAATTAGGAGAGATTAAGCAGGGAAAAATAGGAGGATTTGGAGGCCACAAAGTGCTGTGAAGGATAGTAAAATTATCATATTGTAATATAAAGTATGAAACAAAAACTGAAATTGGAAGAATGGTGTAACCTCAACTCAGAGTCAACAGTACCTTGGACATAATGTACCACAGAAAATGAGGAAAAAGAAATTATATAAGAAAACAAACAGCTGGGAACACTGAGTGAAAATATGTTGTGTTGTGATTCCTCTCTTTAAGGATAGAGGACAAAGTCCCCACTTGCACAAAAAATATGTGAATTCATGAGATGCTCCGATATTGCTTTCCTTCAAACCTGGCCACCAATGGAATGGGGAGACAGTGTATTATTTTCTTCATTGTTCAATAGTTGTCAAGCCAAGCATGTCTCCAGAAACTGAAGTGATATTCAGGCCTTGAACTTCCAAGACAAAAGAAGTCCTTGCCTCTCTTAATGGATGAAGACTCCACCCATTCAAACACAAAGAAGAAAATCAAAGGAAATGGATGCATGCATCAACATGACAATGTTTCATGGCAGCATTTCAACTAGATATAGAAGCTTATTTTAACCTAGGTTCCAGCACTGTGACTTCTGCTTGAAAATCCCTTTTTTTTCCCCAGCCAATCCAAAGACTCCCTTGTGGTAATACACTAAAATTGACTATTATATTCTGTGACTGTTAATCTAGGTGAAGTCCATTGGATATTATTGAAATTGGTGTGTATGTTATTGACACTTGTGATGATTGAGACACTCCACTAGTGTGTATGTCACCACCTCAAGGCACAGAGACAATATGTACTGAAAGATGAAGAGAATCCCACTCTTATATGACAATCCAGAAAATTAAAAATACCCTTGGCACTTTGCCAGAATCAGATACCAATGTACCTCAATATGCAATTGCAATATGCAGTTTAAGAAACTGCTTAAACCATTTCCCAAAGAGGTAACAATGGAAACCTTACCCAATAGTGGATATGTCTGAGTACTTTAACTTCTTCGCCCTGAGATTTCCTTCTGAGGAAAGAGAATGTCCAACAATAAAAAATTGAAACAGCTTTTCCCCTGAATATATTCTAAGTGATTAGGTTTTATTGACTTGGGTAATAGTACCAGTAAAATCCAAATTTCAAGGAATTTGCCAAGGCCTCGTTGAGACTCTCTTGTTCCATCTATGATAATATTAAAGGTTTTTGAAACACTTATTTTAGGGGCATAAACTAAGCAATGATACCACTACATCTCTGTAGCTAGATACATTTTATCCCCATCATATAGAAAGAATGCCATGAATGATGTCACGCAAGAATTATTATGTCACACAACAATCATGACCCCCAATACTCTATAGAATATCCTCATTTATTTTCACACAAGCATAAACAACTCTGAGGTATAATTGCTTTTACTATTTTAAGTTTTTCCTATACTATAGCTGCTCTAAAGCATACATGTAATTTGAAGCATATTTATACAAAACCATGAGATGGATGGGCACTCCCATACACAAACACAATAGGCACACACACACACACACACACACACACACACACACACACACATGAAATAAACACAATCACTATGAACAATGCTCATACCAGTGGTAATCACAGGTATTCTATGACAAAGTTTAATGGAACAGTTAATTTTCTCACAATACTTGGTGAATTTTCCATTCACGTGTGAAATGCTTTTAGTTTTTCAAGCAGAAACCTCTGTGCCTACAATAATCCTGGGATTGCCAGTGTTGCTAACAACATTTGTCCAAACATTTTGTACTCTTCTGAATTCTCTCCAGGATCGAGATATGCTGATGAACTATATTCATCGTGGTGTTTAGCCAATGATCTAATATATTCTAATGGAAGAACAGAAATTGTGGTGACAATCAGAGATGCATCTACTGTGTGATCCCTGACTTTGATGTTTGTTATCCTAAGATAATTTTGAGTGCTGGAATATAATGTGGTTTCCACTGTAGACCTACTTATTCTTTTTGTAACTGGATAGGGGCAAAAAGTTATGTGGAGTCTTACCTCTGCAATATTCATGAATTATTATTTGATATCTGTTGCCTGTTTTGAGGCTAACCTTCCTCTGTAGGAAACAAATAGGCCATTCACCGTCACAATTCTATGAGCTTTCTGAAGCCAAGATTATGTAGTTCCTATTATATCAATTATTCTATATACGATCATATTGTATTTTCCAATGTTAGGTTGCCTTTGGATAAATGAGGATATGTTGAGTTTTTTATATTCTTTGTCCCTGAAACTCCTCCAAGAATATTGCACAATGTTGGATGTAAATGCCATAAAATTGAAAATTGAGCCATGTATTTTGGGATGTATGCTTGCTAGGTAGCAAAGAAGGCACTAAAACATGGACATATAAAATTCTTCCTATTCTTATTTTATGAACATCATTCTATTTATAGCCTGCTTGGAAGTTTCTGCTTTTGATAACGTTCATTATGAGGATACACATTCTTCTATCATATTCTACAACTAGGGATATTTCCAGTTAAATATTCATAACATATCCAACTTCTATTAATAAAAAAACTTGATTTTAATTGGGGAATCAAAAAAGATGAGAAATAATATAGGGAAAAAAGTAGGACAAGAAAGTGAGAAAAGATGTGGATGTGGAAAAATCCTTCCATTGATTAGGTCCATGAAAAACTTTAGCAAAATGCCCAAGGATTAAAAGCAGGCAGAATGGTAACAAATTAGTAATTTGCATAACTAAGTAGGTGGATAGAAAATAAAGATTTAAAACCTACAGGACCAGGGACAAAAGAGAAAAATGTAACTGGAGAAATAATAACATATATTGAATGCTCTAGAACTTTAGCATTTGTTTATCACATATCTTAATCTTCAGGGAATCTGATGTCTCTTCTCATTTCTGCAGACACCTTGTTCAAGTACACACACATATACAGAGGCACACACATATATAAATGAGTCAACATTTTTGAGCATAAAAATAATCAATGACACAAATTCCCAAATGAGATGTGATAATTTATTTCTGTTTTTATTTGTGATGGACGTGGATTTAACTAAGAAATTCACCCTAGAGACATTTTTTGAAGGTATTCATCATGGGTTCAGGCTAACAACTGGCATGCTAGGGGATAGCTAAAATTTTCTCATCTGAGGGAAAGAATGGAATAAACCAGCTCACCTGCATGATCATCTCATGGCCTTTTATTCTTCAGGAAAACTATTTCCCAATAGTTATTTCCCTAAAGCTCTCTTTAAGATTTCTTCTCGAAAGTTCTCTCTAATAATGTCTCTCCATAATCACTCTCTAAAAGTAGTCTGGCTAAAACTACTATGATCACTGACAATGTAATGAGAATTTTTATAACTAAATAATTACATAATTATATGGTGTCACTTAATTGACTCCCACATGAGTGGGCCAAGCTCCACAGATCATTATTTAATCATAGATTTGAATGACAAATAAGTAAGTAATTAATGAGATAATAACACACAATTAGCACCAACAAAGGAAGCCAAACTCGATTATTCTTCGAATAGATGATAGATGTATGCACTCCACTAAGGTGATACCAATTGGACACTTGATCGATAGCGTCATAGTCTATTAAATAATTGAAACACATAACTAAAAAATTACATAGTCCTGCATACTGAAAACCCACAAGGTGGAACAAACTACAGTAATCATCGACTATCTAATGACCTTTTTAAATAATTATCTAATCAGAGGGTGAAACAGTCAGGCAGGATGTATCTCTTTTTAGACTCTCACAAGATTGGGCCAAACTCCAGTGACCCATGATAATTTCATCTTAGATTTGAATAATAAAATGAATAAATGGTTAAAATGACATTGTGTATCAAGAGTTTTATAGGATATCAGAAAATTAATGTTGGATGGTTGACTCATTAGAAATGAACTCCTGTCCAAATATTCTTTATTCTGGTCTAACAAATGGATAAAAAACATTGCTGAAGGAAGACAATGATAGAAAACTCACCTTTTGTTGAATTACTGTGAGCTTTTTTTATTTTCTTAATCCAGAGATATGCTTCTTAGTGAAGTTGACATTCTTCAACAAAAGTCTTTGAACTGTTTTTCCACAAATTATATTCGCTGATATTAGGTAATCTTGAATTGGGCAATATTAATAGTTGTATGCCAACTTCCAAAGTTTTGGCCACATATACTGTTATTAAAGGTAGCATGGAACACTTAGCTTGGGAGATTAAATATCTAATTGTAAGACAACTTCTCAGCTCTCTGCTTCTTGGGCCCATGTTTTAGGATTAGAGAATTCCACCATTGTTGTCAGGCAACAGTTATGATCTCACATTCTGTCACAGTCTGGTAACATTTCCACATGCTTAAACAACCTCACCCATTCATGGGCTAGCATTATATCCTCTGAAAACTGCAAGCAACATTTTTAAGTTGTACGTATTTTTTGATTATCCTACCAAACATTTGCACGGCTATAGTATTCTACACATGAAAATAAAAGCACAATATTAGACAACTACCTTAGAATGTATAGATGTTCTTTATTTGTCATCCATAAAATATGATCTCTGTTAATTTCAGTGATTTGAGGCTTGCTTGAGTCTGTGTATAACAAATACCATTGACTAGTTTTTGTTCATTTTTAAATCCTAGAGAGAGATATTAGTTGATGTGGTATCATTCATCTGCTACATCCTTGAATAACTCTCTGATATCTATTGTATGGTTGAATATTTACATTTGTCACTATAAAACAAACACAGATTGTTTACTCTGATGCCATTACTTGGGCTTCCTGAAGGCAAGATCAATGTTTTAACTAAGCCCTATGTCATCAATTATTCAGCATCATAAATGAAGGCTATCTTCCTACAGAAAAGAATGAAAGGTTTTCTGTAATTTGACAATGTTCTTTCTCCAGACTATCTTGAATAAATTTGATACAAATAAGCTCCTCAAAAAATAAGTAAGGATATTGAAGGTAATTGATACACCTATAAAATGAAAATGGCATAGAAATGTGGCGTAATGAAACACGTTTCGTTTCACTGGGCTTAATATGATTTGATAAAATCATAGAAGACTCTGCAAGATATAATTTTCAAATACAGAAAATACTGATTTTTATTCCTTTGTTGCTAAATATCTACTGACAAAACAAAATTTGTGCATCCATTCAAATAAAAAGAGCACCCACCCTCTACAATGCATTAATAATTGGTATGTTAATTATATGAAGATCATTGTGTGATGTGAAAATATCAGGCAATGACTACAATAATAACATCAACTATTGAAGAAATTTAAAAACTAAAAAGAAATGTAATAATGAAAAATCCAATAAGCTTTATAAAAGCGGATCTCAAAATTAGTAGTAGAAAATAGGAAAAGATCAAAGATATTAATAGAGCTATTGTCCTGAAAACAACCTTGTATTGGCTCAAAAATTAGAAGTAGACCAATGGAATCAAACCAAATATACTGATACTAACCCACACATCTATGAACACCTGTTTTTTGACAAAAAGCTAAAAGTACACAATGGGAGTAGGAAAGCATCTTCAACAATGGTGAAATATTCTTCATATCAATCCTCAGATTTGTTTTATTTTTGAGATAATACTATTCTCATTTAATTTTAACTTCTCTACAGTAAACAAAACTACCCATTCCCCTCTGCATTTTTTTCTGATCTGATACAATATATAAGTATGTCAACCTCATCATGAAATCAAGTATCTGAATGTAAATGTGAACCCTTATCAAACATATGAAACAAAATAAATAATTTTAAAATTCATAGAAACTGTATGGCAAAAAGAATATAAAAATTCATTACCCAATATTCCTTCTTTTTTATATGAAATAATAAAATTAAACATTCTTTTGTATGTGTTACTGGGACACATTTTCTTCCATTCATCTTTTATGGCTTTTTTATTATTATTTGTTAGATAAATACAAATACACACAACTGGATTAATAGATGTGATCTCCTCAAACTGAGGAGCTTCTGTAAGCAAAGGACACAGTTGACATGACCAAACATCAGCCCACAGACTGGGAATGATCTTCACCAGTCCTACATCTGACAAAGGGCTGATCTCCAAAATATACAAAGAAATCAAGAATCTAGTCACCAAAACACCAAATAACACTATTAAAAATGGGGTATGCAACTGAAGAGAGAATTCTCAGTAGAAGAAATCAAAAACGCAGAAAAACACTTTTTAAGAAATAGTTCAACATCCTTAACTATCAGGGAAATGAAAATCAAAAGTACTTGAGAATGCATGTTACTCATGCAAGAATGGCTAAAATTAGAAACACCAATGAAAACTTATTCTGGAGAGGATGGGCAGAAAGGGGAACACTCCTCCACTGCTGGTGGGAGTGCAAATTTGTACAGATATTTTGGAGATCAGTATGGCAGTTTCTCAGGAAAATGTGAATCATTCTAGGCCAGGTCTTGGCAATCCCCCTCTTAAGCACTTACCAAAATGATCTCTGTCCATGCAACAAAAATGTGTTTAACTATGTAGCAGCATTATTTGAAGAAGCAACAACCTACAAGCAACCTAGATGTCCCTCAAGTGGATAAGGGTAAAGAAAATGTAACACATTTACACAATGGAATAATACTCTGTGGGGGAAAAAAGATGGAATCTTGAAATACTCAGGAAAATGGATGGAACTTGAAGAAACCATCCTGAATGAGGTAAGCCAGTCACAAAATGAGGAACATGGTATGTACTCAATCATATATGAATTTTAGACATAGAGAAATGGATCACAATCATATAATTCACATCAACCGAGAAACTAGTGTACAAGGGGGACACTAAGAGATCCATAGAAGGTAACTTACAGAAGGGTTACTGAGCATATTGGGAGTGGGGATGAAGTGAGTAGAGAGGGAGCTAGGAGAAAGACAAGGAAAGGAGAGCAAGGCAGGTGGGACTAGGAAGATTGAGTCAGGGGAAGAACGGATGATAGAGTGGTACCATAAAATATGGAGCCATTATTGATTTGAAGAGAAAAATGACTCTAGAGAATTGTGCAGAGCCTACAAGTCTGATATAAACTAACAATTTGATCAACAGTGGAATGGCTATCATAAATTCTCTTGCCTGATAATGAGGTTGATATCTAACTTATCCACAATACAGAGTCCTCATTTAGTAGCTGATGGAAGCACTAAGAGACACTTACAATTAAACCCAGGGTTAACTGGAATCCAGATGCAAAGAGGAAGGACCTGACCAGGCTATAGACACCTACAGGGACCTCTGACCTGAACAAACTGAAGCTAATAGGCCCCAGACTGAAAGCAGGTACCCAGCATTTAGCCTACTCAGACTCCATGATTATGGGTCTCAGTTACAAGGCCTGTACACTCTAGGGGACCTCTGACAGTGAATGCAGGATGTATGCCTCATACAAAAAGAGGACTTTGGGAGCACATTTCCAATGGAGAGATACTCTGTTAACATAGAGGCAGGAGGGAGGGTCTAGTTCCTACTCCAAATGACTTTATAGATTTAGTTGAGCACTCCTGGAGGCATCACACTACATGTGGAGTGGGGGGGTGGGAGGGAAGGGTGGTCTGCTGGGGTATGGGAGGGTGAACAAGAGGGAGGAATGAAGGGAGGGAGCGGGAACTGTGATCCATATGTAAAATAAGAAAAAGTAAACACTGTTAATTGGTAAGTGGCAGATATACAACTCACAATTATTTTTCATGCTCAGAGCATTTCTTTGGTAAAAAGATAATACTTAATAAATTTTTGAGCAATGCGAATAATAAAGGTGAATAATCCTATTTGAGTTACAAATAAAATTGTCTTTAAATTAAAAAATTAATCAAATCATGTGAAGATGTTGCATACATACCTCAGCAAGATGGAGATGTCTGGACTCTTCATGGAATAGAGGATCATATATTTAAATAATTATACAAATATTTAGATATTCTTGCATATTAACCACTATCATCAATTTAAATATGAAATTAGATGATCTGGCATACTTCATCCCACAAGGTAGCACCAAAATTCTGGTATTGTGGATGACATAATCATTATTTAATAAAACTAAACATTCAAAAAACAAGAGATATCACATCAACTTCCCCAAGGTAGCTCCAAACCAGACTCATGAATGATGTTGTCATCATTTATTTAAATAATTTAATTACATAATTAAATAATTAGATGATCTTGCATACTTTACTCCCACAATGTGGTGCAAAAATCCACTGGTCATCAATTATATAATGTCCTATTTTAGTAATTAAATAATTACATAATCAGTGGATGAGACTGTCTGCTCTACTAAGTACCCACATGTAGTCTTTGACTTGGCTACCACAACATTATGTCAAACTAAACAGATGAACGATTATTTAATCAGATTTGAGTAGTAAGATGTGTTACGGCAGGTTTCCTCGCCGGCCTCCCAGTCCTGCTGCCACGTGGGCCCTCTGGGCCCTCTGCCGTGCCAGCCACAAATAACAATCAGAGACTCTGTATTTGATAAAATCCTGTTGGCCAGTTACCATTACTGTTTATGGGCTAGCTCTGTCTTAATTATTAACCCATTTCTACTTATCTAAGTATTTCCACGTGGTCGTCTTATCGGGGAGCCCAGCGGCAGGCTTCCTGCTTCTTCCCTGTCTACATCTTGACTCCACCTACTACTTCCTCTTCCTCCTCCTAGTCTCCTAGCCCCACCTATCTAGTTTTCTATTGGCCACAGGGCTTTATTAACAGTATGAGAAACATATATACAGAATAACATCTCCCATCATCTCCTCTTTTCTGTCTAAATTAAAAGAAGGGGTTTAACCTTAACATAGCAAAATATAACATAAAACAGTTATCAAATAAGAATCACAGTTAACAATATTTAGTCCATTAACATTTTGTAAGACTTAAAGAAAATATCATCTATCCTATCTTTGTGAGTCTAAAGTCCTATATGTAACTCATCTTTAATCCTAACTAAGGAAAACTATAACTATCTGTCTTCAACTCCTTCAAAGACCACAGAAGGATAATATATAAACTCTAGAAATGACAGAGACAATGCATTGCCTGGTCAGTCACCCGAAGTTCTTCTGTAATGTTCCATCTTCAGCCCATAGGCCATAATGTGTGTCCAGACTCCTCAATAAGGCAGGAAACTTTTCTCTGTGTCCTGTAGACTATCTGGCTGTCTGGCAGCCTCTTCCATGAAACAGGAATCCTGTAGCAATGTCCAACCTACCGCAACATAATGGTGTCAGAAGCGGGATTGAGAACTTTCATTTAAAACTTAACAAAAGCTTAAAAAATAGTTTTTAGAAACAAGGGAACAGAGACTTCTTGATAGCAGCATTTTCTTGATTCGATTTGTTTTGCTGTAGAAAGAGATTTGCGCGGCTCCTTTAAGGGAAGTTTCCAAAATTAGCATAAGCGGCAAAAAGCCGCCTGGCTTTTAAAGAGCTCTGCTAACAATTCATTGGTGTGTAGGAGAGCTGCAATAAAGGTTTACACTGTGTTTTTAAAAAGTACGCTGGCTTGGGAGAGAAAAGGAAACAGGATACAATGGTTTAAAAAAGAAAAAAGGAATTAAATGGATGGCTATGGTGGCACACGCCATTAATCCCAGCACTAGGGAGACAGAGGCAAGTAGATCTCTGTGATTTCAAAGCAAACCTGGTATGCAATGAATTCCAGGACAGATAAAAGTTACACAGAGAAACCCTGTCTCAAAATATGTAAAAATAGAAGTAGAAGAAATAGAATAATAAAAAAGCCACGTAAAGATGGAAAACACAGAGAATTTTTGGATACTATACGTGCTTCTGTTGTCTTTAAATTATTTGATTGCTGAGAAAACAACTACTGATAAAAGAAATGCTGCTGGATTAATTCAATTTATATATTTTAAAAATGCTTTGACTCAAAAATTTAAGCCTAAGGACAAGTTACTGGGGAAAAGGATTTCTATTTTTGTTTCCACAGAAAATGAAAAGCTACGGATTCTTTCCAGACTTATATGGTTTGATCAAGCCAGACCCCCTGAAACAACTCCCCAGGTGATCCAACATTCAAAGCAGTTGAGACAAAGCCTTGCAGACTACTGCCAAGATTTCTGCGTCTTCTTTGGAACCCCATGACAGCGCCCTCTACCAGCAGGAAGTAGTTTGGAAAGAACGATGCCCAAATTCCCAAATATTGTTTATAAATGTTTGTTTTCATTTAAATGGACTTGATTATAAATGGCTATAACCACAAACAATCTTTTTAAAGGTAAAAAGGGAATTATGGTATAGATATGAATACTTTGCTTTGAAATGTATTTTCTTTTATTGATACAATTTAAGGTCAATTTTGTGATATGTATATTTCTCCTCTTGTTTAGGTATTGTGTTTATATAGCTCATTGGAAAATGTAATGTATAATTTAATACAGATTAGAGAGTTACCTATGATAGTCAAAACTTGGAGTTAAGTTAGTTAGGATTTCTAGATATACAGAGATGTATTTGAGATGAATAAGCATTCGTCAAACCTTTCAAACACCTACAGAATATGGCATTTAAAATGGTTTAGGGTTTTTCTTGACAATGAGGCACAACTGCTCCTGGTAACACCACCTACAGAAGAAAGGAAGATGGACATCGAAGAAGAAGAAAGGAAGATGGACATTGAAGAAACTCGTTATGAAGTTTGCTTCTAATATGGCAAGACTAGCCATTTGGGCAAGGTACTGCTCTTCTGAACTGTTTGACTTTATGTTGTAGAAACTGGACATGCAGGACCCACAAAAAGGTAACTGCTGATGCAAGATGGACATTGCTACAGGATTCCTGCTTCATGGAAGAGGCTGCCAGACAGCCAGACAGTCTACAGGACACAGAGAAAAGTTTCCTGCCTTGTTGAGGAATCTGGACACACACTATGGCCTATGGGCTGAAGATGGAACATTACAGAAGAACTTCGGGTGACTGACCAGGCAATGAGTTGTCTCTGTCATTTCTAGAGTTTATATATTATCCTTCTATGGTCTTTGAAGGAATTGAAGACAGATAGTTATGATTATAGTTTTTCTTAGTTAGGATTAAAAATAAGTTACATATAGGTCTTTAGACTGACAAAGATAGGATAGATGATATTTTCTTTAAGTCTTACAAAATGTTAATGGACTAAATATTCTTACCTGTGATTCTTATTTGATAACTGTTGTATGGTATATTTTGCTATGTTAAGGTTAAACCCCTTCTTTTACTTTAGACAGAAAAGAGGAGATGATGGGAGATGTGATTCTGTATATATGTTTCTCATACTGTTAATAAAGCCCTGTGGCCAATAGAAAACTAGATAGGTGGGGCTAGGAGACTAGGAGGAAGAAAGAGGAAGTAGAAGGCGGAGTCAAGATGTAGCCAGGGAAGGAGCAGGAAGCCTGCCACACGGCTCCCCATAAGACGACCACGTGGAAATACTTAGATAAGTAAAAATGGGTTAATAATTAAGACAGAGCTAGCCCATAAACAATAATGGTAACTGGCCAACAGGATTGTATCAAATACAGAGTCTCTGAGTGTTATTTGGGGCTGGCGCAGCTGTGGGCCCACATGGCGTCAGGTCCGGGAGGCCGGCGGGGAGACCTGCTGTAACAAAGATGTGTAAATTATTAAATGTCATAGTGTATCCAGGGTATCAGATAGTTGTTGTTGGGCGGCTTCCTCATTAGGGTTGAACTGCTATCCAATTATCCCTCACTCTAGTCTAACAAAGGGATCACCACCTTCCAGAAGAAAGTTAACAATGGAAACCTCACCTTGTTTTGAATAATTGTGAGTCTTTTTATCTTATTAATCCATAGTATTACTTCTTAGGGAAGATGATATTCTTCAACAAACGTTTTGAAGTATTTCTCCACAAACTGTAATCTCTGATATTAGGAAATCTGGAATTGATAATATTAATAGCTGTAGCCCAACTTCCAGGGATTTGGCTATGACTTGGTTAAGAGAATCAATTTCCACAAATGCTGCCATTAAATGTTTAATGAGATACTTATCTTGGGAGACTAAAATATCCAATCTAATTTGTTCTTTGGATCTTGGCCCATGATAACAGAAGATGGAAATCCAGCAGGGTTGCCAGGCAACATTTTTGATCCAAAATTCTGTCACATTCCAGTACACCTCCCACTTGTTAAAAGTGCACCCACGAATGGATGAACTTTATAGCCTCACTGATTTTCTCACAAATATGAAACGCTCTTTTCTGAGTTATACTTATTTTCAAGTTAATTAAACAACTATATTCCTATAGCGATGTACACATAAAATGAAAGTATCATTAAGGCATTCAACTGCATTGATGTGTATTTAATTGTACTTCCTATGCTCCAATTTTCTTATTTCCAGGATGAAAACAATACTATTATTGGCCTCTACCTTAGTCCATTTCTATTTACTGAAATGAAGTTAAGCTTCTTTTAACTTTAGAACACCTTGACCAAATGGTGTAGGTGAGTGAATAATATTAACAATGAACAAAGGCACAGAGAGAAAGGCACACACACACACACATACACACACACACACACACACACACACACACACACACACACACACACACACACAGACACATACACAAACTGGACACCAAAATGGCACTCATGCTAAGAAATACCCATGCTCACAGAGCTTCTGTGCAACAAGAACAAATAGCTCTCTGGACTCCTGGGAAATTACTGTAAAAAAATCAGCTGAGTCTCCATAAACAAAAATATGAAATCAAAATAATAAAACATCCATATTTTCAAGGCTTAGGATGGGTGGTTTTCAATTATTTGATGGGTTATGGATGTTTGTCTTCAATTAGGGGGAGTATAAGATAAAAATAAACATTAACTATAAATATTTTATAATGGTATGGGCTTAGGTAAAGTGATACAAATGTAAAAGTTTTTTCCTTTTACTGGATGTTTGTTTCTGTTCTTGTTTAAGTAACTGCACTTATGCCACTTATTTAAAAATGAATGTATGATTAAGAAATGCAGGTTAGTAGATCGTCTTCTATAATAATCAAACATGTAGTCATATTAGGCATGGTTTCAAGGTTAAACATATACATTTAGGTTTTTAGATGACCTTGAAACACTTCAAAGACCTCGATAATATGACATTTATGATGCTTAATAACCTAAGTATTTTCATGACAGTGAGACATATCTGCTCCACTCGGCCCAAATTTACATCATAAATGGATGATAGGCAACAAAGATGCTCCATATGGAGTTTACTTTCATTGTGAAAAAACTAGTCATTTGGCCAATAATATCTTGTTTTGACTGCTGACAGTATGCTGTACAGACCCAATAAGCAGGATGCAAAGGACAAAGATTGCTGAACTCTGCCAACACAAGATTTGACAGTTCTTTAAAATCCCCATGTCACAGAAAATTCTGCCTGATATTCAAGGCCTGAAAGCCAAAAGTAGATGCCCCAAAATTGCAGAGGAACTTAGGTTGACTCTTCAGGCAGCCAGTAATTTCTGTTGTTTCTAAAATTTTGGAGGTGGCTTACAGTGAACTTCCGGTTTATTCAGGAAATATTATATTCTTATGGAGTTTTTGATGGAGTTGAAGAGTAGATAGTTATAGTTACAGTTTTCCTTAGTTATGACAGAAGGTAAATTAGGAACAGATCTTTATGTCATCAATGTAATATAGATAATAGAGTGATGTCTCTCTAAATTTACCAAATGTAAATGATTAATTTATACTAGATAATGGTTGTTATTGTATGTAGTATGTAGGTTAAGTTAAATATTTTTATTTAGAAAAAATGAGAAGACCTTGTGGAATATTTATTTAACTAGACAAAGAGGTGATATATTTGTCCATGCTCCATTTGTTAACTATGCTAAGATGTGTTGATTTTGTCTTGCTTCAATAAAATAATTCTGGGCTTAGAGAATCAGAGTTAGGTACTGTTTTAGAGGAAGTAGCAGAGAGGAGGAACTTAGCATGGTTTTATTTTAATTGGGTCAACATGGAACAAGAGAGGATTCAAAGATGCCACCAAACAGAGAAAATTAGCCAGTTTCTACTATTCTCCTCTGAGCCCACGGGTTTTCACCATAGACTTTGAATCTTGAGTATTATTAGAATGATGGAGATTTAGTTAGAACTGCCTTTAGTGTTTGCACCAACAGAGCTGTTGTCTGAGGGAATAAAACTCCCCCGAGGCTATGGCCTTAGCAGTCGTGCACTAAAATTAAACAACACTATCTGTCCATCTTTCAGCAGCATTGGTGATTGACCCTGATCAGACAGCTTAAATGCTTGCCTGTGTGCCTGGTACTCTTGGATGTGGAGACTCTATCATTTTGAGCTTTTAGGCCTGTACCCTACACTGTACACGGGCAACCCACTCTTTAGTTTGTACCTTCTTCATTCCATCATCCATAAGGTCGTGGGACCCATGGACTTCAGATCGGGCCTCTATCTCACCTGTGGGAAATGCATCATTGTCTCTACCTCAGCTATGGGGAATGCATCATTGTCTGCACCTCCAGGCTCTCCTTTGAGTTTCCTCATGGAGAACCCCCAAACCCTAAACCTAGAGTTCTGACTGAAGAGCCACTAAACTAACCCACATTTGCAGTCCATTCTGGCTTTAATATCCCTTTGTTATTTAATCCAAATGTAGCTAACTAGGAGTAACCTATATCTCAATATTATCGGGGACTGCTGCAAATAATGTAAGTGATCATGATGGAAAAATATTCCCCAATTTTATTTCTTTCTTCTTTCTTTTTGCTACAAGCCCTGCTTTTTTTATCAGGTTCCCCTCCCTACTCTGTGAAAAAAAAATCTGTACTATGTTTCTTGCAAAATTGGATCTAGAGCTTTAATTTTTTTAAAAAAAGTTATGTTTTAAGTATAATCCCTAACAGGGGATGGGGAGAAAATCCTAGTCTTATTAAATGCAATTAACTTATTTTAAACTGTTAAGGATAATTAATAAATATGAGTTAATTGTTAATTACGTAAAAAAGTAAGAAGAGAGATTTTTTATGTGAAACTTCTCTGGTCACCAAGTAAATGAGAAATGACTTATAAAATCAAAATATATTCTTTTTCTCAGGCAAAAAATATTAATAAATGCAATTATTACAGTGTTTGATGATGTTCTTTTAAGGATTTCACATTCCTACCATTGTCTTATTGTAGAGTGTTAGATATTATATCTATTTCTCTCGAAATGCACGAAATCTGGAAAATAAATAGAATTTGAACATTTTTTTCCATGAGGTTCCAAACACTTGTTAATTGCACAATGCATTGCTATGACATATTTTGCAACTTTCCAGGTACATGCTGAAATAATTTATATACATTGAAAGACTCCAAATTACAAGATAACTCTCCACTCTATGAAATTGCACATTTTTACTGAAAATAAAATTCCACAATTCTGCACATAAATTCTATTTTATCAATATTGTATGTACCTCTACTGTAAATGACTGCTTGGACAATCACATCCTCCCACTGATACCTAAATTAGAAAGAGAAAGTTGTATGTAGCTATTTTCCACTAAATACATTATCACCTCACCAAGACCCTTCCCTTTCTCCCTCCCCTCCTTCTTCTTTCTTTCTTTCTCCCTTCCTTCCTTCCTTCCTTTCATCCTTCCTTTCTTTCTTCCATCTCCTTTCTCACTTTCTCTCTCATCTTCTCTTCTCTCCAAAATTTTTGTTGTCTAATACAAAGTCAGTTTTCACAAAAGGCTTAGGTGCCAGGTATCACCAATGACATTGCTATTCAGCAAAAGAAAACCAAGTCTAATTTCTGATTAAACTCCTAAATCCAAGAAGGTGAAAAACAATAAACAAATACCAGCCTTGCAACTGTACCAGGCTTTGCCAAATTGAGTTTGTTTTAAAGAAGGAAGTGTGTGTTATTATCCTCACCCGTGTTTCCTTTACCTATGAGATTATCAGAAATAGATGCTTAATCTCCAATCACTCCATAGACCTGCAGAACACAGCATTTAAATGTTTTAATATTAGTACTCCATTGACATGAGACACTGTTGCTCCTAACAGCACTATGCACTTTCCCGAAACTAGGTTGGACATTGTTGTTGCTCCTTCTGGAGTTCACCCTTACTTCGGCCATGGCCTCTTGGGCAAGGAACTCCCCTACCTTGACAACTGATCTGGACATGCGGTCCTACGTGCTTGCTGAAGACAAACAGAAGACTGCTGAACCTTGCCAAGTCAGGGTAAGACAGCCTTTATTCCTCCCTGCATTCGTTGTGATCTGTCAGGTACTCTTGGCCTTAGCCAAAACTGGCTGTACCAACATCCCTCTGAGACCTTGGGCAACTGTCCAGGTAGCTTGCTGTTTCTGTCTTCGAGGCATCTTTTGGAAGTTGCCCATCTGCACTTCCTGTCTACTCTAGTATCGCTATTTTCCTTCTCAGGTCTTGATAAGGTTGTAGATTAAACTTTCACAACTATTATTCTCTCTTCCTAGTTACATAGATTAGGTACTAGGCTTAAGCTTTCTAGCTTATTATAACTCTATTGTAAACTCCCTTATGTCTTCACCCTAGGATTAGATATGTAGGTTGTTTTGTTCTCAATTTTTTTTTTCTTAGATAACACTTGTTATTCACTGTTTTGTATATAGTTTTGTATCAAACCCAAATCTTTTCTTTAGACTAAAAGGGGAATTGTAGCGAGATATTAACCTTGTCTGCATCTGTGGCTTAGGCCATGCCCATTGGGGTGGAGACAGGGCCGGATGGGAGCTGGGAGAAAAGGCTGGGAAAGGGTCGGGTGGCCCCTTTTGGTGGTGGACCCTAGAAGGCTTAGAATCCAGTGGAATCTGCCACATTCATCTGCCTATGTTGTGAGTTATTTCTCCCTTAATAAACATCTATTCGGCCTAATTGTTTATCCTGATCCTTATTAAATCACAATAGATATTGGTGTCTAATACTCTTTCTTATTTGTGTCTTTTGTGGCTTGTGTACTAATGTAATTGTAGCCACATAAAAGGAATTTGGTAATGAACCTTCTGCATTTATTTTGAGGTACAATTTGAGGAGTATTGTTATTAGCTCTCTTTGAATTTCTCGTAGAATTCTGCACTGAAGACATATGGCCTTGGCCTTTTTTGGTTGGGAGGCTTTGATGACCACTTATAGTTCCAGACAGGTTAGAGTTTTATTTATTTATTTATTTTTTCTAAGGGTAATATTTGACCATGCTCTTGTTTTTTAATACTAATTTAATTTTATTTTACATATTGATCCCAGCGCCCTCTCCCTCCATTCCTCCCTTTCTCTCTTCCTCTCTTCCTTCCTTACTCTTTCCCTCTCTTCCACTATCTCATGCCTCCAGACCACCCTCCCCTCCCATCTCCTCCCATTCCACATATAGGGTGTTGCTTCCCAAGAGGGGTCGTCGATACCTGTCAAGTCATTTGGAGTAGGGAATACGACTTCTATCTTTATGTTAAGGGAGTATCCCTCCATGGAGGTGCACCTGCAAAATTCTTTTGTGTAACAGAAATACATCCTGGTTCCACTGTCTGTGGTATCTTAGACGACTCAGGCCTTCTAGCTGGGGCCCATGTTCAAGGGGTCTGAGTCAGTCCTATGCTGGATTCACAACTATCAGTTTCAGGGCCCATTACCTCCTCCATGTTCAGGTCAGCTGTCTATCTGTGTTTTCCAGCCTGGTCTTTTCATCCCTCTCTGCGTCTGGATTCTAGCTCAGCAAGAGTGTTTAGTTCTGGGCGTTTGATTTATTTCCACCAGCTATGAGATGAAGGCTCCACGATGGTGGATAAGTTAGTAATCAATCTCTTTATAAATGAACGGCATTTATGTTACTCTGTTGATGAAATTGTTAGTTGTGTATTGCGGTTCAATAAGGGTAAGGATAAACAAATAGGTCGAATAGATGTTTATTAAGGGAGAAACAACTCACAACACAGACAGACAAACAAAGCAGTTAAAACTGGATGCTCCTCTCTCCACCTCCTCCCAAGACTAAGCTCCACAGGTCACTTCCGCCCCTGGCTCCACCCCTCAATGGGTGTGGTCAGTGCCACAGAAGCAGACACAGTGAATATCCCACTACAATTCCTCTTTTAGTCTAAAGAAAAGATTTACGCTTGATACAAAACTATATACAAAACAGTGAATAACAAGTGTGCTCTAAGAAAAGGAAAATCGAGACCAAAACCACAAACATACCTATACTAGGGTGAAGGCATAAGGGAGTTTACAATAGAGTTGTCCTAAGCTGAAAAGGTTAAGTCTAGTACTTAATATCTAACTATGAAGAGAGAATAATACTAAGATAGTTTAATCTACAACCTCACCAAGACCTGAGAAGGAAAATTACGATACTAGGGTAGACGGGAAGTGCAGATGGGCAACTTCCAAAAGGTGCAGTGAGGACAGAAACAGCAAGCTACCTGGACAGTCACCCAAGGTCTCACAGCAATGTTGGTACAGCCAGATATGACTAAGGCCAGGAGTATTTGACAGACCACAACAAAAGCAGGGAGGTAGAAAGGCTGTCTTCCCCTGACTTGGCAAGTTTCAGCAGTCTTCTAAGTTTGTCTCCTGCAAGCATATAGGACCGCATGTCCAAATCAGTGGTCAAGGCTGAGGCAGTTCCTTGCCCAAGAGGCCATTAGCCGAAGCGAGGATGAACTCCAGAAGGAGCAACAACAGTGTCCAACATACTTTCGGGAAAGTGCACGGTGCTGTCAGGAGCAACAGTGTCTCATGTCAACAGAGTACTAATATATAAAACATTTAAATGCCATGTTCTGCAGGTCTATGAAGTGATTGAAGATTAAGCATCTATGTCTGCCCAATCTCATAGGCAAAGGAAACATGGCTGAGGATTTTATCAAGTACAGAGTCTCTGAGTGTTATTTGGGGCTGGCGCAGCTGTGGGCCCAGACTGGCGGACTGGCGGGCTGGCGGAAACATACATGCTACAGATGGCGCCCAACGTGGCTATGAGAACTTTCACTTAAAACTTGATAAAAGCTTAAAAAGGGATTTTAGAAACAAAGGAACAGAGACTAGCAAGACTTCTTAGTAGCAGCATTTTCTTGGTTGGATTTGTTTTGCTGTAGACAGAGATTTGCGCGGCTCCTTTAAGGGAGGTTTCCAAAATTAGCATAAGCGGCAAATAACCACCTTGCTTTTAAAGAGCTCTGCTAACAATTCATTGGTGTGTACAGGAGCTGCAATGAAGGTTTACACTGTGTTTTAAAAAATATGCTGGCTTGGGAGAGAAAAAGAAACAGGATACAATGGTTTAAAAAAGAAAGTAGAATGAATGGGTATAATGGGGCATGCCATTAATCCCAGCACTCGGCAGACAGAGGCAAATAGATCTCTGTGATTTCAAAGTAAACCTGGTATGCAATGAA
The DNA here is from genome assembly GCA_030556225.1 of Cricetiscus sungorus. Classification (NCBI taxonomy): domain Eukaryota; kingdom Metazoa; phylum Chordata; class Mammalia; order Rodentia; family Cricetidae; genus Cricetiscus; species Cricetiscus sungorus. Next base: position 123,729 of record JANBXA010000167.1, on the reverse strand, counting down.
TTCCAGGATAGATAAAAGTTACACAGAGAAACCCTGTCTCAAAATATGTAAAAATAGAAGTAGGAAAAAAAATAGAGTAATAAAAAAGCCACATAAAAATGGAAAGCACAGAGAAATTTTGGATACTATACGCGATTCTGTTGTCTTTAAATCATTTGATTGCTGAGAAAATAACAACTACTAAGGAAATAAATGCTGCTGGATTAATTCAATTTATATATTTTAAAAATGCTTTCACTCCAAAATTTAAGCCTAAGGACAAGTTACTGGGGAAAAGGATTTCTATTCTTGTTTCCACAGAAAATGAAAAGCTGTGGATTTCTTCCAGATTAATATGGTTTGATCAAGCCAGACCCCCTGAAACAGCTCCCCAGGTGATCCAACATTCAAAGCAGTTGAGACAAAGCCTTGCAGACTACTGCCAAGATTTCTGCATCTTCTTTGGACCCCCATGACAGCGCCCTCTACCAGCAGGAAGTAGTTTGTAAAGAACGACGCCCAAATTCCCAAATATTGTTTATAAATATTTGTTTTCATTTAAATGTACTTGGTTATAAATGGCTATAACCACAAACAATCTTTTTAAAGGTAAAATGGGAATTATGGTATAGATATGAATACTTTGCTTTGGAATGGATTTTCTTTTATTGATACAATTTAAGGTCAATTTTGTGATATGTATATTTTTCCTCTTGTTTAGGTATTATGTCTATATAGCTCATTGGAAAATGTAATGTATAATTGAGAGTTACCTATGATAATTAAAACTTGGTGTTATGTTAGTTAGGATTTCTAGATATACAGAGGTGTATTAGAAATGAATAGGCATTCTTCAAACCTTTCAAAGACCTTCAGAATATGGCATTTAAATGGTTTAGGGATTTTCTTGACAATGAGGCACAACTGCTCCTGGTAACACCACCTGCATCAGAAAGGAAGATGGACATCGAAGAAACACATGGAGTTTTCTTTTAATATGGCAAGACTGGCCATTTCGGCAAGTTACTCCTCTTTTGGACTGTTTGACTTTATGTTGTAGAAACTGGACATGCAGGACCCACAAAAAGGTGACTGCTGATTCAAGATGGGCATTGCTACAGGATTCCTGCTTCATGGAAAAGGCAGCCAGACTGTCTACAGGACACAGAGAAAAGTTTCCTGCCTTGTTGCGGAGTCTGGACACACACTATGGCCTATGGGCTGAAGATGGAACATTACAGAAGAACTTCGGGTGACTGACCAGGCAATGAGTTGTCTCTGTCATTTCTAGAGTTTGTATATTTTCCTTCTGTGGTCTTTAAAGGAGTTGAAGACAGATAGTTTTGGTTATAGATTTCCTTAGTTAGGATTAAAGATAAGTTACATATAGGACTTTAGACTCACAAATATAGGATAGATGATATTTTCTTTAATTCTTAAAAAATGTATATGAACTAAATATTGTTAACTATGATTCTTATTTGATAACTGTTGTATGTTATATTTTGCTATGTTAAGGTTAAACCCCTTCTTTTACTTTAGACAGAAAAGAGATGATGATGGGAGATGTTATTCTGTAAATATGTTTCTCATACTTGTTAATAAAGCATCGTTGGGCCAATGAGATAGCAAAATAGGCAGGTCTAGGAGACCAGGATGGGGAAAGAGGAAGTAGTAGGGAGGGGTGGAGATGTAGCCTGGGGAGGAATACGCCTACCGCGGCTCCCCAATAAGACGACCATGTGGAAATACTTACATAAGTAGAAATGGGTTAATATTTAAGACAGAGCTACCCCATAAACAATAATGGTAACTGGCCAACAGGATTGTATCATATACAGAGTCTCAGAATGTTATTTAGGGCTGGTGTGGCTGAGGACACAGACTGGCGGGCTGGTGGGCTGGGGGAAACATACATGCAACAGTAGATAAAGCTTGAATATATGGTACTCCTTTTGTCTACCCTTTCCCTGGCAGTGATTGTTGCCAATTTTTACACATTTTTAGGTGATATCAACTTCAGGGTTTCTGGGGCAGGCCAGTGTAATGCCTGAATCCTTACAGTCAGGCTGATGACATGGGACTCCATCAAGTCACGTAAGTCATGATGAGGCTTTTTTCGTGGCCAGGAACACAGCGACAGAGGGTGTGGTAGCAGAGATGGAGGTGCCTTCACCAGCAGAGCCAAGAGAGAGCTGCTCCTCAATCTCTGTGATGTAACCCCCAGCAATACTGCCTTGGCAACCACTATGATGCTGTCTGTACCACTAGTGCTGTTGCTTGTCCTTCTCATAGTAAAGGTCAGTGAAGGCCAGGATGTTGTAGAAGAGCTGCAGGGCAACACCTGTGACTTCCACTCCTGGCGTGATCATATTGTGACACTTCCTCTATTTGTGCCCATGGTGTGTTCTAGGCTTAATCTTCCATTTGGGGAATATGCCCTCCTGGGACAGAGAGAGAGCAAGAGAGAGAGAGAGAGAGAGAGAGAGAGAGAGAGAGAGAGAGAGAGAGAGAGAGAGAGAGATTGAGAGAGATTGTCTGCGACATGCCTGGCATGTGTAGGAGCTCATAGCTCCCTACATATCTCCACCCAATAGACCCACAGAGGCCCTTTGCAATCCTACAGCAGATGTCTTCAGAAAGCTATGTAGAGATGGAGAATTGGAAGAGATTAGACTAGGTTGTCTCTAGGAGAACTGGGCAGTGGTCTTCATCTAGTCATCTTAGAAGCTATCAAGAGTGTGAAGGTGGGCCTCTGTTGTCTGTTCATACGAGACAGGTACTATGTTTTATACTGAAATGTATATGTCCCTCCTGAATATGGTATATCATCTGGGTCCATAATGGCCTAGCTACCCTGGATGCCTTGGATGGGAGTGTATATAGGAATCAGGGAGGTAGACACAGATAGCGGAGTTAAATATGAAGGTGGACACAAACAAGGCAAAGGGGAACTGTGTGTTCAGTTTGAGGTGTTTGGTGTGGGATGGTGTTTTTACACACGGGATCTGTCTATGCACACTTGTTTCTTTTACCTGTGTCTGGTGCCCTCAAGGAAAAGGATGAAGGTACCTTGAGGACATCATGTGAGGGCAACTGGAATTTTGTGAAAAGTCCATGTGCAACACAGGGGGGAGATATATGCAGTTATCATTGTTTTGTGACAGCCAAGAGTTATATATTTTCTCTATTTGTCTAATATACTTTTCCCCAGAAAATTTGAATCTCTTGTGCCCATGCTGGCATAGAAATAGGTGAATTTCTACATGATATAAAGAAAGTACCATGTATGAGAGTTTCTTTAGGTCTTCGGAGAAAGCAAAGAGAAGTTTCCTAAGAAATGTCTGGAGAAGGGTGCTGAGTGAAAGGCTGAGGACAGCAGATTGATTGTAACAGACCAGAAAGTATCTAACAATGGTTGCCTGTTGATGCCTAGGAGATGGTTATTTGGGAACCCTGAGCCAGTCCCTGTTGGGCAAAGTAGCTGGTGAGATGGAATGTTTATTTTTAATGTGTCCTTATGTCCACATCTAGGGAACTTGGCAGTTTTCTTCCTGGGACAAGGTCATGAATATTTCAAGCCCATTGGTGGTTCCTGCTCCAGATTATGTGGGGTAGCATTCCATCTGAACACTGACGGAGTAGTACCCTGGGAATGAAAACCAAGAGTTCTAGTGGCCATTCTCCTTTTTCATCTATGCATCAGGAAACTGGATCCTCCATGCAATTTGGATTGGGTCCATACCAAATATGATTTCTGATAGATGGGAAGTCAGAGCTGAGCATTGGTCCCCATTTAGGTGGGTTGTCCTCACCTCTATATCAACTTCATATCTTCCTATTTACTCTTTACTCTTGGATACCAAAACCATGCTTCCCTATAAGCACTGTGTCATCCTAGCTGTCCATTATTTTGCTGTCAGGCTTCACTGAGAAGTTTCATTTTCCCCAATATCCAATGACCTACCAAAAACCAAAGGCCAGCCTGGCATCTGAGGGGATTATGGATGGCCATGGTTAAGGAGATAGCTTCAGAATCTCAGACATTTGTGGGGAGTGGCATTCAGAATACATTGGCTGGGCAGCTAGCGGCATCACTCAGGCCCCAGCAGCCACATCCATGAACTTGTTTGCTAAGCTCCTTCCTTATGCTACAGAGTGTCATGAGGTTTCTGTAGGCTTAACTAAGGGTGGTGTGCAGGCTTGCCAGTAAGCCTACCTGTGTTCTCACTTGGTGTCTTCTGAGGGATGATAGAGTCCAAAAACAAATTGTTTCAGGTCATTGAAGTAGATGACTCTGGGAGTTCTATTACACCCATCTCTCCACTACACCCTGTCCCTCCACATCCCTTTAAGCAGTCCAAGTATTCAATTTCTTGAGAGCCTTGGTTGTTTGGTGGCTATTTAGAGTATGATGCAAAAGGATTTTGTTAGTTTGTCCGTTTTTTGTTTGTTGTTGATTTGCAAAGGACTTGAGGGTGTGTACAACTATGTCCTGTGTAAGGTGCCATTCTGTGAGAACTACTGACATCAAACAGAAGGTATGTTCAGATATCCCAGCATATCCTGGTATTTTTCTGCCATGGCTGCAGGCTGCCTAGGGAGAAGCTATCAGTGCTGGACCCACTGGACGTAAGGAAGTTTCCTGCATTTTCCTTGGCACAGGAGAGTACTTAGAGGAAGCAGCATTCAGGTCCCCCATGGGCTTAATTGCTGTGCCCAGGAAACTCTGTCTCCTGGGTCAGAGTGGCCATGTCAGGCAGGATCAGGGGACTAGTCTTCAAGGAATTGCATCGTGGTCTACATCTGCCCTGGTGTGTGGAATTTCCCATCCCACTTCCTGAAGCTTGTACACATTATCACCTGCCCCCCATCTTTTGCCTAAACATCCTTATCAGCACCCACACCTAACTATTGGAAAGCACACATAGTGCCTAGTATTCACAGTGCCTATTAATTCTGGCCTATGTTCAGGATCTCCAGGCCAGATTGCCATTTTGGACATATTTGTTCCATCCATAACTCCTTGACTGCCATCCTTTCTCCTCATTTTTCAAGTCTTCTGTCTGCTTTCCTTTAGTTTCATTTAGACATGGTTTTCTCCTAGATTTAGGATACACACAAACACACACACACACACACACACACACACACACACACACACATATATATATATATATATATATATATATCATTGAATTAGTCCCTTTAGAAATACATTCTGATCCAGAGAACAACCCTGAACTTTTAAAGATGTCTGGGAGGCAACAACCGTATGATCTTATGTTACCAGGCATAGAGTTCAAGGCAGGAAATATGGGTACAAGCATCCAGACTAGAGTGTGGACTTAATGGTACCTAAAAGATTTCAGGCAGACCTGTAGGTACCATCCAGACCAGGCAAACATTCCTTGTCTCTACCTCCCCAACAGGCTTCCTCTCTGGTGCAGGTAATCCATGCATGTGGCATGTACTGTTTTATTTACTAACTACTTCACATTGCCTTAAACCTAGGAAGAACACTCAAGATCAAAGTTTGAACACCAATTCTGCCTTTCTCTGTCCAGGTATCATCTCAGCTGTTACAATAGTTAGAGAAGTTTCTGAAATTGAATGACTGCACATTCTGGGGTATAAGAACATATGTATGTATGTATGTATGTATGTATGTATGTATGTATGTATGTATATTCTGGTGCCTGGGATTATTCTCTCTGTGTTTCCTGTACAGGAAGTTCAGGGAGAACTTATGAGCAGTCCAAGACTGCCAATAGTGTTTACTGTTGTGGTGGTCTGCTAAGGATTTAAAAGGATGGACTAATTGGTATTTATAGGAAGCCTTGCAGTGTGCCTTGCTTCAAATCCAGCTAAGTTGTCCACAATGTTTGCTGTGAATTGTCCTGTGTGTGTGTGTGTGTGTGTGTGTTTGTGTATATATATATATATATATATATATATATATATATATATATATGTGTGTGTGTGTGTGTGTGTGTGTGTGTGTGTGTGTGTGTGTGTGTTGTGTGAGTGTATTTGTGTGAGTGAAGTTTCTGTAGTTGTTGCTTGGTGGCTGGGTACATTTTGTGGAAATTGTATAAACATTGGCAGTACTCTATTTACTAGTGGCCAGTCAGGCAGAGAATACCTAACATATTGCCCCTGGACAACCTCTGAGCACACCCTTAGTAGCCTCAAAGCAGCTGCCTCCAAGAGGCTGTTGGAAAAGCAGAGTTGCCTCCAGGAGAGAGTAAGGTGGTCTGCTTCTTGGATGATCTCATCTCTGTGGAGGAGGGCCCCTGTAGTTTCTTCATGTTCATGGGAGAACCACAGGCTGTTGGGAACAGAAAAGCATTTCCCTACTGAATATAGATTGTCATCCGAATACAGACAAACATAGTTTCACTGGATGTAATGGCTGAAAGTGTAAATAGGGGCCAGGGTTAGAGAGATACACACTTATGGGTTGAGGAAGCTGTAAAATTGGATATATACATGAATAGAGAAAATGAAATGTTGGCTGGGTAAAGACCTGTGTGTTCTGTTTTAGGTGGGTTTTTCACTCCTTTTTAGCATGCAGTCTGGTGGGCCAAACCATTCTGTGTGGACAGTTTCTCCTGTTCCTTTGATATGAGACCCTGGCTGGAAAGCATAACGGCATCTTGAAGTTTCCTATTGGGACACATGGAATTTTGTCAGGAATACCAGAGATTAATGGGGGATGGATATGTGCTGTAGGCAATCTGGTGTAACAATCAAGAATTACTTATTTCCTCTAAGTGTATAGGTTGACTGTCCTCTGTCCACTAAAATCTATTTAGAGAGCGCCAAATCCCTTGAGTTCCTAGACCTGGCTACAGGTAGATGGGTATCTACAGAGGATACAGTAATTTCCATGTCTGAGGATAATTTCAGTAATGTGGAGAACAGGAGTGTCCTTAATGGACCCTACTATGTGTTATAAGATATCAGAATGTGGAAGAAGACATATTGTGACACTGTGGTGATACATTTATTAAGATTTATGAAAGCCAGTCAAGATCAAAATAATAAAGCAGCCATATTGGATATCTTCAGCAGGTATGTGATCATAGTCCAAAACTTTACTACAAGGACTCAGGATTAAGAATTAGAGGAATCTTTGTAAAATGAAGGCCCCACTGACTGTAAGAAATTAATCCAATCTTAAAGAAATACCTCACAATTGGGTCATGGATGTTAAACAAAACCTCCACATAACTGGAATGTGCTTTTTCTACTCTGAGCACACTAGACCCAACTATCCATGCAGTACAACCCCTAAAGCCTCACTTCCATGATATTCAAACCATATAGATTGCCCTCTGATGGAGGAGAGACCTCCAAGAGTGTTTGGGTCATCCACAATTACAGACCCTGAAATCCTGGCTCAACTTCGCCCACTGGGAGAGTAGGGTAGTAAAAGAAAAACACCAAATGCCTCCACTGGATAAAGTGATGGGAAGATGGTAATACATAAAAACAGCCAACAATAGAAAGACAAGCAGGACAACACCAGAATATAGGGACACAACACAAACTATACGTGTTCCCAAAGCAGAGAAAAAAACCCAAAAGACAACACATTAAAGAATAAGTTCATAAAAATAATACTTGCCCACAAAGATGATATCAGAAAATACCTTCAACAAAAGAAAGAAAAATCAAACAAAATATTAGAAGAAATTAAAGAAAAGACAAACAAAATATGTAAAAAATGAACAAATCTCTTAAAGAATGTAAGGAAAGTGAAGAAAAAAAACAATGAAACAAATGAAGAAAACAATTCAAACTGTACAAGACATGAAAACTTAAGCAGAGACAGTAAAGAAACACAAATTGATGGAATGTTGGAAATAGAAAATCTGGGAAAAGTATCAGGAATTGCAGATTTAAGCATAACCTGCAAACTAGTAAAGATTGAAGAGAGAATCCCAGGCACTCAAAATACACTATAGAGAATAGTTTCATCAATCAATGAAAATCCTAAATCAAACAAATTCTTACCAATAAACATCCAGGAAATATCGGACACCATGAAAAGACCAACCCTAGGAAAAATAGGTATAGAAGAAGTGGAAGAGGACCATGTCAAATGTGCAGAAAACATATTCAACAAAATCATTGAAGAACATTTCCCACTGTGAAGAAAGGAATGCCTATGGAAGTACCAAACACTAAATATATTAGACCAGAAAAAAAATCCTCTTGCCACATAATAATCAAAACACCTAACATACAGAATATAGAAAGACTATTAAAGGCAGCAAAGGAAAACATTCATGCAACATATAAAAACAGACCTATAAAAATTATGCCTGACTTCATTATGGAAACTTCCAAGGCCTGAAGTTCCTGGATAAATGTTCTACAAATTCTAAGAGTTCTGGAAGGCCAGCCCAAGCTACTATAACCAATAAAACTCTCAATCACTATAGATGGAGAAAACAAGATATTAAATGACAAAGCTAGCTTTTCACAACATATGTCCACAATTCCAGCCCTATAGAAAGATCTGGGAGGAAAACTCCAACCCAAACAAGTTAGTTACACTCACATTGACATAGGCAAAAATAATCCCACTTTACTTGAACATCCTTCAAAAAGTGGGCAGATATAATCATAATACCTCTGCCAAACACAATTCTAAAACAAAAGATAAATCAATAGTCCTTTCTTTTTTTTTCAACATTAGTAGTCTTAACACCCCTGTAAAAAGACACAGGCTAACACAATGAATATAAGGACAGAATCCTTCCTTATGCTGTATACAGTAGACACACCTAAGCTTCAAATATATGCAATACCTCATGAGAAAGTGTTTGGAAAAATATCTACCAATTAAATGTACACAAGAAGCAAACAGGTGTAGCTATTTTAATTTCTCACAAGTTAGACTTCTAACAAAGATCAATTAAGAAGGTCATTTTATATTTTCAGAGGATAAGTACAATCATACAAAATCTCAATACTCAATAAGTATTTCCATATGGTCTCATCTTACCAGAGAGTAGGCTGGACCTCTATTTCCCCTGGTCTCTAAATGCTGACCCCTTCTTACTACTTCCTCCTTCCTCCTTGTCTCCTAGTCCCTCCTATCTCCCTTTCCTATTGGCCAACAGTGCTTTATTCACTAACCAATACAAGAAAAATATTTACAGAATGACATCTCTCATCATCTCCTCTTTTCTATATTGTAATCACATAATAATCTAAAAATTATACATAACACATTTTTCACAAAAAATGTATGACCTCAACATCAAGAGTAGATACTAGAATAACCTAGACCATTTGAGACCCAAGGGAGGAGGGGATTTACAAAAGCAAGTAATAGCCAGGCATACTCAATTTGATTCTGTGTACTCAGAATAACTCAGTTCTCTGCTGATTATGTATAAAGTGGCACAGAGTATTTCTTCCCTTGTACAGTAATTCAAATAGACCCCTTGCTTGGTATAATTATGCATCACTGCTTAATCTGCTCACCAAAAGAACTGATGGGTAGTTTATGCTTTCTGCTTTCTTTTGTTAAACAATTTTAAAGTTGTCACCTGCATTGAAACTGCTCTTCACTGTGGTGTATAGGCTTTAAACTCCCAAAGCAAAGGTTTTAAAGACAGAAATCTCACCTCCAATGCATGCTGACATCTAAGGTTTTATAATGGATAGGCTCTATATTTCAGCTCTTCACCTGTGTTCTTCAACCAATGATCTGTTTTAAAGTATTCCACATTTTTTGCACAGTGAAAAATTCCTTGACAGACAATCTGGAGCTACAAACCCAAGCATGACCAACAGAATACAAAGATGGAAGACAGGATCTCACGTTCTGAAAATAAACTAGAGAAAATAGATTCATCGACCAAATAAAATCCTAAGTCCAACTAATCATAAACACAAAACATCCAGGAAAAATGGTACACTGTCAAAAGTCCAAACATAAGAATAATAGTTGAAGAAGATGATGAAGAAGTTTAGCTCAAAGGTTCAGAAAACATATTCAACAAAATCAATAAAGAAATCTTCCAATTTGAAGACGTACACGACAACAAAAGTTCATTAAGCATACCAAACACAAAATAGACTGGACCCCCCCAAAGTCCCCTCAACACATAATAAAACAATTAAGATAGAAGATAAAGATAGGATATTAAGGGCACAAAAGGAAAAAAGCCAGGCAACATATAAAGCCAGATCTATCAAAATTGCAACTAACTTTTCAATGTAAATTCTCAAGTCCAGAAGTTTCAGGACACATGTTCTACAAATACTATGAGCACACAGATGACAGCCCAGGTTAAAATACCCAGCAAATCTCTCAGTCACTATAGGTGGATATTTTTAAGATATTCATGACAAAGACAGATTTTCATAGTATATATCCACAGATATATTGTTACAAGAAGGAAGTTAACTACTCTCACAAAGACATAGGCAATATACAATCCCACTTTTGCAGAACCAAAAAGAAAAAGCAGGAAAAATATGTGCACTAAACAACCACCACCAACAAATCTAATACAAATAAAAATTAGCAATCAAAGTCCCTTACTTTCCCTGAACAATAATGGTCTCCCACTAGGCTATAAGAATGCCAATGCTAACAGAATGGACAAGAAGAGAGAATCCTTCTTTCTGCTGCATACAGAAAGCATATCTAAGCTTCAAAGACAGACCTTACCTCAGGGTAAAGGGTTGTGAAAATATCTTCCAATCAAATGGACACAAAAACTTTTAACTATTCTATTATCTAACACATTATACTTCATACCAAAGTCTATTAAAGGAACAAAGAAGGGCATTTCATTTTCATCACAGGAAAAGTCAATCAAAATGAAGTATCAATTGTGAACATCTATGCTCCAAAAATGAACACAACACCATTCATAAAATCAATGCTACTAAAATTCAAATCTCACATAAAACCTTAAACACGTATAGTGGGAGACTTCCACACCCCACTCACACCACTATACAGAACCACCAGACTGAAACTTAAAAAGAAAACAAAGAACTAACAGAAGTTACATCCAAATTAGTATTAGCATACATCTATACAATATTCCACCCAAAGAGAAAATATATAACTTCTCAGGTCCACATGGAACCCTCATTAAAATTGAGCACATACTAGGGAACATAACAAGCATCAACAAATCCCAATTTTTTTTGAGTAGTCTTCTGTGTCTTATTTCACTACTGAACTATGTGCAACTGCATCATTTCTGGGTCAAGGAAGAAATAAAGAAAGAAAACAAAGATTTCCTAGAATTCAATTAGAATGAAGACACAACATACCTGGACTGAAGGGATACTTTGAAACTAATGATACAAGGAATGTTCTCTGTACTATGTGCCCATATGAAGAAAATGGAGGATATTCACATTATATAATTAACTGCACAACTGAAAGCCTTAGGGCAAAAAGAAACAAACTCTCCCTGGAGGAGTAGAAGACAGGAAATAATCAATTTGTGTGCTGAAATCAATAAAGTAGAAACTATGTGAGTATATGAGTGGGTTGGGTACTAGAATGTTACAGAATGGTACATTATATTCGTTACCTGGCTCACTTGGTGGAATTCTGTATTACCATATCATGGCTTCAAGAAGTAAGAGTACCTGACATGCTGCATTATCATTGGTTAATTTATTCTCCCAAGGTAAGTATTCTGTACAGCCTCTTATGACATCATATGTGGAATCTGATTTGGCAAAAAACAGCTGTACCACAGTCATGGATGTTGTCCTGCATTTACCAGAATTAACCAAGTCAAGAGTAGATAATTTCAGGAAGAATAACCAGGAGAAAATGATCAAAGACTTTCCTTTGATCATAAACCATGAATTAAAAATAGAAGGCTTAAAGATATTTTACATGGGATAACGGTAGCATTGTTAATTTCCTTTAGCAAGGTTTTAATCTGCCTCTTAGACTAGAATGAAGGAAAATGTCGTGGGTGTTCATATCTAATGAGGCAGCTGCCAAATTCATATATTGGCACACAAGGTCAATTCCAACTTAGAAGACTGTACTCATTGTGGCTATCATAAAATTTATTGTAGAGATGACACCTTAAGTCCAGTACCATTGTCCATGCCAATATATCACTGCCACATAATGAGAATTCTTTGGATCTGGCTCATGGCCAAGTGTCAATGAGATTTTTGCTAAGATTTTTAGACTCTCTGACAACTAAGAGTGAGGTTCTCTTCAGCTTTGTGTATGTTTTATCCTCAGGAATGAGGTAATGCAATTTGTACTGGATGAGGGCCCCATTTTGATGTAAATGAGAATTTTATGCAAACTTCAATACTAACACCATTCTAGTGAATCAAGCTTGGAGAAACATTTATGGTTTTCATTTTCTAAATGTGTGCCTTGTCACATTGGAGTCTTGTGGTAGAAAGATGAAAGGGGATTTGCAATGCACCGGACCCTGTAGGTGAATATAAAGTGAAGACAGCTTGTCTTTCTATGTAAAATACTACCTGTACATAGAATTGTGTAACTGAAACGTCACGTACATTTCTCTGATTTTCTTGTAAGGGCATAAAGTGAAGGCCATCTCAATTTATCTGGAAAGCGTAATGGCAAATCCATGGAACCAAGGGGATTACACTTTTTTTAAGTCATGTGTACGTCTAGAATTTGACCAAGGCAAAACAGAAAACACACTTTTCCATTTCCACTAAAGCCTATTACCATGGAAACAAAATAATAATGGGACAAGAGTCTATGCATGGTGTTGCCAAAAGAGCCACACCTGCAATTGCTCACCACCTGTCTTTTTAGCTGAAAACTAATATAATTCCACGGAGGTGAACCTTGTCTCTATGCTATCTTAGGACATGCAGCCATCAAAATATGACCTGACTCTTCAAGACTCTCTCCATGGAGTTCATGATGAAATGGTCTTCCTATCAATTCTCATTTGTTTGAGTCCATAATGTTCTTATTTTATTTCTCCTCCTTTGCAGTACATAACACCTCCCATTTACATTTGCATTTTTCCTCCAGTTTTATAAATTTGCCATTATGAAAATATAAACATTAAGTCAAATATCTGAATGTAGATGTGAATCCTACTCAAACATCTAGAAAAAAATGAGGTTGGGAATCTTAGAAACTGTATTGCAAAGAAAAAATAATGACTCATTACCCAACATAGTTTCTTGATTTTATATTAAATAATTAAATTTAAAAATTTTTATTCATGTGATTATTAGGACACATTAATTCATGCTTTGATCATTTATGGCCATTTTACCATAAATGATCAAGAATTGTTACACAAACCATTAGGTATGTACTAATATACACCACTGGCTTAATAAATATGGTCTATTTTAATATCTGTCCAACATCCGACTTGTACTTCCTTGGTCCTTTTTGTCTTTAATATTTTTCTATGTCCTCTTACTAATTTTGAGACCTGATTTTAAATAGCTGCATTGTGTTTTATTCTGTGTTTTTAAATTTCCTTCAATAGGAGAAGTGATTATTGTCATTGCCTGATATTTTCCTGTCATAAAGCATTTTTTCTGTTTTTTTTATTTTATATAACATTCCCATTTCCCTCTCTCTCCCTTACATCACCCCTGACAATCCTCCAATCTCATTCTTCCCTACTTGACATGAAGGGTGATGCCTTCTAGGAGGCGACAATAAAATATGTCAAGTCATTTAGAGTAGGCACTAGGCACTCCCTCCTGTCTATAGGTTAAATGACCATTCCTCCATGTGAAACGTGCTTCCAAAGTCCTTTTGTGCACCAGGGATACATGGTGCTTCCACTGTCAGAAGCCTCTTAGACTGCTCAGGCCTTGTAGCTGAGACCCACGTTTAGGGGGTCTGATTCGGTACAATGCTGGTTTCCCAGCTGTCAGTTTCTGTAGCCTGGTCTTGTCCACCCTCTGTGCATCTGGATCCCAGTTCGGCTCAGTGTTTAGATGTGGATGTCTGCTGTTTCAATAACTACACAATTAGTATTCTATGTTGGTGGATAAGTTATTTATCAATCTCATTATCAGGGAAGGGCATTTATGGTAGCCTATGGAATATTGCTCAAATTGTTGTTTGAGGTCAATCTTGTAGGTCCTCAGACATTTCCCTGGAGTCAGTGTTCTCTTCAAACCTATAAAGGGTCCCTCTTTTATGAGGTCCCTCTTTTATGATAACTATCTCTTGTTATTACTCTCGTCTCTTCCACCCCTGACTAAATCTTCCTAGACCCATGTGCTTTGCTCTTCTCCAGTTCTCTTTCTACTTTCTACAGTTCCTTCTGCACTCATTCTCAATCTATTAGCAATGTGTTCAAGAGATCTTGTTCCTTTCCACTTCTGTGAGTGATGTTGTATGAAACTCTTCTATTCTTCTGTGTATCCTCGTTTTCTGGTGGTGTGAATTATAGGCTGGTGATCCTTGGATTTATGTCTAAAATCCATGTATGAGTAAGCACATACCATGAACCCCTTTTTGTGATTGGGTAACCTCATTCAACATAGTGTCTTCAAGTTCCATCCATTTACCTGTAAACTTCTAGATTCCAGAGTTTTCTTTTTTTATTTTTGTTTTTATTTTTTGTTTTGTTTTTCCACAGAGTAATTTTACATTGAGTAAATGTGACAAATCTTCTTTATCTGTTTTTTTGCTTGGAATCATCTAGGTTGCTTCCAGTGTCTTGCTATTACAAATAATGCTGCTACAAACATAGTTGAAGAGATGCCATTGTTGCATGGTTATGGATCATTTGTGTATATGCCTAAGAGTGGGATTACCAGGTCATGTCATAGTCAGATTTCCATTTTTCTGAGTAATTGCCATATTGATCTTCAAAATGCCTGTGCAAGTATGTGCTCCCACCTGCAGTGGAGAAGTTTTCCCGTTTTTCCACAACCTCTTCAGCATAAGTTGTCATTTGTGTATCTAATTTTAGTCAGTCTAGGAGGATTAAGATGGTATGTCTCAGTTGTTTTGATTTGCATTTCCCGGATAGGTAAGGATTTTGAGCAATTTCTTTAGTGTCTTCTTCCTTTTTGATATCCTCTATTGAGAATTCTCTCTTCAATTCTGTACCCCATTATTTCATATTTGTGTGTGTGGGGTTGTGTGTGTGTGTGTGGTGGTGACTAGTTTCTTGAGTTCTTTGTATATTTTCGAGATAATCCCTCTGTAAGATGTAGGGTTGGTGAAGAGCCTGTCCATGTCTGATGGTTGTGGTTTGTTCTTGTCAACTGTGTCTTTGCCTTACAGACAATTCTCAGTTTGAGGAGATACCTTATATTAATTGTTGATCTCAATGTCTGTGCTACCAGAGTTATGTTCAGGAAGAAATCTCCTGTAACAATTTGTTCAGAGGTACCTCCCACTTTCACTTCTAAGAGGTTCAGTTTGGCTGTATTTAGATCCATTTGGACTTGTCTTTTGTGCATGGCAAATGACATGGGTCTTTCTGCAGTCTTCTACATACTATGATCCAGTTGTGCCAGCACCATTTGTTGAAGATGCTTTCCTCCTTCCATTGTATACTTTTAGCAGTTTTGTCAAAAGTCAGGTCTTTGTAGGAGTGTGGGTTAATATCAGGATTTTTTATTTGATTCCACTGTGCTACCTGTCTATTTTACAGCCAATACCAACATGTATTAAGGACTATAGCTCTATATTAGAGCTTCAAGTGTGAGATGGTGATTCTTCCTGAATTATTGTGCTGGGTCATTTTTTCTATGTTGTTTGTTTTGTTTTTCATATACATTGTTGTGTTATTTTTCCAAAGTCTGTGAAGAATTGTGCTGCAATTTATGGGGATTGCATTGAATCTATAGATATGTTTTGGGAAGATTGCCATTTTATCATGTTTATCATAACTTTCCAAGAGCACAGCAGTTTCTTCAATTTTTCCGGTATCTTCTTTAATTACTTTCTTTAAGGACACAGAGTTTTTGCTATATAATTCTTTCACTTGTTTGGTAAGTATTACCAGAAGATACTTTATGTTGTTTGTGGTTATTGTTGATGGTGTTGTCTCTTTCTCAGCATCTTTGTATTCTATATATAGTAAGGCTCATGATTTTTTTTTGAGCTTATGTTGTATCCTGTTGTTTGTAAAGCATTTCTTCAAGTAACCCACATGACAAATATTAATACATTGTAGATGGTGTGTTTTGAGATTTTATGTTTGTCTGTTTCTTTCTTTTTTCTCTTAACTCTTCTGTAGCAGCTTCCCAAATAAGCCTATCTGATGCTGTTTAAACCTTATTATCAACAGTGTGAACGCGACTTAATAAAACTAAAGGAATTGTGCAACACTCTTTTAACTGGGGTTCAGATAATAGCTGAGGTTTCTGTACACTGTGCATGTCTAGATTTTGTTGCACCATTTTGACAGGTTTGGGACTCTACTTCCTGGTCCCATGTTAATGGGATATTTTGTTATCTTTTTTTCTGAATCTTCTGTACCATGTTCTTCTACTACTAAGTAGTTAGGTGCATCCCTAAATGTATGGGCTATGAATACTCATAATAGAGGAGTGTAACACTTATTTGGGAATGAGAAACATGCACAATCTTCAACTAAAACAAGTTTCCTGTGACTCAATCTTGGTGACCCTACCCTTGCCAAAAATTTAGAAGATAAGGTATGGCCATGTGGGTGCTTGTCAGTAGCAACTAATTAGAACCATTTTCCTAACAGAGTGACTAATTTGTCACCCTGGATAAAAACAAATTAATTGCCTTTCTATTGAAAGGAAAAGTGAGATACAATTATTTTGACTATGCACATATTATTGGCTTTAGATTTGACAACAGGACTTTGTATTGATGAGGTTAGCATCAGGGCTCCTTCTGTCTTAGCAATACAGCTATATTTTCTTTACCTGATATGCACAGAATACACATTCAAGATTCATTTGAGAGAATTCTGAGCAGGGAATCAAAGCAAGAGTTGATTAGGAGACTCAATGTATGGCTTTGGGTTAGGAAAAGCTTTATTTGCTAGCCTCTCTATCCTGTCCTTCTCCATTCCATCTCCCCTCTTTTCTTTCTTTTTCCCTTTATTCTTAACTTTTCTTTTGCATCTACTTTATGTCCTATACTGTCATTATTTTAGTATGCCTTCTGTAAATATTTTTATTTGATAGGCAACGAAGTTATAACTTTTGTTATCATTCTTTAAAACAGAGTGTTTATTTAATTCATTATTTTGTATGATTAATTCATCATTCATTTTATGAATATTACCTGAATATTCTCGGTTTTTGTAGGTGTAATGATTTAGGTCAATTAATTTCTTGTCATCACTGACACCACACACTCAAATGCACACACACACACACACACACACACACACACACACACACACAGAGTGAGAGAGAGAGAGAGAGAGAGAGAGAGAGAGAGAGAGAGAGAAACAGAGAGTCTCTGAACAATCAGGCATTGTATGAACCTGAGCTGTGGCTGAGGGATGGAGCCTTATAAGAATCCCTTAGATATAAAATTGTCTCTCCCTTTCAATCCTGGAATGACAATCTTAACGGTTACTGTTATAGCTGAGACAGTGTGTGTGTTCTCACAAAACTAGATTCATGTCCAGTAAACACACAGAGCATAAACCCAGATACCAACACAACCACATGAGAGAGAGAGAGAGAGAGAGAGAGAGAGAGAGAGAGAGAGAGAGGGGGTATTAGGACCCCAGTTAGTTACCTGTGATGATTTCAGAAACTTCTCTTATTATTGAACTAGCTGGGATAATACCTGGAAAAAGAAGAGTAAGACAATGGGCTTCTCAACCATTCACCCTGCAATTACTCTTTGGGTTTAAGCCAGTTAGCAAAACAAAAGAGTATGCGAACTGCATGGGTGTCCTGAATTAAAGAAAGAAGCTTATAATGGGAGATGTCAGCATTGAAGCAAGGCCTGGCAGGGATGGTAACTACAGAAACATTTTTCATTTGAATCCTGCTTGTCTGATTCCTAAAGCATACCTTCATCAGTCAAGGCAATATTTTCTCATCCAAATGAGTATTTTTGACACGATGTAAGCAAACTCCATATGGAGGTTCTTCTATGTAAATCATCCTTTTATGAAGTAAATTGGTGATGATTGGGACAGACACTTGTAGGGCTATGCTATCTAGGTTGGGTCATGTAAATCTGTTAAGTCATTTGAAGTATGGACTAGGGCTTCCTCCTGTTTCTAGCATAAGGGAGTATCCCTCCATGTGGGATGTGTCCGCAAGGTCCTTTTGTGCTCAAGGAATACATCACAGTTCTACTGTCTGAGGTCCCTTAGACTGCTCAGAGTCTAACTAGAATCCAGATGCAAAGAGAGAGGACAAGTCCAGGTTGAGAAACACATAAAGAGAGCTGACCTGAACAAGAAGGAGCCAATGCCCCCCCCCAGACTGATAGCTGGGAATCCAGCATGGGACTGACTCAGACTCCCTGAATATGTGTCTCAACTAGAAGGACTAACTTGTCTTTCTAATTACACATTATTTTTTAAATAACTTGCATAAGTGCAATGCCTTAAACAGGAGTAGAATCATATATCCAGTACAACAAAAACAAATTTACATTTGTATTAATATACCAAAACTCATATCAATGTAAAATAATCGAGGTTAATATTCCTTTTAGAGTTATATTCCCTCTATATGATGACAAACATCTATAGAACCAAAAAGTCAGGTAACCAAAAATATGCCCTTCCCACCAATTGGAAATATGAATATTTTATTGTCTGGACTACTTCCTGTTGTCTGAGGGCAGAGGCATCTTTGGGAGACAATCATAATTTTTCACAGTAATTTTCCAGGAGTTCAGTGTAAGCTATTTGTTTTGTTGCATGGATGCTATGTGAGCATCACTGTTTCTTAGCATGATTTTAATTTTTGTGTCCAATGTGTTTGTGTGTGTATTTACTTAGCTTTGTGCCTTTGCACATTGCTAAAATTATTCACTCACCTACTTTTTCCCCATATTTGCATCTATATCTCTTCTAAAAGTAAGAGAATGAATAGAAGCTTATTTTCATTTCAGTAAATAGAAAAGGATTAAGGTAGAGGCCATTAATGCTATTGTCTCCATTCTGGAAATAAGATAATTGGATCATCTTGAATGGCATAATTATGTCTTCATTGTCATGTGTATATCACTATGAGCATGTAGTTGTTTAATAGACTTGAAAATAAGTATAACTCAAAAAAGAGTTGCATTTGGGAAAAAATCAGTGAGGCTATAAGGTTATTCCATTAGTGGGTGTGCTTATTCTAGCATGTGCGAGATGCACAAGAATGTGAGAGAATGTTGGATCATAAATGTTGCCTGGCAACCCCACTGGAATTCTATATTCTGGTATCATGGGCCAATAACCAGAGAGAAGCTTAGATGTAATGTTATCAGTGGATATTTTAGTGTTCCAAGATAAGTATCTCATAAAACTTTTAATGGAAATTGATTCTCCTAAAAAAGTCATAGCCAAAACCCTGGCAGTTGCCATAAAGCTATTAATATTATCCAATTCCAAATTACCTAATATCGGGGAATATAGCCTGTGGAAAATCAGTTCAAAGACTTTTTTTGAAGAATAGCATCTTCCCTAATGAGTGAAACTATGGATTAAGAAGATAAAAAGACAATTATTCAAGAAATGGTGCATTTTCCATTGTTAGTATTCTTTCAGGAGGGATAATTAGATAGCAGTTCATCTCTAATTAGGAAGGTGCTCGATATAAACTATATGATATCCTCTTGAACCCAGAATCCACAATGAAATGTAATCATTTATAAATTTTGCTACTGAAATCTGTGATTAAATAATTGCTGGTCTATTGTGTTTGGCACAACGTTATGGGAGTCAAGTAAAGACAACTTGTGTGTGTCCAGTGTGGCAGACTATATGATCCTATGATTATGTAATTATTTATTTATTAAAATAGGACATTAGATAATAGATGATAAGTGGATTTTTACACCTTGTTGAAAATAATCATGGCAAGTCATTTCATTACTTAATTATTTAAATCAATGATGGTATCATTTTCTTATCTCCACATGAGTGAAATATGAGATATTATCTCATTACTCATTCACTATATTGTTAAAATCTAAGATTAAATGATCTCTTGAGTTTTGCCAAGTCTTGTAGAAATCAAATATAAAATACCATCAAATAAATTAATTCTTTAATCATTTAATTCTAAAATCTGTCATTATTTATAAGTGATCAATGTAATCTGGAGACTTGTTGTGGGAGTCAAATGTGCCTGACCATGATGTCATCTGATGTTATACTAATTTAATGATAGCACTGGTCATTGAAGACCACTGGAGTTTGGTTCTTCCTTGTTTGATAAAGTATGCCAGAACATGTAATTATTCAACTAAATTATCCAAAATGATGGTGACATTATGGCTCACTAGTCTGGCTTGAAGTCAGATTGTGGAAGTTGATGATGTGACATCAGATCATTAGTTGGTTATATAGTCATTTAAATATATCATTATATCAGCTACGATGCATTGAATTTGTTGCCACCTTGAGGAAGCTTATGCACAAGGCTATCTAATTATTTATTAATTTGATTGTTTAAATAAATAATTATCCCAAGAAAAGTTCTTTCTGACTCCACTATGTGGCATTAAAGTATATAACACCATTTCATTATTCAATTATTTTATCATTATATATTAATTGGTTGTTCCTACCAGCCGGCTCCATCCTGCTTGCCGCCATTCTGGGCCCACAGACACGCCAGCCCCAAATAACACTCAGAGACTCTATATTTGATACAATCCTGTTGGCCAGTTACCATCACTGTTTATGGGCTAGCTCTGTCTTAATTATTAACCTATTTCTACTTATCTAAGTATTTCCACGTGGTTGTCTTATCAGCGAGCCGCGGCAGGCGTCCTGCTTCTTCCCTGGGCTACATCTCGACTCCTCCCCACTACTTCCTCTTTCCTCCTTGTCTCCTAGCCCCGCCTATCTTTCTATCTCATTGGCCCAACGTGCTTTATTAACAAGTATGAGAAACATATTTTTAGGATAACATCTCCCATCATCTCCTCTTTTCTGTCTAAAATAAAAGAAGGGGTTTAACCTTAACATAGCAAAATATAACATACAACAGTTATCAAATAAGAATCACAGTTAACAATATTTAGTCCATAAACATTTTTTAAGAATTAAAGAAAATATCATCTATCCTATCTTTGTGAGTCTAAAGACCTATTTGTAACTTATCTTTAAACCCAACTAAGGAAAACTATAACCATAACTATCTGTCTTCAACTCCTTCAAAGACAACAGAAGGATAATATATAAACTCTAGAAATGACAGAGACAACTCATTGCCTGGTCAGTCACCCGAAGTTCTTCTGTAATGTTCCATCTTCAGCCCATAGGCCATAGTGTGTGTCCAGACTCCTCAACAAGGCAGGAAACTTTTCTCTGTGTCCTGTAGACTGTCTGGCTGTCTGGCAGCCTCTTCCATGAAGCAGGAATCCTGTAGCAATGTCCATCTTGAATCAGCAGTCACCTTTTTGTGGGTCCTGCATGTCCAGTTTCTACAACATAAAGTCAAACAGTCTAGACAAGAGAAGTGCTTTGCTCAAATGGCTAGTCTTGCCATATTAAAAGCAAACTCCATAATGTGTTTCTTCGATGTCCATCTTCCTTTCTGATGCAGGTGGTGTTACCAGGAGCAGTTGTGCCTCCCTGTCAAGAAAAACCCTAAACCATTTTAAATGCCATATTCTGTAGGTCTTTGAAAGGTTTGAAGAATGCCTATTCATCTCAAATACATCTCTGCATATCTAGAAATCCTAACTAACTTAACTCTAAGTTTTGACTATCATAGGTAACTCTCAATTATACATTACGTTTTCCAATGAGATATATAAACACAATACCTAAACAAGAGGAAAAATATACATATCACAAAATTGACCTTAAATTGTATCAATAAAAGAAAATCCATTCCAGAGCAAAGTATTCATATCTATACCATAATTCCCATTTTACCTTTAAAAAGATTGCTTGCGGTTATAGCCATTTATAACCAAGCCCATTTAAATGAAAACAAACATTTATAAACAATATTTGGGAATTTGGGTGTCGTTCTTGACAAACTACTTCCTGCTGGTAGAGGGCGCTGTCATGGGGGTCCAAAGAAGATGCAGAAATCTTGGCAGTAGTCTGCAAGGCTTTGTCTCAACTGCTTTGAATGTTGGATCACCTGGGGAGCTGTTTCAGGGGGTCTGGCTTGATCAAACCACATAAGTCTGGACATCTCATCTCCATCCTACACAGAAGTATCAGCCCTCCTCACTCCACAAACCATACCTGCACCTCCCCATGGTCAAATAATATACAGTGCCCAGTTAAACACATTATTATCCCTGATACTGCAGATATGGAATGTTTTTGACCCTTACAACTGGCTGACACTCTCACACTATTCATAATATTAGTCTGAACAGCTCAGCATGAGCTCATATATTATGCATACTGTCAAGTTTTGTAACACATGACCTGAGTATAATTACATCAAGAATACCTGAAAACTATCAGTAAATATGGGTGGTGGCATAAATGGTGTGTGTATCAGGGCATCATTCCTACAGGTGTAGAAGCAGGATAGCAAATTGTTTCCATCATCCCCTATTCTAGACTTGTAGTTATGAGGACCTGATACACATACCATTTATGACAACTATATTCATTGCTAGTGCAGTCCTGGTTGAATTCCTCTCCCTGGCTGCTACAGACTCACATATACTGACCTAACTTCCATCACACATGTACTTCCAGGGTGTAGTAGGGAATAATCCTGCATGGCCAATTAAATATCAGTGGGCACTGAGTGTCAATGAGGCAGAATTTGTGTCCAGTGGGGCCTGAGAAGTGACTCTGTAGGTGAGATGGGGGAGGGTATTCTAATAGGATTTGATATGGATTGTATGGTTGGCTTCATAGTTGCAGCCAAGCAAGGCCTGACATGGAGGAAATTACATGGGATTGTTGGGGAGCTGCTTTGAAGATAACCCAGTGTATTTGGGGAGGTGTTAGAGGAAAACATATCAACAAGTGACGATGTTTTGAGCATAGTTGAAGGGAGAAGACATGGCTGTAAGATGGCCATTCCTACTGGTGTGTGGGAGGGGCGGGATGGTGTACTGTGTGTACACTTTGATATATGAGTGTGTGTCATTAAAGAAAAGTATCAGGTAAGGCCTGAATAGTAAATATAATTGTGGTTTGTTGGATGCAGGTGTCCATCTGGCCCTAATATCTTGCAATTTCAGGAAATATGGAGGTTTCAGCACAGCCTGGGTGTGAAATATTCATTGCTGGGCAGCAGGAGGATGATGTGTTCTGCATGTTTTGTCATCTATTATTGTGTGTGGAACAGGCATGTGAGTGTGCATCTCTAGGCTTTCTGGGCTGAAGGAGCAGCAGAATGGAGACTTGCCAGCTCCAGCAAATCCCATCTTTCCTATTCTCAGTCTCCCTTTTACACTGGACTGAGGTATTTGAAAGCCAAAAGCACAGCAGACAGAGTTAGCAGTAGCCCTCATCTCTGGATAGAATTCAATCTGCTTCTAGTTCATATTTTCACAGTCAACTTGAGTGTCAAATGGGTGCAAAATAAAGCTGAGCAGAGCACTTCTTCCTGTCTGTCTAGATATTCCCTTTATGCTTCCTAGCAATGAACCATCATCTTGTTGTTTCATGGGGAAAGAGCACATCCAGGTTTCCTTTAGATGTCCTTGATTGTAGTGTCTGCTTCCATTCTCCATCTTCTGTATGTTCTTGACTGAAAGAATCAGAGCTCATGAGATCAAAATCCATCCTCTCTGTTGTTTGTGGTCTTATCCATGTGAAGCAGAACTTACACAAATCTCTTCTGTAACTCTCACCTGAACTTTGCAGTATTTGTATCTTGAGTCAACTGTAATATTTGAGATTTAGTTCATGTTTTTCACAGGTTCCTTATTGTTTGTTTTTGCAAACTTGTCCTGAAATCCTTTAAGAAAGACCATTTTGTTGCTAAAATTTGATTCCATGTGTCCAGTCTCTGTTTCTCTCCTGTCCACTTTATGGATATCTGGGACTTTGCATGATGTTATAGAACCAGAAGTAAGGAGTCTGCCACCTCTTCTAGGATTAGGCCCAGTTGGTTGTTACATTTGGTGTATGTTCATTAAATGGTATTTTTCAGATAATCTATATAAAGATCTGTCCCATTAACAACAGTTATTGCTGCTGAGGAATAGGGTTATCTGAAAGTTATGTTCTTTAGATTTCTTCAGTCACGATGGATATCTTGAATGTCTATTTGTGTAAATTGTGTTAGTATTCTTCTTCAATACTTCAAGTCTATATCCAATAGCAGTACAAGTGGATGACTTCAATATCACCTTTTCCATGGTATTGGTTGCCTGGAATACAGGATCCATGGACACTGTGCTTCTCATGCAATCCAGTCTAGGTGTCATATAGAGATGCACACTGGATTCACAATGTTCAGGTGAGGTACATTTGTAATATGTAATCAGTTCAGGCAGGTGTACTGGGTCATCTGTGAGGAAAGAAAGATATAAGTGACATTTTTACACTGTAAAAATAGACACAACTTTACAGAGTGGTGGAGATTCTACAGTAACACATCCCTAGGAATTCTTTTTTCAAAGGGGACCTTCTCTTCATCCCGAGATATAGACAAGAATTTTGAGGTGTGGTCTGTGGCTGCATCCAGTAAAAAGAGACTTTTTATTGGCCTCCACAGCATGTCCTGTGTGTGGCGCCCCTGAGATCCCCAGGAGCTCATTAAATTACCTGATATATTTTCACAATTGCCAACAGAGTTAGGTGTGCAGATCCTCTGGTCAGGAATCCTCGGGATATTTGCTGCAGGGTCTGGGCAAGCACATACAAAAGAAGGGATATTATAGACCAATGTAAAAGAGGCTGAAAGTTACACTTGCCCCAAACAAGGACCTATTGTCTAGCAGGTTTTGTTTTAGATTTTAGTGTAAATCAGTAACTCAAGACACAGCTATAATGCCCATTGTCTTCCAATATGACCTTCCCTTGGTCAATATCAATAGGGTCTCTTCAGGAATGTCTGATTACAGAAATTAAGTTCTCATGTTTGCCCTGGTGCTTTGCAAGAATCAGGCTCTAGGGGCAAAGGGAGAAAAGTATTTTACCAGCAACATATTTAAACATAGGCCCTCAGCCTTTTGTTTTCCATCTCCTAACCTCTTTTCTAAATTAGGTAGGATACATACTTTGTGAAAATGAGCTTCCACAGAAGTTCCTATTCAAAAGACCCTGCAACAATTATGAGAGTAAAGATGGCCAATAAAATATCTGGAGTTGACCTATGAGACTCCAATTGACCCACCTATACCATACTGTTCATCATAGTAGTGTCAATAGGTCAGTGGATGCAACTTAAGTAGTGTCCCAAACAAGGACATTATGTGTAAAAGAGCATCTCATGGGACTCATCTCCATCCTTTGTGAAGACGATACCTGTGGACAGCTTTGGGATGATGTTTAGGTAGGTAGTGCTATAGGTAGCTGGTAATGACTGCCCTGGATCATACTCTGTCAAGCAGAAAGGAAGTGAAGGAGAGTGGTGCTTGTACAGGGGTGCCTTAACTGACTTCTATGCCCTCAGAAGAAAAGGCATAATGTTATAAGGTGCCTTCCATAGCATTGATACAAAAGGGTTCTCATCATACTCAAGTCAAATGTTATCAGTAAACTGAAATATACATCGCAACTGTTCATACTAAAATTTGCCTCCTTAAGCACAAGCACCTGATTCTGCAGTCAGAGATATTCATAGATTATCTGTCCTAGGTTAG
Source organism: Cricetiscus sungorus (assembly GCA_030556225.1). NCBI lineage: Eukaryota > Metazoa > Chordata > Mammalia > Rodentia > Cricetidae > Cricetiscus > Cricetiscus sungorus. The sequence continues at coordinate 97,844 of JANBXA010000167.1, read as the reverse complement.
ACTGAGCTGGCCACAGCACCAAGTTTCCCTTTCCCAGGAGATGGCCTCTGTACAGAACATGAGGAAAGAAACTAGCCTTAGTAGTCACCCAGGAATGTTCAGCAGCTACACACAGTAAGCAAGAAGCCTAGTTGCCTGGGTTCATTATCCTTGAAATGCCATGTCCACCCTAGTGCTTTTGATTACTCAATTCTGGACAGAGTAAGTTTCAGAGAGGCAGTCCTCCTGTACATGTGGGAATGAAGTTCTTCACCGTTTCTACACAAACTGTTCTTCCTTAATGATAATGGGATATAAGGTCAGAGGGGAAAGATGCTTGTTCATCACAGTTTATGTCAAGATCACTCTGGATGCATGGTTCTGTTTTCTCTCCTTAACCTATGTCTCTCCACATCATGAGCTCAATGACAATTTTACGAGGAATTGAATATGGCAGTGTTGAGCAGCTTCATGCTTATTTGTGTGTAGACTAGTGTCAAGGATAGACCAGATCACAGGAACATCTCTCATACAACATGACTACATTGGTGGTCTCAGTCCTGCTTTACCACATGAGACCAACAGATGTACCCTGACAGTCATTCCATTCTGACGGTCATTATTCATTGCACAGAACAGTGATGTGCTTGAGTGTGTCCAAGACATCAACAAAGACATCATTACAGCAGGACACCAAAGCAGATAAACTGAGGGAATGCCCCATCCCCAAGGTCACAATGTTATGTCTAGGTCTGACCTCTGATTTGGGATATGAATACAAAACAGTTCCAAGTCTATGGACTAAGTCCTGTGTCTACTGTGCTCCAAGACAGGCAAGCAGTAGCCACCTTCCAAAGTGGATCAATGCCTCAGCATTCCATCCATTGTGGTACCCATTTCCATCAAGATTGTTGTCTTCTTTCTATATGGAGACAAATATGCTTATGAAAAATGACCCAAATAAGGGCCCCTTCACCGATAGCTACACAGAACCAGCAGTATGCAAAGGGTCTGTGACTCCTGTGAGAATGGGGACAAAGTGATATAGGCAGGCTGCAAACACAACAGCAGCAAAGGGAGGTAGAGGGAGGAAGAGGGTAACCTCTCCCCCAGTTTGAGAAAACTTTTCACTTGATCCTGATCTTGAAGAGAAAGAAAGAGTAATGAGTATTTCTGAGCTATATCTATGAAGACTAGCTCATTGGTACTTCTGATTTAGGGCCACTTTGGAGTTGAAATTTGGAGTTGAGAAGAACTGCTATGGAAGACCATCTATGGGACACAACCTTGTTAACTATGGTTTTCTATGGATAATCCTGTAGTAGATGATGTCTTAACTCACCCTGGGCTGGACTTCTGTCCTGGGTTATTGGCCACACTACCATCTTGACTTCCTGAAGAGCACTCTCTTCAGCAGTCTCAAACAGACCAGGAAAATTCCTGCCGCATGATTCAACCTTCATACATACTGATAATTTCAGAACATAATGCATATTCAAGATAGTCATGAGAATTTTGAAATATATAGTTCAGATTCTTTACTCGTATTTCTTCCTGGGTCGTCAGTTTATGAGTAGTTTCTCCCCTCACACTCCTCTCTGACTTTGAAATTTCTTCCCCCAAAACCTTTGATCTTTTATTATCCTTTCCTATTTTAACTAATTCTTGGTACCTCTGTATCCTCTGCTGTTCATCTACTGCTGTCTACCTTCAGCTAAATCATTTCATGCTAATTGTTGTGGTGATGCTATGGGACTATTCCTTTACAAATACAATTTGCTAATTTTCATGTTCACAATTATTATGTGATGGTTTGTGGATACATTAGAAAATATGTAAATTAAGAAACACAGTTGTGCATCTTGGATATCCCATGTAACTGAGTGTGTGTCACGGAACCACACTCCACTTCCTCTGTATCAACCTCCTTCTGAGATACATGGCTTCTCTTTGATGCTGGCAAGCAGCAGCATAGTAGTCTCAAAAAATTTCCAGTCCTCTTCTTAACCTGTTTCCAGCCTCGGATAGCCAGCTGGCAGATGTTGTGGATAAGCGGCAGGCAGATGTTCCAGTATGGCTTTGAGTTGGAACATCATTACAGCAGTTCTTGGACATTGTCTGAAGGGATGGTCTCTCAAATTCAGATAGATTTTTCAGGAGAGACATGGTCCAAGCTCTACTTAGATGTTACCTGAACAGAAGGTTCTTGTATATCAATTTCATCATCACAAAGGACACTGTCAAAGGTGTTCTTGGAATTTTCCTGAAAGGATGATTTCTGGACTTCAGGTATGCTTTCAGAAGGGATATCATCAAATCTTTTCATGATTACTGGCTGAAGGAAAGGGCTCTGTATATCACTTATGCCTTCAGGGGGGGGACATCCTCAAAGGTGTTTATAGATTTAGCCTGCAGAGAAGATCCCTGGATGTCATAGGCCACTTTGGTGTTCACACTGTGAGGTGCATCCCTGTAACTCCTCAGAGAGTGTGTACTCAGAGTGTATGTGCCTTTATCAATGGTGTTGAATTCATGCAATGACTCGCAGGAGAAATAATTTGCAGACAAAGTGCTTTCAGAGGACAGGGATCTTGAGAATGATGACTTGCAATTCATTCTGTCCACTGCCAATTTTCTGCTTTTGATGTGTATGATCTTCTGTGTGAACTTAGGGGCCTGTGGTGGACATTTGCTTTCCTTCTGATTGCAGCACAAATTGGCAGGCATGGTCAGGCTTCTCATCTGTCTCTTCCTTGATTCCTCCTCATTAAGCACCTGGTGTTCCTCCAGCATGGTGGATAGAGCAAGCTCACTTAGTCTCCTCTTAGAAGGAATGGTAGTGAGAGCATCAGCTGGGGTTGTAATACTACTTGCTGCAAGCACTTTCCAGCATATTTAGAGTGCTTGATGTGTGACTTGTTGTCTAAAATTAAATATGTGGCCATGACATTATTGAAATTTTTCTCTTGTAGACAAGTACTAATGTCTTTGCGGTCATAGTCCATACTCCACATTGTCACAACAACTCTGGGATTAGGGTTCTTACTGAGTTCATCTAAGGAATGTGAGATTTTTCTAAATTCATCCTTTGTCTTGAGCCACTGGTGCTGTCTAACATCAATAATCTTAGGCCTCTGCTAAGACTTCACAGTGAACAACTGCACAATTATATCTGCTAAGGTTTCTGAAAGTGAATAAGGGATGTGATACTTCGGATTCAGCATCTCCTCCTTCATTTCTGTGTAGGTCTTGGATTTGAATGGAAAGAATGCTGTCACCATTGCATATAAAACCACTCCCATGCTAAAGATATCCACTTCCCTTGGATCGTATTCTGTTTCAAAAAATAGCTCTGGAGCACAATATTCAATTTTGCCACAGAATCCCTTGGTGCCCTGGCCAGGTGTGATTTGGGTGGCTAGTCCAAAGTCGCAAAGCTTTATATTCCCTTTTACATCCAGCAGGATATTGTCTACCTTTATGTCTCTGGTGTGCAATGCCATTCTCATGGCAGTATGTGGAAAGCCACAGCCTCAAGATGGCAACCTGGCTGGATGCCAGGTAGTTCGCGCTTAGCTGTAAACAAGCCTTATTTGGAAGTGCTTGATGGTGCGCTTCCTCCTTCTGTGGCCTATCCGGGATCACCAGGTGGCATGAGCTGATGGAGCTGTGAGCACATTTAAGGGCTTTCTGGGCCTGAGAGAGGGGTAAGCTGATGAGAGAAGCAGTGTAAGCAGATGGAAGGAGGAGGAAGCTGATGGGAGAAACAGAAGCTGATGGGAGCAGAGGAAGCTGATGTACAAGGATCCTGAATAAACTGCTTGAAGAAGAGTTGTGGTTGCCTGTTTCCTTGCCAGTCGAGGGAGACGCAACAAGTGGTGGCCCGTACAGGGAACCTTTCCACAACAAGTGGTGGCCCACCCATACGGGGAACCACTCCATGGGTGAACGGCTCAGAACTTCCTGCAGTCAGAGCAGTCGACTGGTAAGTCTCAGGTAGGTTGCGACCAAGCTAAGGCCCTCAGTAAAGAGATGATAAGGTCTCCGGTAAGGAGCGATAAAGTTCCGGGTTTGGACTAAGGTTTAAAAAAGAAAAAATGAAGTAGAATGGATGGGTGTGGTGGCGCACGCCATTAATCCCAGCACTCGGGAGGCAGTGGCAAACAGATCTCTGTGGTTTCAAAGTAAACCTGGTATACAGAGGGAATTCCAGAAGAGATAAAAGTTATACAGAGAAACCATGTCTCAAAATATGTAAAAATAGAAGTAGAAGAAATAGAATAATAAAAAACGTCACGTAAAGATGGAAAGCACAGAGAAATTTTGGATACTATATGAGATTCTGCTGTCTTTAAATTATTTGCTGAGAAAATAACAACTAATGACAAAAGAAATGCTGCTGGACTAATCCAATTTATGTATTTTAAAAATGCAGAGGTATACAGAGGGAATTCCAAGACAGATAAAAGTTATACAGAGAAACCCTGTCTCAAAATATGTAAAAATAGAAGTAGAAGAAATAGAATGATAAAAAAGTCACGTAAAGATGGAAAGCACAGAGAAATTTTGGATACTATATGAGATTCTGCTGTCTTTAAATTATTTGCTGAGAAAATAACAACTAATGACAAAAGAAATGCTGCTGGACTAATCCAATTTATGTATTTTAAAAATGCTTTGACTCAAAAATTTAAGCTTTGAGTCAGGATTTCTATTTTTGTTTCCACAGAAAATGAAAAGCTGTGGATTACTTCCAGGCTAATGTGATTTGATCAAGCAAGACCCCCTAAAGCAATGTCTACAGCAAGATTTGTGCATCTTCTTAGGATCCCCCATGACAGCACCTCATACCAGCAGGAAATAGTTTGGAAAGAACAATGCCCAAATTCCCAAATATTGTTTATAAATGTTTGTTTTCATTTAAAGTGGGCTTGGTTATAACTGGTTAATAACACAAGCAAACTTTTTAAAGGTAAAAAGGAAATAAAAGGGTTGAAACTAAAGAAAAGCACATTAGAAAACCACATTAGAAAGATTTCTTAAGGAAGCTGAGACAGTAGCTCCCTGGTTTGCCATCTCGGGCAATGTAACTACCAGCTGCTGGGACAAACTTGGGAAGAATCTAGATTTTGCCTCGACACAGGGAACATTGAAGTCAGGGACAAAGCCTATTTGGAAACTTGTTTGCAGCTGCATAGAGGATCAAAAATGCTGCAAGGCTGTTGAAAAGGTTTCTGATTTTGTGGCCAGAATGATGGACGCAGCTGGGAAGGTATTTGGAGACCCTGATACAGCCATGCCCTTGATAAAACAGCTTGTCTCAGAAAAGGTCCAGCTGGGTAGTGTCATTAATTATTTAGAGGCTAAGATAAATAAGGACTGTGTCATGCCACAGATGGCGGGGAAGGTAAAACTAAATAGCCCTATTCAGCCATACATAATACAGCTGCAAGAGTTAATTTGTAGGCATTTACAGCCCTTTTCCATTCAACATATTAGCGCACATTGCAGGTTGATTCACCTGATGTTGATGATGGTGATGCTGATTGATGAGATGAAAGCGATCAACTGTGGGTAATCCTGTCAGTGTTCCCAAAGCCCATGCTAATTAGACACTTGGCTCAAGTTTTTCCTAGGTATTTTAGTAGCAATTGGTACTGAATCAAAGCATTGACCTTGTTCAGGAACAGGTTCATGCCCTATGGCAGTTGGCACAGCTGGGCTGTGAATGGAAGATGACTGACTCATGTGTGACCACAGTATCCTACCAGAATTATTCTTTAGCAGCCAATATGTCTAAACAGCTCTCACAATATCTCTTAGGTAATTGGTCTGGCAACTTTGATAAGTTGATGCACAACCTGAAGCTCTCTATCATGAATGTGGATTCCACCCAGGTCAATGTCTCCGTTGCTGAGGGACTGTCTACATGGATCACCCAAGCCACAAATCATCTGAAAGAATGGGTGGGAATGGGTTACCTGGGAGGGGTGCTTATCCTAGTCAGTCTCATTGCCTTATGGTTTATCTGCAGGATGAGGGTTACACAGAGGAGAAGTAATGCCATGAATGCACAAGCCTTTGCAGCAATAATCTCAGGCTTGAAAGGGCTAAGCTCTCATCATGCTCAGGATGCGAGACAAAGTACTGCACTTGAGGCTAGCTTCTAGCAGCTTCATGGAGGGCAAGTCTGATTGCATATGGGTTGGTACCCTAATCCCATCTCTGAGAAAAGATACCAGACGGGTGTGGCACCAGCTTGGCTGATAACTGGGCGTGGGGCCATTACAATGTCCCTTGTTCATCAGAGATCAGACCACTACCCTTACATGTTGCATTTAAAACGTAAAAGGGGGAACTGTCGGAAGCCACAGCCCCAAGATGGCGCCTGGCTTGATGCCAGGTAGTTTGCACTTAGTTGTAAACAAGCCTTATTTAGAAGTGCTTGCTGGATCTGGTGTGCTTCCTCCTTCTGTGGCCTATCCAGGATCACCAGATGGCATGAGCTGATTGAGCTGTGAGAACATTTAAGGGCTTGCTGGGGCCGGGAGAGGGGTAAGTTGATGAGAGAAGCAGCCTAAGCTGATGAGAGGAGGAGGGAGCTGATGGGAGAAACAGAAGCTGGTGGGAGCAGAGGAAGCTGATGTTCAAGGATCCTGAATAAAACTGCTTGATGAAGAGTCATAGTTGCATGTTTCCTTGCCGGTTGAGGTAGGTGTGCAACAAGTGGTAGCCCGGGGAACCTCTCCACAACAGCAGTAGTCAACTGCACACACTACCTGTGAAAACATGTGCAGGGCCTGCTACTCTTGCAGATGGCCCACCCTCTCAACATGGCTCACCAGATCTCCACGAGCAGCATGTTCCATCACCTTATAGGTATACTCTTTGGTAGTGATAACATGGAAAAACATGGTAATGTTCGGGTGGTTCAACATTTTCTATAGGTCGATTTCTATTTTAATACTCACATCATTCTTTGTTCCATTTTGCAGGACCTTGATAGCAACTGGCACCTCTGTGTGAGGTGGTAAGCAAGATTCACTTCAGGAAAGGTCCCTTTGCCAAGGGTCTTGAGGATGACATAGTGATTTGTCAGTCTCTCCTCTTCAGAGGTGCTGGCCTTCAGGTTCAATTCCAAGGTCACCTCCTCACTGGTTTTGTTAGTGAGAGTCTTGTTAGTCTCCATGACAACACCAACTGAGAAAACAACATATTAAAATCAAAGTGCAATAGGTGATGAGTAAAGTTTATAGGTTTTCGGTTCTACATGGAGAACTGACATTGTCTGAGTCACAGAAAAATAAAAATAAACAGAACTACAAAAAACCAAAATGATGATGAAAACTCAATCTAATCTTAATCTAATTATATATATGATAAAGAACCTTACAAATGCATAATTGCTTGATTGTAGAAAAGGGCAAGCAAAGTAGACCCTACCTTATTAAAAATAATTACATAGGACAAAACACAAAATACATTATATATATATGTGTGTGTGTGTGTGTGTATAGCCAATCTATGGTGCTGTTACAGCAAAAATAGGTGGAATGTAAAAATTATTTGGTAGTATTTATTATTTTAAATGACAGGGGTTTCCATTTTTATATGGAGATGATATCACGTGTGTGTGTGTGTGTGTGTGTGTGTGTGTGTGTGTGTGTGTGTGTTTAGAGAACGTTTTTTGAAGGTGAAAATGGATTAATAAGTCTATGCAAACGAAATCATTCCATCACCAGTCCTGGAAATAAATTTTTTCTTTGTTCAATACTAAGTTTTCAATACTGTAAACAATGGAAATCATGTACTTGTCTACACTTCAAGTACTTTCTAATGAAAGTATAGAGTACAAATAGTAACAGAGAACCAAAATTCCTGAAGAAATAATTAAATCACAGGGAATACTTAGAATCATGATACAGAATATAACTTAAGTTTTCCTGTGCTGAGGGAAAGAAATGCAGTGTTTTACAAGAAAAAGAATTTCATGATCAAATTCCAATGTAATAATTTAACAACCATCAAATTTACCTGTATTCTAGTTACAAATTTGCATATTTTACCCAGACATAATTTGTTAAATATGATAATATTACATTAGTAAACAATATATGGAAAATTGATCTTTAAATAATGTAGAAAATCATACTGTACTAGTAAATAGTTATTTGCTTCCATGAACACTCACCTCATGTAACATTTCTCAGAAATCCAAGCCATCTATGATAGATTTTATGCCATATACACATTTACAACTTATTTTGAATGTATTTATTCTTTCAATGGTTTTGATAATTTTATACATGGTTATGCAATTTATATTTTTTGATCTCACGGTGTTTCTTTGAGGGAAGAAAATATAAGTATAATATTTCTTGATAAGATGATAAATATGAATAATGATAATATTCCAAGTTTTCTATGTTCTCCATAGAGTGATATAATAAAAAGGCCATGTAGTAGATCAATCATGTCAAAAAATTTCTCATTAAAATTGCTGGGTTTTTAGTGTTTTTTATTCCTTCCCATATATTATACCCTGACGATATTTTCCCACTTTCCTCTCCCTCAATCTTTCCCTTCTCTTTCCTTGATTCTCTTCTGTCTACATCTGCTCAGAAAATGTCATGATTCCCAGGAACATCAACTAAATATGGCATAATATGCTGCTATAAGACTGGGCAACACAGTAGAAAGAAAGGGGTAGCATAAATAGCCCAAAGAATCAATGACCACCCACCTCTCACTAATATGAATCCCACAATAACATCTGGCTACTTAGCAATAACATATATGCAGAGATCCTGGATAAGATCCTATAGAGGCTCCCGGAACTCTGTGAGCAGCCATGAGTACCAGTCAGTTTCTCTGTGGGCAATGTTCCTGTGCTTCCCAGAACTGTCTGGTTCCTCTGATTCTTATTAAGGAAGTATTTTTAAAATGTATACTGTCATGAAATGAAGAGCTAGAGAAAATGGCAAATTTGCAATCTTGTCTATCCAACCATAACTGAAAAGAGTGTATAAAAATCATAAGCAGATCAATAATGAGAAACATAATTCAAATATTCATTTTAAGAAATATCTTAAGAAAATAGTTTGGTTCCGTGACATGATCAGGTTCTATCACAATGAATAGCTGAAAGATTTCCCCAGGAAAACCTCCAATGCTCACATATACTGCTAACTATTGATTGTATGGAACCGTAATGTTGTATCTTATTTCTGAAAACAACACTCATGTATAACCGCCAACACAGAAAATTTGAGCTGGTGCATACCTAGATGATTCACGACTACTTTTTCACAATTATGAAACAGCAGTGTTATCTACATTCTACAGACAATCATCAATATCACCCAGCTACAAACTCTATGATATCAGTGACACATTTGCAAAATAGTGAGATACCATAGTGGCATAAATACAATGTCAATAACCAAGCACTTTTGATTGTTTCAAGACCCATCTCAGGAGATAAAAGACATAATGGACACTAATAATGTGCCAAAGAAGCTGAGTAGATAGGTCATGGGCCTATGGACAAACATGACACAATTATCCTTCTAAAGGGAAATAGTGATGAAATGACTCTTGATGACATACTGCTATAATGAGAGATTAACTTTTCAAACATCCCACAGCAATGACACTCTTTTTTTATAGGATATAGAACTAACACAAAGACACACAACAGTGTACAAAGAATGACGTTTACTCTCAATTTAGAAAGGGGGGGGCTTTATGAAACATTTCCCTTGAGGTTCAAGGAGCTATTGATAAGAGGAAAGATACTAGGAGCCAGAGGTAATAGATGATTCCAAGGAAGCAATATATTCCAGAAACAACAGGACTGATTAACACAGGAACTCACATAGACTGTGGCAATACATACAAGCATACAAAGGTTCAAAGAAGATGAGGATTCTAGCAATGACAAGGGGAAGTAACAACAGGGTCCATGCCTAACCAAGATTACATTTGAAATTGTTTCCTAATTGCAAAGGAACAGTAAGTTTCCCCAAGTGAATTCTCACCAGATATCATAACTAATCCCCTTGGCAGGACCCATATGGGGTTATCATTGGCAAATACATAAATAAATTCAATAGAAAGGTAGACTTTAGGTCTCATTTTCCTTTTGAGGCACATTTTATAGATATAGATTGCTAATTATGATTTTATTTGGTTTTTCTGTTTTATTTTTTTTAATAGAAAGAGAGAAAGACCATAATAGTAGTTAGGTAGTGAAGTAAAGAGTTTATGGGAGCATTTGGGCTAGAGGTAAAATGATCAAAATAATTTTACAAAAGAGTATCCCTCCATAGAGAATGATCTCCCAAAGCCCATTCCTAAATTAGGGATAGTAACTTAGTTCCACTACCCACTGCTGTATAGGCTGCTCAGGCCTTCCCACTGACATCTATGTTCAGGGTGCCTGTTTCAGTTTAGGCAAATTCCTGTTCTTTTACTGGAAGCTTCTACTTTAAGGAAAAGGCTGCCATAAAGGACTGATATATGGCTTGTATTTGTATTGGAACTTTTAGCTCTAGAGGAGGGAGTACTTAGCAAGGGCTGAATATGTGAGACATATGCTATGCAGGAGAAAATACCTGGAAGAAACAGACACAGCAATATATTGTGTGAGGATTTGATTAGACAAGGGGAGACAGCTAGTAGGACCATCACTGGGGTGACAGAGTAGGGCTTTGGTTGATTGGAATAATATCTATCATTAAAAAAACTGATACCTCATTCTACCTAGCAGAAAAATAAAATTAGCTGTGTGTGTGTGTGTGTGTGTGTGTGTGTGTGTGTGTGTGTGTGTGTTATGTGTGTATGTCAGTGGCTATATAAGAGGTGAACCAGACCAGTACAATCCATGGGGAATTTGTGGCTCGAAGACTGGGACCACCTTAAGGGACATCTAGTCCCAGTTAGAGTGCTTTGGAGGGTAGGGAATAGGAAATATATTAGGACCTGCTTAGAATCTGTGTGTGTGTGTGTGTGTGTGTGTGTGTGTGTGTGTGTGTGATGTGTCAAGACGTATTAGTGAACGGAGACCTACTTGACCCAATACCTAGCTTTTCCTCTCTTGCCCTCATGCTATTCTGTTTCTCTTCCTCTTCTTTTTCCCTCTTCCCATTTCTCTCCCTCACCTTCTCCCTCTCCTGCATATTTGTATGTATATAATTTGGCTATTCAGGATTATTGGAAACTAAGGCAGGTCTTAAAGTCTAGTTGTACATGTCAATTTTCCATTATACAATGCTGCATCTGATACTTACCAATGTGTATATGTTTGAGGATTACAATGTGAAAGGGAAAATTCAGGACTTGACATACAGCTTATAGTCCTGTGTTTCTCTGCAGGGACATAGACAAATTCTTTGTTGTTCTATAACTTTTGTGCAGGGAGATCCCAGACAGCAAGCATCTCCCCCACATTACTCATCTAAGTTTGTGAAAATAGAAATAGTCTTCTTTGCATTTTTTCTAATCTGTTCTAAGTGAAGGGACAATCATCAGTATCTGTGCACTATATATATGATTGATGACTACCTTAAATGTCATCATAGAGCCTTCATCATGTTGTTGATAGAAGCAGAAGCAGAGATTCACACCCAAGCCCTTAGTCAAACTCCTAATATCCAGATGTATGGATAGAGAGTAGTGATAAGAAAATGTGTCAAGAACATGCTTGGGAAACTCACAGATAAAGCTGACCTGAGAAAGTGGGAGTTCAAGGACCCCAGTCTGACATCTGGGGAACCAGCAATGAATTGAACCAAACACCCTGAATGTGGGTGTCAGTTGGGGGCCTTTGGCAGTGTTTGGAACCTCTGCCAGATGTATCTTTATTTTCGCTATTGCAATAATTGTCTTTGGGAACCCATTCCTTATGCACGGATATTCTTTCATGATAGATATATGTTGAGGGCCTAGGTCCTGTCCCAAATGATTTTACAGACTCTTATGCTCCCCCATGGGAAGCTTTACCCTCCTTGATAATGGCCATGGGTTGGGATTGAAGATTGATGGGGGGCATTCGAAGTTGAGTAAAAGGTAACTGAGAATTGTTTTGTAAAACAATATTGTTTTTTAAAAATAAGAATTCATTTAAAAAGATTTTCAATGATGAAATCTGATATGATTGTATTCATGCATGCATTATACCTGACTTTTTAAAAGTAATTACATTAATATTTCCATAACTACTCATAAGGGAGAAAAATAGAAACTTTCCAACAAGTTCTACAAATGGAGCATCCTGACAGACCTGATGTTTAAGCTTTCCTTCTTGATTCCCACATGTTGGAAAAAGAGCAATGACCTCCACCCATAAATTTTTCTCTGACATCAAGAAGTAGCATATGCTGATAAACAACAAAGAGTATAATAACTAAGTAGAACAAAAGAACCGCTAAATGTAAAACATGCAGAGACTATAAAGCATCAATTGATGTTCCTACATATGGCAATCCTTATTGAAATCACTTGAAACTTTCAGCAAGTTAAAAGAACATAAAGGTAATGTTCTTGTCAAGATGAGTCCATGATTGAAAAACAAAACAAAAACCAGAAAGGCAATTCTAGTGTAAAAAATGGCAGATAATACATGGGTAGAGGGGTACTGGCAAGTGGGGTCACATACATTGAACCCCAGCACTCAGGAGGCAGAGGCAGGCAGGGCATTGAGGACAACCTGGTCTACAGAGAGAGAGTCAGGACAAGTTTAAAAGCTACAGAATAAAACCGTCTCTCAAATCAAAACCAAAAAAACAGAGACAATAAAACAAATAAAAAGAAACGGAGAGAAGAGGTTACTAAGAACTAATTACAAAGTATAAAATACAGCCCACCCCACAGCAATCTCCCTCTGATGGTCCACAATATTCTGGGAAGCATCCTGGTATGCTTCAGCCTCCGCAGTCTTTTTTAGAAAAAAGAGTAATACACTGAAAACAAGGTTTTTATAATCCAGACTCAGGTTTCTGAGAGTCACCCAGTATGAAGAAGTCTACGACCCATTCCAAATTCCCAAGTCTTTTGGACAAAGACAGCATGCTGGGTCCCATCTTAAACAAAATAGTCATGAAAGACAGCAGCCAATGTGGCTGTACCTGGTGTTACTTGGGTTGATCATAAAATCCTCTTCCAGATTCACAGCTTGAAGCACTAACTGCGCTCACTGCCTCTGGCACTGGTGACTGCGAAGTGAATGCTCTGCCTTCACTCGTTAGACTGGCACCAACTGTCTCTCCACCACCACCTCGTGTCTATGTACATCCTGTTCTGTGACCTGATTGGTGACAGTTACGGAACTGAGCCAATCAGATTGAGACGCCATTCAGGGCTCCCTGATTGGTCAGAATGAAGTCACGTGCCGACCCACCTGCACTGCACGGTGGGATCCACTGGGAGCAGGTTTAGATCACAAGGCTTTGCTGGTTCTGGGCCTTTTCTGCACTTCCCAGTCAGTATGCATCTCCCCACACTTCTTACCTCCCATGGCCTCATATAAGTCGTGAATATAGACTTGGTTTCTGAAGGTCCTATTTGTGTTTGGAACTTTTCTAGTCTGTCCTGCGTCCATGTTTTTCAGGCAGTCACTGTTGACTTGTGATCTCCCATAATAGGAACATCAACAGGACCTCAGAAATTCCTGCCTTCAAAGAACTAATTGTCAGAAACAAAAATACAGTGTTCTCATGTGTCAGGACCCTCAAGTGCATGCTGACATTTGCCCTTGAAACCCCTCACGACATTTTACTATAGCTTAGGTCTGTGTTAAATCATTTACTTTGTAAATTTTAAAGTTGTGTCATCAATTAGTCATGGACTATCATATCTTCACAAGTCTTCAATATCCAGATATTATAGGGATACAAATATTACCAAACCAAAACATTATTTTCCCCATCAATTTTCCCCTTCATTGCACTGCTGTTGTGATGAGCCATTCTAATCCAAATATTTATATTTCTCAGTTGTAACCCCTTCACAATTAATTCTATTAGGATTTTTTCTCATACTTTGGGAAATCACTGTAAATTTATTGCTGATCTAATACTCAAATGCTAGAATGAAGATTTAACATTTAATCAGTATTCCTACCTACCTGTAGCTAATTCTTTGAAGATAGGTTGGCTTACATGTGTTTTAAAAAATTAACACATGAATAGTCCATATAATCTCTTGCCATTTCCTTACCCTTTGTGCCTCTGCTGATCCTTCATACCCTGAAAACATGAATCTTTTAATGATTTAAATGCATCAATATGTCTAATTTTATGCACATACATACACACTTTCAATTCTAACCTTCTGAGAACATTTACCTCTGTTCATTCCTATAAGTGTGAAGAGCAGACCACAGCAGTCCACACAACTTAGTGAGAACATTTCCATGGACAAGAGGGATTCTCCTGTCTTCACAGATACTGAAACATATGGAAATGTCCCTGTCTACAGTTGCATTTGAACTGCTGTTGTCATATGCTCATATTTGTCTTGCACTTGTATCCACATTATTGACAGGCACACATAGCTTGCCCCATGAAAGAACATAATGCACATTCATCAGTCTAGATTTAGCATGACATATTTTTTCTCTGTCTTTGATTAGTTATGGGTCTGTAATAGTCTGGTTTTCAAAAGGTTGGTGCTTTGGTGATGGGCAGGTGCTCTACTTGTCTTTGGGTACAAGCATATACATTTGGCATATAGTTAGATATTCCTTTGGTTTTTGGAAATGGAAGTTGTAGTTTTCTCCTCCCAAGCCAATGTTAGTTGCCTTGGTTTTCATTAATAGACGTGTACACCCTTAGACAAATATGTAATGAGATCAGGAACTTCTAATTCAAATGTAAGGTTTTCATTTTTTCTAGATATGAGCCCAGTAGTTATACCTGTAAAGATGAATGGATACTTCCTTAGAATACTCACTGGAATTGAACAAGAGTAGAACACCATCCTGGGTACATAGAGCACTTCAAAACAACAACAAAACAAACAGTCAGAACAAATTGTGGAGCACTTAAGCATCCATAGAATCAATTCTGAGTATAACATGCATCAGGGTTAGTGGCATATACCTATAATACCAGCTTTCATGGGAGGTAGAAAGAACAGAAATTCAAGGTTATGCTTAGCTGCATAGAGAGTATGGGGTCAACCTGTGCTACTGCAACCTATATGGACTTAGGCACATATGTAAAATCATGGAGGATGACTAGGTCAGATGATTATGAATATACTTAACTGAGGTGTTTAACATGGCAATGACACAGCTCCCACCTTCCATGCATGAGATACCAGCATAGATTTCACAATACCTAGGAGTGGAAATAGCTGGGTAGTGGCCCAGTATGTGAGGCTTTCTTGTGGGGATTACTGATGTTTGGACGCAAAGTTCATGCAGCCACCTAAAGCTTGCTGGATACAGCCATGCAATCGTTGACAGCTGTCAGCGATGAGCAATTACCATTCAAAAATGGATCCATGGACAAGAGGATGTAGTTTGTGGATGAGAGCCCAGGGATTAGAAAGACCCTGCAACCAGAAGACCAGGAAATATTCCCTAAGGGGAAGGCACAGGCCAATGAGAGGGCTGGCACTGTTATCTTAAAAATGAACTCCTTAAAATCCTAAACCATGGATAATCAACCATGGCAAGCATATTACATGCCAAGAATTAAGAAGATGTACTATTGCAATCCTCGACATAGAATGGATTATAATTCTGTCTTTGAGGCTGGGCCTTTACTGGTATGCAAAGATATTAGACTTCATTCCACTATACAGGTAGCCAAACACAATGTGGCAATTATTGTGAGAGATAGTCCACTGTTTACACTGTGTCAGATGAGGAGCCCAAATTAGTAGGTGTTAGTTGCTGATGATGCTCAACTTTGCTGAATTAGTGGCCATGAGTTCTTGAAGATGCTCACAGGATACTGTCACATGCTCCTCCCCACCATCTATGGCAACGTAAGGTTGCATCCATTTTGATCGTATTCCCTCAACAGAATGATGTATTCAGTTTCCTAGATCCCTTCTACCAGCTGTGGTCAAAGCATTTTCATTTTCTTTTCTTTATGCTTTTGTGTGTAGTGTATATGTGTATTTCTTTATATGTGTTTACCCTGTGATTGCAGGTTCCTCCCCAACCCAATCCATTCCTCCTTTATTTTTCTTCATAAAATGTAGACATCCCATGAATATCAACTAGAGGTGGTATATTAAGTGGCATTGAATTTAGGCACCTAATCTCCGCTTATGGCTGTGTAAGGCAAGCTGGTATGAGGAAAGGTTCCCCAAATCAGGCAGAGTCTCACAAGCAAACTTAATTACACAAGGGTAACATTTGCATAGAGCTCAGGTCAGTCCCATGCAGGCTCTCCTTGTTGCCAGTTCACTCTCTATGAGATGCTACTATGAATCCAGTTCTGTTGATTCCTGTGGTTTGTTTAGCTGTCCTCACTGAGATGGTCCCTATGATCTTTGCATTCCATCTTCTGTAGGATTCCCCAGGCTCACACAAATGTTTCACTGTGAGTCTCTGCATCTCTTTCCTATTGTTGCTGAATGAATCCTCTCTGATGAATAACAGGCAACCCACCAATCTCAGTATAGCAGAATATCATTAGGAATCATTTCATTGACTTTTTATGAAGGTATTGTTTTTTTTTATGCTAGGTGTCTGGTCTCTCCAGACTCTGGGTCTTTGCACTTGAGGCAGTGACAATTCTGGGCTGCATTTAATGGACCAGTCTTTGGTTGGTCACTCTCACATGTTCTGAACCACTTCTCTCACCATCTTTAAATTTACACATTGTGTGCCACAGATTATCTTAATTAATGGACTTTCTCCTGAAATTCAAATATTCTCTAGTCTCATCTCTTCATGCATAACTTTATGAATTCCTTTTATATGAACTTCGAGTCAATAACTGTATCCTATACCAATTGGGACCAGTATTTTAAAGAGTAGTACCGTGACCTTCTATCAGTTATCTTAGCTAAGAGGATGAATGTGATCCTCATTAATTATTCCAACAAAGGCTGAACTGACAGTCCCTCTGGACACTTTTGTCTTTGCACTATTTCTGTTTTTGCTTTCACATCAGTATGAAAATTTCCAGACTTCTCTATTTCAGTCTGTTTGAATTAGTGATTGTGCTCTAATCGCTGAGCACAAGATAGTACCAACAACTGTAGGCCTTCTCTCTGACCTTCAAGACTTGATTGACACCACACTCACTGTCTTTCAGTAAATACAAATCTCTTATTAGTAACCATGGAAGAGTACAAATAAAACCTACACGCTCCTGCCAACTATAACGGGTAATTCAACAATACAGCATTGTGCCTGTTTGCATCAAAATGTGAAATTTATGGTGAGCTCTGACTTACTCGTTAAGAGTTTGGCTGTTATTTTGAGAGCAAGGTTCACGTCTCAGCCATCTTCCAGTACCTCACCATGGACTATAATTAAAGTGGTGGAAGCTGCTATACTCTTCTCTCCTGTTAGTGAGTACACACAGATGTGCTCCACTGACAAACAAGCAGTCCATCAGTACTCATAGTCAATACCACCTCAGAAGGTAAATTAGTAAGTAAGTAGTGGTTTAGTGGTTTAAAGGGGTTGATCTGGGCTGGGGATATATATATATATATATATATATATATATATATATATATATATATATATCAATGACAAAGACTAAAATTAAGACACGGTGAAAAGTCCTGTGCTTATCAGAATTGAACCCTGGCATTCCAACTCCAAAATAACATTTCAGAAATTATTTTCAAGATTCTACGTTTAGACAATTATAGTTCTCTGTGCAGTCTCAGTAAATCATTATTCATGTGATTTGTACTTTTATTCATGTCACTCCAGTCAACCTGCCTATGCCATTTCTCTAAAAAGAGGCTTCCTTAATATTTATCTAACTGGGACATCTAATGCTGTGGTTTTCCAAAAGTAAATTACTTTGCCTGAAGCATGATGAGTTTATTTTATCATGTTTGAGTTATCAGAATATATTCAGTCATTATTTTAAATATTTGGTATAAAATTTTGTTTAAATAACTTTTAACAGTGAGACATTAATATGGTATTGGTCATTTGGTGAGGCACAAACTTGTCCTGGACTCTTACATGCTACTTATGTTTTTGTAATCCCACTTGCTATTCTGCATTTACTTTGCTTGCTCATTCTCACTAACACACTTGTTTTGGGTGTTTTGATGCATGGGGAATTTCTGGTAAGTCTGGGGACACCATAAAGCACATAATACCTAGTTGCAGACAGAGTGCTTTGGTTGGAAATGAGTGGCAAATATGTCAGGATATGTCATCAGAATATGTGTGTGTGTGTGTGGGAGGAGGTGTTTAAACATCTAGAGAGAGAAAACACCTAATTTTCTGTCTCTTGCCCTTAAGGTCTTCTGTTGTTAACTCCTCTTCCTGTACCTCCCCCTCCATATTTATTGTGGGTTTATTTGTATATGATTTTGCTATTCATGATTTGTAACTCCGCAGGCCCTGACATCTAGTTGTGCATGTGAATTTGGCAGTAGGTGATGATTAATCTGATACTTAACCATGTATATGTGTTTGAGGATTTGCATGCCAATGGAAAAGTCAGGACCCTCCATACAACCTATAGTCACATGTATTTGTGCAGTGACAGAGCCAACAGCATTGCCTGTTCTGTGCCTTTTGTGTATGGACGTATGAGAAAGTATGCATCTCCCCACACTTCTACTCTACCAGGATCCCATTTACATTTAAAAAATAGACCTGCTTTCTTAAGATCTGATTTGTGTTTGCACTGTTTCTTGTCAGTACTGGGTGAAAGGGTGATCAGGTAATATCTATGCACTATAATGAGATGGATGACTACATGCCACCATAGAGCTTTCATCCAGCAGTTAATTTAAGCAGAAGCAGAGATTCACAGCAAAGCACTGAGTCAAACTCCTGGAATCCAGTTGTAAAGAGGGAGGAATGATAAGTAAAGAGGTCAAAATCATGCTGAGGAAACCCAGAGAATCAGCTGATCTGAACAAGTAGGAGCTCAAAGTCCCCAGTCTGATAGCTAGGGAACCAACATAACACCAAACAAGATCCCCTGAATGTGGGTGTCATTTGCGGGCCTTGAGCAGTCTATGGGATCTCTGGCATTGCAACCAGTATTTATTATTCCTAGTGCACTAATTGACCTTGGTAGCCCATTACCTATACATTGTTCCTCTGTCAGGCTAGATACAAAAGATAGAGCATAGTTCCTCCCCTAAATAATATGACTGACTTTGATTATCCCATATGTGAAGCCTCATCCTCTCTGGTGAGTAGTTGGGGTTGAGATGGAGGATTGGGGGACCATGGGAGGATTGGAGGCAGAAGGACCTGTGGTGTTTATGTAAAACAAAATTTAATAAATGAAATTATATTTTTAAAAGATTTTCAATGATTAAATGTCAAATGGAAAATCATGGCTCTACCTAAGAATCTATTTTTAGCTTACCTTTGGATGGCCTCCAGAAAACAGCCCTTATGGTGGTAAATCATGAAAAACCCACAGGGGACATCTAGGAAAACTATGAAAACTCATCTCTACCCTTAGATTGCCTTCCACAAGCCCTCTTAACATACCCTAGACTTACTTTTTTTAAAAAAGTTACTCTGATATTAGAGACAAATTTAAAAATATACAAAGCAGGCCCTGACACCACAGGCACAAATCTTAGCTATAGCCTTCATGGTGTACCATGTGAGATAGGAAAATCACCAAAACAAAAATTTCTGATGATGGCTGAGCCCTCTTGGCTGACAAGGCAATAGCCCATGATCCCTGGTCTCCTAAAGCCATAGAAACTGCCGTGTTCTCACTTTGAATTGGCAGGAAGGACACTGGACCCAGGCATCTCAGAATCCTCAAACCACCCAGACCACGTCCTGTTGCCATCACGAATGGTAATGAAGTATTGATTGCCCCATGACACTTGTGCATGAGGACATGGACCCTAGATCACCTGTCATCTGCCCTCCTTGATTTGGCCATGAGTGATTGAGGAGCCTGTTTCCCTTGGCCTGATCAACACCATATCTGATAAGGAGCCTCAGGTAGTTTTCACAGTATGTAAGCTTTTCATCTCCTTCCCTGTGGACATCAGAGCCACTTTTTCAGCCCTGACACAATTTGGGGTACCCACCATTCCATTTTTCTCTACTGTCAGAGTAGGGGGACAGCCTTACTAGGCTCAACAAACCCAACAACTTAGCTACATCTTTAAGGTTATGACCCTTCCCCATTCTTTTCTAGGTATACCAACCTCTCCCATCACATTACTGAGTGGGGACCTTCTAGATGAAGTGGGAGTCTCTATTTCATTTGCTCCCCTCATCTTTTTGACTACAAGCTCACCAGCCATTCTCCTTCTCCTTCTCCAAATTACACGATCTGACATACTTCTTTCTTTACTATCCTCAGGTAGATTCTCTGCTAGGGGCCACCAAAAAGCCCTCTATATCCAAATTTAAAACCCCTTTCATCAATTGTCTCCCAATTAATGTTGAGCATATAACCAAGGGTCAACCCACTTTTGCCGAATGTCTTGGATGATTTATATTTCTTGGTATCACATCATTTTCCTTATTACCATCCCACACTTGCAGTAAAAAATCAACAGAGCCTACTGCTTGGTTCAGGATCTCTAAATGATCAACTCAGAAGAAGTTCCTGTTCATCCTGTAGTACTCAACCCTTAATCTCCCCTCTCTCATCCCCTCATAATGTTCTAATTTCTGTGTCCTTAGCATCAAAGATGCTTTCTTTTCCATTCCCTTGGACTCATTGCCTTTACTTAGACTGACCCCTACACACATATGCTTCCCTACCCAACTACTTGAATGGTCCTAATTCCAAGGGAAATGGCAGATGAGGCAGCTAGGGCTGCAAATCTCAGCAACATGGGTCCCCCTCACACACTGCAAGAAACACTCATTTTACAATCTATGGCTCTATCACCATCTCCAGATACTCAAAATTTACCCTATCTGCACAAGTTCTTTCAAACTAATAGTCAGGGTTTGTCCTACTGTATTAAAACCTATTTACAGCCTACCGCTGATGATCTATCCTATCTAAAGTCTATCACTATTTCATGTAAAGTTTGTCAAACTTCTAATCCTATCTCAGGGCATTACACATTCCCTTTCACATTCATCAATCCTGGGGAACCCTCCCTGGATCATACTGTCAGTTGGACATGACTTTTCTAACATGCCCAATCACAGCCTGGTTGGTGTTCCTTTTCCCTAAATTAGGGTTGGTACCTGGTGAGGAACCCACATGAATTCACATCACTGAATTTATAGCAGCACAACAGACAAAATATTAATCCAGGTATACACCTTCTGGCAGCCCTTGCATAACTGCAGACTGACCATGAATGTTGTGCCAATGGAATACATTTGGCTTTGGAAACAGAGCCAGTGAATGAAATACACCCTTACCATAAAATTAGAGCTAAAATGGTAAAAAGGACCATTTAAAAAACACACTTTGGCCCTGAAACCAGAACCACGCCTGACCCTACACCTGTGCAGGAGAAGTAGCCTGTCTGAGCTCAGGGACAAAATATAACCAACCACGATTCTCAAAACCTCCACAATTAAACTCTGCCTTTTAGAAACCCTATATAAACCTTGTATCTATTCAAATCATAGCTGTTCAGGCTGCCTGGGTATACTCTAGTGCCTAGCCAATCTTCTGGATTCTTCTTTCCCAATAATGTTGAATGACAATTCAGTGAGAACTTCATTCACCTGAAAGGAGTGGAGGAAAAAAGTAACTTTTCCAGGAGCTTGAGCATAACTGAGTTAGGCAAGGAAGCCAACCAGGTTTGTAACACTATGCTATGGAAACCTTTCCCTAGCCAAGTGCAGTTGTAAAACTCCTCAGGACAAGAGGAGAACTGTAACAATTTCACCAAGGAAGCCCTCCCCTGCCAGAACAAAGCTGTAACACTAGGGAAACCTTTTGCTGGTGCCAGGGTGTAAGATGTTAGTCTTACTGTAACCTATGGTAATTCTCAATCCAGACTGGGAGAATACCTTGCATAGGAGCAGTAATACTAAGTATTTTGTGGTTCCTGTGTGCCAGAATCCCTGTCCAGCTGATATGAGCTGCTGCTATGCTTACAAGCTCTTCTCCCTTTTCCCCACATTTAGAGAAACTGCACTGACCTCCACCCACAAGTTGCCTCTGATTTGCCCAAGTGAGCATTGTGTATGGGCAGATAAAAAATTAGGGGAATAAATAAATAAATAAATAAATAAATAAATAAATAAATAAACAAAGTAATCATAAGTATAAACTAAGCAGAATCTACAAACCAGCAGGTTATGAACCTAAATATGACAATTCTAAATGAAATCACTTGAATCATACACAAAGTTCAAAAGAGCATAAAGAAGGTCATGTTCATGCTCAAGATAAATCATTACTAAAGAATGTAAGGGCAATTCTAAGACCAAAATTGAAAATAAAACATAAGAGAAAAAGGGCTCTTTTAGTGGGGACACATGCCTTTAAGTGTAGCACTCAGGAGGCAGAGGCAGGCAAATGTCTGTGAATTTGTGACCTGACTGGTGTACAGAGCAAGTTCAACAGGAAAGGTCACAAAGTTCACAGAGAACCCCTGACACAAAAACAAACCAAAATCATATGAAAGAAAAAAATAGATATGAAGAAGATACACGGTACAAATCACATAGTTCTGAAAATGTAATTCAGTTATTTTCCAGAAAATAAGTAAAAATTCATATGACTCTTTATGTTTGACATAACAGTCTTAAAATGTAAATTTTCAGGGAACACATCTGACCGTGTTGAGTAATGACTAACCTCAGTACTTGGAAGGCAGGGTCAAGTCGACAGCCTTAGGTTTGGGGAAAGCCTGCTTTATAGATGAAGTGATAAGACTGGCTCTATAGCTACAGAGAGAAGTCTGATAACAAAAACCAGGAGAGAGAGAGAGAGAGAGAGAGAGAGAGAGAGAGAGAGAGAGAGAGAGAGAGAGAGAGAGAGAGAGAGAAACCTACTTGTAACAAGTTATCTTGGGGTCAAAAACTACACAATGATAACACTACCTCTCAGTAGCTGGATAGTTCTTTACACAGTCATATGGAAAGAGAGAATTCTATGAATGATGTCACACATCAATTATGTTGTCACACAGCAATTATCTAAATTAACATCACAGTTTAATAAAGTTCTCCATTCTGAAACATCTCCACATGTTCAATGCTCTATAGAATATTCTCATTTAATTTCATACAAGGGAAAACAACTATGAGGTGTAGTTTATTTTAGTATTTTAACTCATCCTATACCAAAGCAACATAACATAGCTGCTCTAAAGCACATATGTAATTGAAAGCATATTCATACAAAAACATGAGATGGATGGGCGCTCACATAAACACACACACATATGTGTATATCTATGTGTGAATGTGTGTGAATATACACACACAAACACAATGCAACATACACACCACACACACATACACACACACACATAATTTATATATATATATATATACTCCAGATTAACTCTAAATGTCTTATGGAAAATGGAAAAAACACCAGTGCTGTGCTTCTTGTAGTTCACTTAAAAACTAGGGCTCTTTATCCAGCTTTTTTTAGGGAACCTTGAGGCATGAACATTTTGCAGACAAGTGGTAGAAGTAGGTGAGTTAATAATGATTCCAGTACAACACCCCCACTTTCACACACACACACACACACACACACACACACACACACACCCGACTTTCACACACACACACACACACCGACTTTCACACACACACACAGAGAGAGAGAGAGAGAGAGAGAGAGAGAGAGGGACAGAGCCAGAGACAAAGTCAGAGACAGAGACAGAGAGGTACAGACAGACTAAGAACAATTCTCATACCACTAGTACAGTTATTCTATGACAAAGGTTTCTGGAATTGATAGCTTTCCCATGGTTCTTGGTGAATTTTCCACAGGCAAAATGTTTTTTGTTTCATAAGAAGAACCCTCTGTGCCAAAAATAATCCAGGGATTGCCAATGTTGCTAACAACTGTTCTCTAACCATTTTGAACTGTTCTGAATTCTTTCCAGGAACAATCTATGCCACTTAATTTACTGATCAACTATATTGAACATGGTTTTCAGCTAATACTATCATGTACTCTTGTAGAAAAATATAAAAAAGTGGTGACAATCAGGGAAGTATTGTTTGTGTGATCCCAGATAATAATGTGTGTTAATCTAGGATAACTTTGAGTGTTGGAAACTAATGTGGTTTCCACTGTAGACCTATTTTATTCCTTTGATTACTTGGATAGGAACAAAGATCAATGTGGGTACTTCCTCTGCAACATTCATAAATTGCTCTATGTTATCTCTTGCTTGTTTTGAGTCTAACTTTCCTCTGTAGGAAACAAGTAGAGAGACCATTCTCCCTCAGAGTTCTATGTAAAGTTGCGTTTGGATAAATGAGGATATGTTTATTTTTTTATATTCCTTTTCCATGAAACCTCTCTACAAATATTTTACCATATTGGAAGTGAATGCCACTAAATTAAAAACTGTTCCATGTGTTTTAGAATGTATGCTTGCACTTTAGTCAAAGAAGACACTAAAACATGGCCATATAAATTTCTTTCTATTCTAATTTAGGAAAATCATTCTATGTATAGCCTGCTTGAAATTGTAGGCTGTTGCTAATGTTCACTGTAAAGAAACACATTCTTCTACCATATGCCAAAAGCAGGAAAAATTCAAGCTTAATATGCAAAACAAAATACAGTGGAACCAATCAATTAGTATTAATAAATGACTTTATTTTGTTTGAGGAATGCCAAACATCAAAAGTAATACAGGGAAAGAAAAAATAGACAAAAGAGAGAGAACAGAAGAGATGTGCAAAAGTCCTCCATTCATTAGGTATATGAAAATTTTTAGCAAAATTCCTAAGGATTAAAAGCAAGCAGAGTGGTAACAACGTAGGAATTTTCATAACTAAGTGGGTGGATAGAAAATAATGATATAAAAACAAAAGGCCTAGGGACAAAAGAGCAAGATATTACTGAAGAAATAATGACATATATTGATTGCTATAATGCTTCAGCATTTGTTTATGATGTACCTTAATCTCCAGGAAATCCGATGGCTCTTCTCAACTTTGCAGACACCTGCATTTAAGTACACATCCCTACACAGAGATCTACACATATATAAATGTGTCAACATTTTTAAACATAAAAAGCATAAATGAAGTGATTTCCCAAATGAGATGTGATAATTTATATCCATTTTCCAATATGATGGACTTGAATTTAACCAATAAACTCATGTGTGGAAATATTTTGAAGGTATTTACCATGGTTTCAGGCTTACAACAGGCATGCTAGGGGATTGCTAAAAATTCTCATCTGATAGAAAGAAGGTAATAATCCAGCTCACATGCATGGTCCTCTCGTGGCCTTTTATTCTTCAAGAAGTGTTCTTTCCAAAGTTCTTTTTCTAAAACTCTCTTTAAGGTTTCTTCTCAAATGTTCTCTCTAATAATGTTCCCCACATGAGCTCTCTCTAAAGTGCTCTGGCTCCAAATTCCTGTGATCACTGACAATAAAATGAGAGTTTTTATAATTAAGTAATTAAATTATTTAATTGTGTCTCATACTTGACTCCCACACAAGTGGGTCAAACTCTAGTAATCATTAATTATTTAATTATATATTTGAATGAGAAAATAATTAGGTAAATAATGAGATGATACCCCACAATTACCACCAATAATGGAAGCCAGACTCCATTGTTCTTCGAGTAGATACTAGATTTGAATAATTAAATAATGAGCTAGTCTGGTTGCCTTGTCCCTCAAAGGCTGTCTCCAAATTCCAATGATCACAGATTAC
This sequence comes from Cricetiscus sungorus, assembly GCA_030556225.1. NCBI lineage: Eukaryota > Metazoa > Chordata > Mammalia > Rodentia > Cricetidae > Cricetiscus > Cricetiscus sungorus. Next base: position 71,868 of record JANBXA010000167.1, on the reverse strand, counting down.
GTAATGAATTATTTAAGTAACAAAATGTAAAATAATTGGAGAGTTTTACACCATCAATTTTCAGAAGGATGTGTTAGACATGACCCCTTAAGGACGTCACCATCAGTAATTTTAAATATCCCATCATTTAATAATGATATGGGCAGATGATCTTGGCTAATGAACTCTGTTCGGCTAATGTCATCATGTGGCACAAGTTTCTGCAGTCCTCACAAGGCAGCTTCAGAAACTACTATCCTGGCAGTGGCGGCTGTTGTTTCACATGCTGAGCCAAAAGAAAGCTAGTTACCCTCTGTGACGTCATCCCTGGTAATGCCTCTGTGATGGTGAGGGACCTTCCCTGCTGCCAGTTGTTCTCACAGTAGAGCATGGTGAAGGCAGGAATGTGCAGGAACAGCAGCCAGCACCCACTGTGACTGCCACACTTAGCCAGGTTGAATTTTTGCGCTTTTTTCAAGTCATCATCTGGACTCTATCTCCCAGTGACCATGGAGCTCTGGGCACTGACTCATACTCCCAGGTATCTGTTGTAAAAACTGAAATAGCCAAACCCTAATCTCCTGGTTCTACCCCTAATCAATGATGTCATTGCATTTAAATATTAAATAAGTCAATATTTGGATGGTCTTACCTAGTTAGCCCCCACAATTTGATACCAAATTGAAGTGATCATCGATGAGCTAAAGGGCTATTTAACAACTAAATACTTAGACAATTAATTAAGTGATATCACAAAATTGACTCCTAGGGAGTACTGGCCAGACTCCTATCATGAGGGAGGACATCATTGATATAAATGATTAAATTAAATAATTAAATATTGTGATTAAGTCACTCAGTTAATTCCCTCAAGTTGAAGACACATATGGACCATCCTTGGCATAGATAATGAATGGTTTATTTGTATAGTAAAATAAACACATAAATAAATATTTAGATGATCTTGTATATTAACTTTCACAAGGAGTTATGAAAATTTGAGATCCATAGGTGACTTAATAGTTACCACCATTTATATAACTAAATAATCCAATGATGTCACAGCATGCATGCCATCAAGGTGCTACCAATCGGACATTTGATCAATACTGTCATAGTCTATTAAAATAATTGAAACACATAATTAAATATTACATAACCTGCACACTTGAATCTCACAAAAAACTACAGTGATCATCAATTATGTAATGACCTATTTAATAACTACCTAAACAGAGTGTGAAATATTAAGGCAGGATGTGTCCCTTTTTAGACTCTGACAAGATTGGGCCAAAGTCCAGTGATCAGTGATTATTTAATCATAAATTTGAATAATAAAATGAATAAATGGTTAAAGTGGCAATGTATATCAAGAGTTTCATGTGACATCAGATAATTAATGTTGGACAGTGGACTCATTAGACATGAAGTACTGTTCAATTATTCCTCATTCTGGTCTAACCTTACTGAAGAAATACAACAATTGAAAACTCACAATTTGTTGAATTACTGTGATCCTTTTTTATTTTCTTAATCCAGAGATATGTTTCTTAGTGAAGATGACATTCATCAACAAAAGTCTTTGAACTGTTTTTCAACAGATTATATTCCCTGATATTAGGTAATCTTGAATTGGGTAATATTAATAGCTGTAGGCCAACTTCCACAATTTTGGCCACATATATTGTCATTAAAGGTTGTATGGGACACTTAGCTTGGGAGAGTGAAATATAGAATGGTAAGACAACTTCTTACCTGCTTTCTGCTTCTTGGGCCCATGATATGAGATTAGAGAATTCCCCATTGTTGCCAGGCAACAGCTATGATCTCACATTCTGTCACATGTGGTACAATTTCCACATGCTTAACCACCCCAACCATTCAAGGGCTCCATTAGATCCTCACTGATTTTCTCTGAAAACTGCAAGGAACTTTTTTCAGTTGTACTTATTTTTGATTATCCAACCAAACATTTACATGGCTATAGTATTCTACACATGAAAGAAAACGCACAAAAGTTGACAACTACCTTAGAAAGTACAAATGTTCTTTTTTTGTCATCCACTAAATATAATCTCTGTTAATTTCAGTGATTTTGAGGCTAGCTTGAGTCTGCATATAACAACTACCATTAACTAGTTTTTAAATCCTAGAGAAAGATATTAGTTGATGCGGTATCATTTATCTACTACTTTCTTGAATAAATCTCTGATATCTATTGTATGATTGAGTATTTACATTTGTCACTACAAAACAAATAGATTGCTTACTCTGATGCCATTTCTTGGGCTTCCTGAAGGCAAGACCAATGTTTCAACTAATCCCTATGTTACCACTTATTCCATATATGATCATTCAGCATCATAAATGAATGCTATCTTCCCATGGAAAAGAATGAATGGTTTCTGTAACTTGACTTTGTTCTTTCTCCAGACAATCTTTAATAAATTTGATATAAATAAGCCTCCCCCCAAAGCAAGTCCGGAAATTGAAGGTAGTTGATACCCCTGTAACACGAAAATGGCAGAGAAATCTGTCCTAATGAAACACGTTTCATTTCATTGGGCTTAACATTATTTGATACTATCATAGAAGTCTCTGCAAGATATAATTTTCAAATACAAAAAATACTGATTTACTTTAACCCTGTTGTTGCTAAATATCCACTAACAAACAAAATTTGTGCATTCATTCAGATAAAAAGAGCATCCTCTAAATGCATCAATAATCAGTATGTTAATTACATGAAGAAACAATGTGTGAAGTGAAAATATCAGGCAATGACCACAATAAGCACATAAGCTATTGAAAAAAATTTAAACATGAAAACTGAAATGTAGTAAAGACAAGAAATTCAATAAAATTTAGAAAATCAGATCTCAAAATTAGTAGGAGAAAATAGGAATAGATCAAAGATCTCAATAGAGCTATTGTCCTGAAAACAGCCTGGTAATGGCCCCCAAATGAAAAGTAGACAAATGGAATCAAATAAAAAACACTGGTATTATCCCATACACCTATGAACACTTATTTTTGACAAAAAGCTAAAAGTACACAATGGGAGTAGGAAAGCATCTTCAACAATGGTGAATTATTCTTCATATCAATCCTCAGATTAGTTTTATTTTTGAGGTAATAATATTCTCATTTAATTTCTTCACTACAGTAAACAAAACTACCAATTTCCCTTTGCATTTATTTTTCTAATCTGATAAAATATATCAGTATATCAACCTCATCATGAAATCAAGTATCTGGATGTAGATGTGAATCCTAATCAAACATATGGAATAAAATAAAGAATGTTGGAATTCATAGGAATTGTATGATTAAGAGAATGTAAAAATTCATTACCCAACATTCTTTCTTTTTTATATATATAATAATAAAATTAAAAATTCTTTTGTATGTTCTTACTGGGACACCTGTATTCTTCCCTTCATCATTTATGGCTTTTTTATTATGAATTGTTAGATAAATACAAATACACAGAACTGGATTAATAAATGTGATCTCTTCAAACTGAGAAGCTTCTGTTAGCAAAGAATACAGTTGACAAGATGATACATCAACCCACAGACTGGGGAAACATCTGTGGGCTACAACCTACATCTGACAGAGGGCTGATCTCCAAAATATACAAATAAATCAAGAATCTAGTCACCAAAACACCAAATAACACTATTAAAAATGGGGTACAGTACTGAAGAGAGAATTCTCAGTAGAAGAAATCAAAAAGGCAGAAAAACACTTAAGAAAGTGCTCAACATCCTTAACTATCAGGGAAAATGAAAAATCAAAAGAACTCTGAGAAATCATCTTACTCATGCAAGGATGGCTAAAATTAGAAACACCAATGACAACTTATGCTGGAGAGGATAGGGAGACGGTGGAAAATTCCTCCACTGCTGGTGAGAGTGCAAACTTTTACAGCTATTTTGGAGATCAATATGACAGGGAAATGGGAGTCATTCTACCCCAGGACTTGGCAATCCCCCTCTTAGGCACATACCAAAATGATCAACATCCATGCAACAAAGATATGTATTCAACTATGTTTGTAGCAGTATTGTTTGAAGTAGCAAGAAACTGGAAGCAACCTAGATGCCCCTCAAGTGAAGAAGGAAAAAAGATAATGGGGCACATTTACACAATGGAATACTACTCTGCGGGGGAAGAAAAGATGGAATCTTGAAATTCACAAGAAAATAAATGGAACTTGAAGAAACCATCCTGAATGAGGTAAGCCAGTCACAATAAAAGAGACATGGTATGTACTCACTCACAGATTAGTTTTAGATTTTGAGCAAAGATCAACAGCATATAATTCACACCACCAGAGAAACTAGTATACAAGGCAGATTCTAAGATATTCATATAAGGTCCCTCATAGAAGAAAAAAGGAAAAGGATATATTGAGCATATAGGTAGTGTGTGAGGGCAGTGAGTAAAGAGGGAGTTAGGAGAATGAGAAAGCGAGGTGAGCAAAGCACGTTGGACTAGGAAGATTAAGAGGAGGAAGAGATGAGAGGAAAAAAAGAGATTAAGACACCATAAAAAGGAGCCATTATAAGTTTGAAGAGAAAACTGACTCTTGATAAATGTCCAGAGTACTACAATTCTGATGTAGTACTAACAATTTGAACAACTAACAATTTGAGCAACAGAGGAAGGCTATCATAAATACCCTTCTCTGATAATGAGTTTGATGACTAACTTATCCACCATCATGGAGTCCTCATCACGTAGCTGATGGAAACAGAAGCAAACACCCACAGCTAAACACTGAGCCAAATTGGAATCCAAATTCATATAGGAAGGACCTGGCCAGACTACAGAATCCCACAGTGATAGCTGACCTGAACAAACAGAACCTAATGGGCCCCCAGACTGATAGCTGGGAACCCAGCATTGGATCGACTCAGACCCCATGAATATGGGTATCAGTTGGAAGGCCTGAGCTGTCTAAAGGACCTCTTATAGTGGAAGCAGGATGTATCCCTGGTGCACAAAAGAACTTTGAGAGCACATTCCCTCTAGAGGGCTACACCCTTAACATAGAGGCAAGAGGGAGGGCCTAGTTTCTACTCCAAATGAGTACAAATTTAGTTGAGTCCTCTTGGAGGAATCACCTGACTTGTGGAGCAGGGCAGGGAATGAGAGGAAAGGGTTGTTGGGGGGCATGGGAGGGTGGGAGAAATGGAGAAATAGAGAAAGGGACCAAGAGGGAACTGTGATTCATATGCAAAATAAAAAAATAAAAGACTGGAAACTAGTAAGTGACAGATATGCAGCTCAGAATTATGTATCATGCTTGTATCATTTCACTGATAAAAAATTATGATGTTTATTAAATCTTGGAGTAATATGAATGATAGAGATGAATAACCGTTTTTGAGGTAAAACTAAAATTGACTTTAAAGTAAAAAAAATAATCAAAAAAAGGGATGATATTGCATACTTTATTCCCCAAGATGGAGCTTGACTGGACTCTTATTGGAATAGGGAATGATTAATTTGAATAATAATGCAAATATTTAGATGAGTTTGCATACTAGCCCCTATCATCAATGTGAATAATTTAATTATAAAATTAGTTGATCTGGCATACTTGATCCCACAAGGTGGGACTAAACTTCTGGTATTGTGGATGACATAATAATTGTTTTATTAAGCTATATAATAAAACAATCAGTTGGTATCACATCATCCAGTTTCCCAAGGTGGCTCCAAACCAGACTCATGAAGGATGTTGTCATCATTGATTTAAATAATTTAATTACATAATTAAACAATAAGTTATCACATACTTGACTCACACAATGTGGTGTAAAATACCACTGACCATCAATTATCTAATGTCCTATTTTCATAATTAAAAAATTACATGGTCAGTGGATGAGACGGTCTGCCATTCTACACACCCACAACGTATCTCTTACTTTGCTCCACAAGATTTTGCCAAACTAAAGGGATGATGGATTAATCACAGATTTGAGCAGTAAGATGTGTAAATGATTAAAGGTCATTTTGTATTCAGGGTTTAAGAGGATATCAGATAGTTGATGTGAAAAACTGCCTCATTAGAGGTAAATTGCTATCCAAATATTCCTCAGTCTAGTCTAACAAATGAATTAACATATTCCTGAAGGAATCTGACAATAGAAAACTCACCCTTTGTTGAATAATTGTCTTTTTATCTTTTTGTCCATAGTCTTACTTCTTAGGGAAGACGATATTCATCAACAAAAGTCTTTGAACTGTTTCTCCACGGACTATAATTCCTGATATTAGGTAATCTTGAATTGGGTAATATTAATAGCTGTAGGCCAACTTCCAGGGTTTGGCTATGACTTGCTTAGGAGAATCAAGCGTTGTCATTATAAGTTTTATGAGATACTTATCATGGGAGACTAAAATATTGATTGAAATTTGCTCTCTGGTTCTTGTCCCATGATACCAGAATACAGAATGCCAGCAGGGTTGCCAGGCAACATTTATGATCCAAGATTCTGTCACTTTCCAGTATACCTCCCACTTGCTAAAAGCACTCCCACTAATGTACTAAACTTATAGCCTCATTGATTTTCTCCCAAAAATGCAAGGCACTTTTTTGAGATATAATTATTTTCATGAGTATAAAACAACTACATGCCAATAGTGATATACACATGGAAATGAAAGCATCATTATGCCATTCAACTACATTTATGAGTATCTAACCAATTCTCCTATGCTCCAAATTTTTTATTTCCAGAGCCTAGACTATAATATTAATGGCCATTAACTTAATACTTTTCTATTTACTGAAATAAAAATAAGTTTCTCTTCATTCTCTTATCTTTAGAACAGCTTGACCACATGGTATTGGTTCAAATATTGGCAAAAGTGGGTGACTGAATTATTGCAGAAATGCACAAAAACAAAAAGAAATAAATTCACACACACAAACACATTGGACACAAAAATATCAGTCATGCTAAGAAATAGCCACGCTCACCAGGCTTACATGCAACAAGAACAAATAGCTTACTCTGGATTCCTGAAAAATTAGTATAAAAATGCAAGAGGGCCTCCTAAAGATTCCTTTGCCTACAGACATCAGTAAGAAGTCTAGAGAATAAAGCATTCATATTCCCAAGAGGTGGGATAGGTGGGATGTGTTTTTGTTGTATTTGTTTGTTTGTTTGTTTGTTTGTTTGTTTGTTTGGTGAATTGATGAACTGTGGAAGTTTTTCATCATTTAGAAAGAATATAAGATAAATGGAATTTTAACCTCAAATATTTTACATTTAAATGTGCTTTGGTATATTGAGGAAAAAATGTGAAGTTATTTTTGTTATACTGGATATTTGCTTTTACTCTTGTTTTAGATATTGCACTTATGCAGCATATTTAACAATGAATGTATAATTAAGAAATACAGATCACTAGTTAGGCATCTTTAATTATTAAATGTGTAGTCATATTAGTTATGTTTTCAAGGTTAAACAAATATATGTGGATTTTCAAACACTTTGAATCCTATAGAATATGACATTTAAGATGTTTAATAACAGGAGTCTTCTCATGACTGTGAGACATATCCACTATAGGCAGTACAAGTTACTTCATAAAAGTATAATGGGCATAGAAGTACTTCCACATGGAGTTTGCTTTCATTGTGTCAAAACTAGTCATTTGGGCAAGAAAATCTTGCCTTGACTGCTGATGGTATCACTTAATTATTAAAATCGGTCATTATATAATATGTGATCACACTTGTTTGCAGTCAAGGTGGCTAGATCATCTAACCATATGCTTATGTCACTGTTCAAATATGTATTTATCTACTCGATGATGAGTGGAGTCTGTTTCTACCATGTTGGAGTTAGTTGTGGCATGACCTTCCATTATTTTGTTACTGATGATATCATTTTGGTAACTCACCTGGGTTGAATTATGATACACTGTCTTATTTTTCATTATTTTTACAGTTAAAACCTATGATTAAATAATCTATTATCTCTTGAGTTTTGCCCAATTTTCTATGAGTCAAGTATAAAACACCATCCAATTATTTAATTTTTTAATCATTTAATTATTAAAATATATTATTATTTAATAAGTCATCTCTGGAGTTGTAACCACCTTTTTATTGACGATGTGGCATTATCTGATTACATGATACTTTATGCATATAATTGATCACTTCATCAGCCATGATACCTCGACTTTGGTGACACCATGTGGGAGCTAATGTGCAAGGCCTCCTACTTATTTATTTTATTTTTATTTTCTTAAATCAATCACTATTTAGGAAGAGTTCTGTCTGATTCCAGCAGGGGGGAGTATGCAACACTACCTAATTATTTAATTATTATGTACATATACATTAAACTTTTAAATAGATGATATCATCCTTCATGACCAGAGTTGGGCAGTCTCCCTGGGAGTTAATTGTGTGATATTTAGTTATCTGAGTATTACTTCATTGACAATCACTGAAGTTTGTTGACATCTTATGTGAGTTAAGTATGCAGGACAGTCCATTTATTTACTTGTTGATTTCTTAAATGATGACTGTGTCATTGATAATGGTTTTGTCTGCAGTGAAGTGGATACAGCAAACACCTGGTGACAGAATAAGCACCCAAAGTACGAGGGACACTGGGAGATTTCACAGATTACACAGTCATATATTTAAACAAATAATTGATTGAATAATTAAAAAACTGGATGGGTTCACATCATCCGTTCCCATGAGGATTCATCAGTCCCGACCCATGGAAGACAAACACATCACTGATTTTAAAAATTCAATACTTTAATAATCTGATGGTCACAGGATGTAGTCTAATGATTATTTAGTCATTTAACTGATCATTATATCAGCCATTATACCCCGAGTTTGGTGCACACATGTTCTGTTAAAGGCTCTTTATTCTATTAAAAGGCTGTTCCTATAAAGTTATCTTCAAAAGTTTCTACCAAAAGTTCTCTCCAGAAATAGTCTTAACAAAATCTCTTAATGTTCTCATCAGAAGTTCATTTTAATTCTGAATTTTTCATTGTATGTACTAACAAAGACACAATTAAAAATTCCCTGGCAGTAGAATATGATACTTGATATGCATATCTCTCAAAGTAAGGGAAACAGATAAGGTCTCAACAAATTTGGGATGTCTCCTGTCTCAGAGGAGACATGGCTTGTCATAAATTTAAGGTTTTTAATTCTTAATGAAAGAGATTTACTTCTTAGGGGAAGAAATACACTAATTCTTAGTACAGAGATTTATTTCTCAGGGGAGGAAATCCAAAAAGACTAGTCTTTGAACAGCTTTGCACACACTTTATTTTGTGGTATTATGTGTCCTTGATGGGTAGTATTGCCATCTGAAAAAACAGTGTTCATGAATCCATGGCATAATTAGTGGAACTGTGACCTATACTAATGGACAAGGACTTTCATGACACTAGTTTTAGATAATAAAATATCCAAAGATAAAACTACATTTCAGTTGCTCCCTTTTTGTGGATCTAATGATACAGCCAAAGAAAATTCCACTGGATGTAAAGAAACAATTATTATCTCTACTCAAATTCACATTCTAATACTCCAATCCATGCTAAAATTATCCCCAGCACTCATGACTCCACATTACAATCTCATTTCCTTTTTCCTAAAGACAAAAACCTATATGTCAATTGTAACTGCTTTCATTTTCTTACTTCATAGATAAATTCTACATCTGTAATAGGTAACATACAATTTTAGCCATCACCATAACATTCCAGGAGATTGACAAGCCCTTGAGTATATTGCAGATACTGCAGCTTTCATATTATGAGAATGCATACAGCCACACTGTTATACCTATGACTTACACAAATGATTGCCACTCAAATGAAAATAGGTTATCTTTGTCTCAAGGTATATGGGGCGCTTGAACATATGGACAAGTTAGACATAGTGAATATAAAAGGTAGCTGAACAATTCACCAAGAACACATACTCAGACTTATACAGAGAGCCAAACATACACATCCACAAACACAAAAATACAATCACTGACATACACATCCCCCAAACACCAGTGTCACAGATGGCCACATAGATTACAAACCACAGGAAACAAGAGCTAATAGTTTTCTCGTAATAGCCCCAAAGTAAGCCTGTACATCTTAAGAAATGTAAAGAGGAATATTTGTACATCCTCTACTTCCTCTACAGAGGAACCTTATTATTATTATTTAGATTCTTGTTGATATCTTTGGGAAATTCACACATATTTATTACCTAGTGTCATCCTATTCTTCCTCAGTGCCAAGCAGAATCCAGGGTGGGTACTTTGTGATTATCAACTGGTATCCATGATGTCCTCAGTCTGGGAGTTCACACAATGAGGTAGCTATGTATTTCCACTGTCAGATCAATTATTTCCCCATGGTTTTCAGACAAAGGACGTATCTGCTTAAATACAAATATAGTTACCTATCTAGGAAAAATAGATAGCACTCATCAGTAGTACCTGGATTATAACCTGTGCTTTCTTGGAGAGGAGTTGTAAAAGCAGTACTTTATCATTTCAAAAAACAAATCTCTCTGTGATGTCTTATGTAAATTATAAACATTGTTTCTCCTGTTGTATAAAACATAGAGTGTGAGCTCCCTTGAAATTCCATGGTGTTTCTGAAGCCAACACCTATGATAGAAAACAATTATAATATTTGCTAACAAGTATTTCATTTCTGATCAATATGACATATTTCAAAAAAGGCTGCCTTGCTTTACAAAAGGATGTCTATAAAGCTATCTCATCTTCGACCATGAAAGTTCTACAGGGTTTTTTAACAAGAAGAGATGGAACACATACCAAAATTCTTATCAAGCTAAAAGGCTCCCACTACCCTGCAATAATTATGTGGATGTAAATTGCTTGCAGAAACATTGTCTGATATGTAGTTTCTCCAAGAACTCAATCTGTATCTGTGCTAATGAAGGGTATTTAAGAATTAAAAAAGATAGTGAAAAATAGACAGAAACCAAGAAAAGGGGAATAAAAAAGGAAAGAAAAGAAATGAACAAGAAAAGAAAATTTGTTGAAAACAAGTAGGAAGAATAATACGGGATACCAGATAGACAGTGTATAGACAGGTAAGACTGAGAAACAAGGAATTAATAACAATAGAGAGGAGAGAAAGATAACCTAGTAGCTAGTACTAAATTTTAATTGTGTAATATTATAAATTTATCTTACAGAGGTGAAAGAAATAAATGAGAAAAATGTATGATTATGCTTTGAAAAGTATACAGGTGTTTTTTATACTCTCATGAGGATTATTTTATTTTATTATTATTTAATCTAAAAAAGGAAGACAGAATAGAAATTGGTAAGGACATATTCTTTATCATAAGGAAGACTCTTTCTACCAAGCTCATCGCTCATGAGTTACTTGTATAAATTTGTGTGTGATTATGGTCAGCATGGTTATCGCCAATACATTGGGGCATATCGTCAGATTTTCCAACTCTTATTTAGTCTGTACTAACAGTAATATTTTGTTAAAAAGGCGAGACTAAGAAGAGGTGATTAGGAGGATTTGAAATCACAAGGAGTTGTAAGGTATAGTAACATGATCATATTGTAATATCAAGAATAAAATAAAAGCAGACATTGGGAGTAAAAATAGTGTGCCCTCAAGTCAGAGTCAACAGAACCTTGGACATACTGTACTCCAGGAAATGAGGAAAAACAAATTATATAAGAAAATAGCTAGGAACCCTGAATGGAACTCTGTCTTGTGTGGATTGGTCCCTTTTGTGATAAGGGGTCAAGAACACAGGCCAGGCAAACTTTTCACTTGAACATACAACATATGTAAACTTATGAGATGCTACAGTATTGATTTCCTTCTAAATCTGGCCACCAATGGGACTGGGAGACTGTATTTTATCTTCTTAGTTGTTTAACAGTTGTCAAGCCAAGCATGTCTCCAGGAAATGAAGTGATATTCATGCCTTAAATATCCTTGGACTTCCAAGACAATAGCAGTCCTTGCCTGTCTTAATAAATGTAGACACAATTCTTCAAAAACATAGAAGAAAATGAAAGGAAATTGATTGGTGCATCACCATGACAATGTTTCATGGCAGTGTTTCAACTAGATATACAAGCTGAATTTAAACTTGGTACCATCACAATGACTTATGCTAGAAAACTCCTCATTTACCTGCCAGGACAAAGACTCCCTTGTGCCAGTACACTAACATTTACTATTATGTTCAGTGTTTGTTACACTAAGTTGAGTCCATTAGATATTATTGGTATTGGTGAGTGTATGAGATTGTCATTTGTGATGACTGAGACACTCCACTAGTGGGTATGTCACCACCTCAATGCTCAGAGACAATATATATTGAAAGATGAAGAGAACCCCATTCTTCTATGATAGATAGTCCAGAAAATTAAGAAAACCCTTGGCACTGAGCCAGAGTCACATCACCATAAAACTCAATGAGCAATTGTAATGTGTTGACATGCATAGTGGTAAATTACCCTTGGCTATCATCCAGACCCAATAATAAAAAGTTACACCACGTGTGTTACATCTTCCCAGGTACTCACACTGTAGTTCTAGGTTTCTAGGGTACATGACAGAGTATGGATAACAACTACATGAGAAAAATAAAACTTGCCCCACCTAAGCTCTGTCTTAGCCAAAGGAACAGCTTAAAACATTGCGCAAAGAGGTAGCAATAGAAAACTTATCCAAAAGTGAATATATCTGAGCACTTTAAATTTGTAGCCCAGTGATTTTCTTTTTAGGGAAGAGAATATAAAATAATAAAAAATTTAAAATGTTTTTGCACTGAATTTATTCTAAGAGATTACAATTTATTGATTTGGGTAATAGATACAAAGGTTTGTATACCCAAAGATTGATTTGGGTAACAGATACAAGGCAAATTCCATTATGTTGCCAAGGCCTGATTGAGAAAATCATCTTCCACCTTTGTTTATATTAAAGGTTTTCCAAACACTTATATTAGGGGCCTAAACTAACAACTGATACCACTATATATCAGTAGCTAGATCTTTTCTCTCCTCACCATATGGAAATAGATAATCCCATGAATGATGGCATGCAACAATTATGATGTCACACAACAATTATGATCTCACATTACAGGGTAATACAGTTCTCTATTCTAAAATATCCCCACATGCTAAATGCTCTATAGAATATCCTCATTTTATTTTATACAAGGAGAAACAACTCCTAGTTGTAATTACTTCTACTATTTTAACCTTTCCTATTGAACAGCTATGTATTATAGATGCTCTTAAGCAGACTTGCAATTGAATGCATATTTATACAAAACCATGAGATGAATGTCCACTCACATACTTCACATACACACACAGAATTGGCACACACACATGTGTGTGTGTGTGCATATCTGTGTGAGAATGTGAATGTTTGTGAACAAATATGTACATATATATATATTCATACTGTAAATATGACATATGAATATATATATATATATTCATACTGTATGGAAGAAACACAAATGCCTTGTCCCTAAATGACGCAGCCCATTGTCATTCACTTGAAACTAATTCTCTTCATCATGCATTCTTTAGAGATTCTTGAGGCATGAATATTTTGGAGATAAGTGGTAGAAGTCAATAAGAAAATAATGACTCCAGTACAACACAACCCCTGACACACACACACACACACACACACACACACACACACACACAAACTAAAGTGTACACACCCCTATGAACAATGTTGATCACACTAGTACACACAGATGTTCTATGATAAAGTTTACTGAGTTTTCTCATGATCCCTGGTGAATATTTCCATTCACCCGGGAAATGCTTTTTGTTTCTCAAGAAGAACCCTCTGTGGCAACAAAAATCCAAGGTTTTCCAATGTTCCTAACAACTGTTATCCAAATATTGTGAACTGTTCTGAATTTTCCCCAGTGTAGAGAGCCGTGTAGTGCCACGCCTTAAAGTGGTGCTGGCTTCTACCTTATACCTTCCCACTGGTGTAGACTCTCTGGGCAAACAGGCTCTTAATTAGTTAAGTTTGTTCAGCCTGTCTGCTTTCGCATTAGAGTAGCCTATCTGCGGAGTCCACGTGGCTCACTGGGGTTGGTTAGCTCAAGGGTATTTAAGCCTATGCAGGGGTTCTCTTTCTTTTCTCTCTCTCTCTCTCTCTCTCTCTCTCTCTCTCTCTCTCTCTCTCTCTTTCTATTTCTCTCTCCCTGCAGGCCAGAAGCAAAATGTTTAAAGGATCCTGATTAAAACTGCATGAAGAAGATCTTCCCTGAGTCGCATCTTCCTTGCTGGTGAGGGCAGGCACGTACAAGCTATGCCAGTTATTTTTCTGATCAACTGTACCGAGGGCCTTAATTTTGTCCCAACTTACCTTGGGAACTTTCTAGTGCTGCCCTGACTGCAAGAAGTTCTGATCTGAAAAATTCCCAGTACGGGCCTCCATCTGTACGCAAGGACTTGTTTACCCAGATAGTCTACACCAGTGGGAAGGTGTAAAATAGAAGCCAGCACCACTTTAAGGCGTGGCACTACATGGCTCTCTACAATCAACTATATTCAACATGGTTTTCAGCCAATTATCTCATGTACTGTAATGGAAAATAGAAAATTGGTGACAATCTGCTACTAGGAAAAGTTCAAGCTTAATATGCATAACAAACTACACTGTATTATCCAACTTGTATTAATAAATAACTTTATTTTACTTGAAGAATCCACAAAGATCAGAAGTAACATAAGGAAAGAAAAATAGTGACAAGAGAGGGAGAAGAGAAGAGGTGTGGAAAAATTCTTCCATTCTTAGGAACATGAAACATTTAGCAAAGGTCCTAAGGATTAAAAGAAGGCAGAATGGTAACAAAAATAGGAATATGCATAACTAAGTGGTGGATGGAAAATAAAGATATAAAAATCAATAGGCCCAGAGAAAATAGAGCAAAATATAAGTGGAGAAATATTTACTTATATTGATTGCTATAGCGCTTTAGCATGTTTTTAGGATGTACCTCAACCTGTAGGAAATCTGATGCCCTCTCCTCATCTATGTGGACACCTGTATTCAAGTACACACACCTATACAGAGAGCCACACATATACAAATGAGTTAACACTTTTAAACATATGCAAAGTGCATGTAGTTGTTTTATCATATTTATGCATTAAGTGCATCAGGCTGTTCCATGGACACCACACTTGTCCTGAAATTAATTTAATATTAATTTCTTATTACCCCACCATTTCTCAGATATTGAAGGTTTAACTCTCTTTATTTGGTGCAGTTTGAACTGAGATTCATAGTAAATATTTAGGGTCCAAAATAATAGCGCAGCAGGAAAACAATAATTATGTAAGCACGTCCTGTGTTACCCTGGGCATAAGGAAAATATCAGCAATGCCTCGGTACATAGAAAAATGTATTCATTTTTTCATATTTTCAAACAACTGCGGAGATTTAGTGCAATGTTTTATTTTATTTTTTGCAAAAGTTTATTCATTTATTTATTTTATTCAAACGAGGGTATTTCTAGCAACATATTTTTTTGCAAAAATTTATTTATTTATTAATTTGTTTATTTTCTTAAATGAAGGGAAATTTCTAGCAACATTATTGATTTTGCTGAGTTTATTTATGTATTTATTCAAATAACTGTGTCAATCGTAATTTTGGGGCAGCTCTTCCAACCTGATTAAAAAATATGAAGTATTATCAGTAACATAATTTATAAAAATCATGCAGCTGTTTTGTTCTGTAACATAAAATATCTGTGTTTGCAGGTAAAAATATGATTATTATTTTTCCTTAGCTCTGCCATCACCATCACTTAATGCATAAATATGATAACACAACAATATGCACTGATTTAATTAATTTTTTTCCGGATTCTCATACAAGTAAATATTTTTTCAACCTTAATGTACATATGTAATTACATGTTTCTTCTTTTCTATCTTTTTGCCTTCTAAACATTCTATCCTTTACTTTTTTACCTACTACACATTTTCCATTTCTAATTTAATTTCTATATATATTTCTATTTTGTGCCCGTTTTCTTTATCTTTGTTAAAATATGACTATTTTTCTCATTTTCATTTGTTTATATTTTAAAACTGTCCATCAAATTGCATAATGTGGATCTTATGAAGTTTGCCAAACGTAGTTACTTCAAGCCAACTGTATCCTGATTATTAACATACAGTTTTTGGGAACATTTAGCATGGGGTAAAATTAGGAATATATATTATTTTTGCATATATATATATATATATATATATATATAATTAGGCACATGTATATATTTTAAGAGATATTTTATACACATTATATCTATACATACATACATACATACATACATATACATTAGAATGTTTAGAAATTAGGCTAACAATTACATGGAAATTCTACCATAAATGGCCTTCCCTGATAAAGAGACTGATGACTAACTTATCCCCCCTCATGGAGCCCTCATGTAGTAGCTTGTGGAAATAAATCAAACACTTACAGCTAAACACTGAACTTAACTGGAATCCAGAAGCAAAAAGGAAGAAAAAGACCAGGCTGGAGAAACACATAGAGGCATCTTATCTGAAGTAGGAGGAGGTAATTGGCCCCGAAATTGATAGTTGTGAATCCAGCATGGAACTGACTCAGACCCCGTGAACACAGGTCTTAGCTAGAAGGTCTGAGCATTCTAAGAAACCACAGACAGTGGAACCAAGATGTATTCCTGGTTCACAAAAGGACTTTGTGGACAAATCCCCCATGGAGGGATACTCCTTTAACATAAAGATAGGAGAGAAGTCTTAGTCCCTACTTCAAAAGACTTGACAGACTTACATGACCCAACCTGGATAGCATAGCCCTACAAGTGGAATGGAGGTGGGAGGATGGGAGGGGATGGTAGACAGGGTGCATGTGAGGGGGCAAAGAGGTTAAGAGGGAAGGAGGGAGGAAGGGATGGAGGAAGGGATGGAGGGTTGGAGGTAGAAAGGGAGAGGAAAATGGGATTCACATGTAAAAATTTTAAATAATATTATTATTAAAATGCTTTGACTTCAAATTTAAGCCTAACAACAAGTGACTGGGGAAAAGGATTTCTAATTTTGTTTCCACAGAAAAGGAAAAGCTGTGGATTCCTTCCAGACTTATGTGGTTTGATCGAGAAAGACCCATTGAAGCAATGTCAATGTGAAAATGCAGCCTTGCAGACCACTACAAGCAGGATGTCTGCATATTCTTAGGATTCCCCCATGACAGCGCCCCCTATGACCAGGAAGCAGCTTGGAAAGAATGATGGCCAAATTCCCAAATATTGTTTATAAGTGTTTGTTTACATTTTTAAAAAAGGCATGTATAATTATGTCCAGCATAAAATAAATAAATGTTTTTAAAACATACTGGCAAATAGAATCCAAGATCACATCAGGGAAATAATCCATCATGACCCAGTAGGCTTCATCCTAGTGATGCAGGCATGAAAATCTATCAATGTGATCCACTGAAAATTGAAAAATCATATTGTGATCTCACCAGATGATTTTCTTTGATTATGAAGCTGATGAAATGAGGAGTTCCTCTTTCGCAATCCTCCAAGCATATCTTTTTTATTTCCATTCACACTTGTTTGCATAATTTCTGCCTACATACCATTTTGTAGCATGCGTACCTACCAAACATCTTGTAAAATAGAGTGAACATAAGTCAGTATAAAATGAATATAGAGATAGGTCCCCATCACCAGGCCTTGGCTACAAGTGAGTTTGGGTCTAATCCCTCTGGGGCGGCAGAATCTCCCCTACAACCTCCCTGGGAAATCCCTGGGTAGGTGCTGGATCTCCCTGCCCCTGTATTTTGTCCCCACGGAAAGTGCTCTTGGAGCTCCAATCTACCCCCACCCACCCCCATCGAGAGCCTGCCCTTCCCCTGTGCTCTTCCTTACCCTGCCCACTGTCCCACCATTCTGGTTGAGCACTGAGCTAGAGGGTGGAGTCAACAATCCAGCCACCTTCGGGGAGATTCCTGGAGCCCATCTGAGCACAATAGACCAGCCTATCCACATGGAATTTCAACCTGCCTGGTCTCTGACCCCCACTACCGGTCTCCTACTGGAGTTCTGGGAACCTCCCAGAGATCCGCCTATCTCTGTGGGTCCACCCTGAGTTCCTACAGGCTGATCCTTGAACCCCATTGCAGGACCTCTGCTAAAGAGGCCCTATTCAGTTTGAGAGTGCCAGCTAGACCTGCCTATCAGCACAGAAACATCCAGAGTATCAGCCCAGCCTGTGTCCCCCAACACCAGAATTTGGTTAGAGGCCTAGGCTAGCACTAGACCCTACTATCCCTGAGGAAACTTCCTGCAGGCTAGCCTCTGCAAAAGAGGCCTCTTCTTTCCTCTGCTGGAGCCTGAACTTTGACCCCCATCGTCAGGCCCCTGCCAAAAGAGAAACCTCCTAGAGCGATTGGACCCCCAAGAACTCCAGACATCCAAACTAAATGCGTAGAGAGAGGGAGAAACTCCAACAATACCTACTGGAAGAAGCTATGGGAAGACGGCAATACAAGAAAACACCTAACATCAGAAACACAAGCATAACACCACCAGAATCTAGCAAAGCTACACCAACTAGACCAGAACTCAACAAAACAAATTAATCAGAAGAGAACAACCTAAAAATTATCATCATAAAAATGATAGGCGCCCTCAAAGAAGATGGGAGAAAATCCCTTAAAGAAGTGGAAGATAAAACAAAAAAAAAAGGAAGAAATGAATAAAATTCTTAAAGAATGTACAGAAAGCCAAGAAAAAAACTATTTAACAGGTTCCAGGCTTGAAATCAGAAATGGAGACAATAACAAAAACACAAACTGAAGAAATGCTGGAAATAA
Source organism: Cricetiscus sungorus (assembly GCA_030556225.1). Classification (NCBI taxonomy): domain Eukaryota; kingdom Metazoa; phylum Chordata; class Mammalia; order Rodentia; family Cricetidae; genus Cricetiscus; species Cricetiscus sungorus. The sequence goes on along the minus strand of JANBXA010000167.1, from coordinate 52,944 downwards.
AAAAAAAAAACTGGGCAAATGATCGGGAACTGCAGATGCAAGCATAACCAACAGAATTCAAGAAATGGAAAGAGAATCTCAGGTGCTGAAGATAAACTAGAGGAAATAGATTCATCAACCAAAGAAAATCGTAAATCCAAAAATTCCTTAACACAAAGCATCCAAGAAAGTTGTGACACCGTGAAAAGGCCAAACCTAAGAAAAATAGGCACAGAGGAAGGTGAGGAAGGCCTGCTGAAAAGGGCTGAAAACATATTCAACAAAATCATGGAGGAAAACTTTCCCAATCTGAAGAATTACATGCCCATGAAAGTACAAGAAGCATACCAAACACCAAATAGACTAGAACAAAGAAAAAAGACCCCTCAACATATAATAATCAAAACACCTAACATAAGAGCAGTGAAGGAAAACAGACAAGTAACATATAAAGGCAGACCTATCAAAATTATGCCTGACTTCTCCATGGAAACCCTCAAGGACAGAAGGTCCTGGATAAATGTTCTAAAATTACTAAGAGTCCACAGATGCTATCCCAGGCTACAATACCCAGCAAAACTCTCAATCACTATAGGTGGAGAAAACAAGATATTTAATGACAAGGCCAGATTTTCACAATACGTAGCTACAGATCCACCCCTACAGAAAGTTTTGGAAGGAAAACTCCATCCCAAGGAAGTTTACTATTCTCACAAAGATGTAGGCAACAAATAATTACACTTCACCAGAAACCAAGTGTAAAGAAGGACAAATAAATTCACAATAACACTGCCAAGAGCAAATCTAATACAAAAGAACATTAACAACCAATGATCCTTACTCTCCCTCAAGATTAATGGTCTAAACTCGCCTATAAAAAAACACAGACCAACAGAATGAATACTAAGACAGAATTCATCCTGCTTCATAGAAGAAATACACCTAAGTTACAAAGATAGACATTACCTCAGGGTAAAGAGCTGTGAATGGATCTTCCAATAAAATGGAACCAAGAAGAAAGCAGATGTGGCTATCCTAACATCTAACAAGATAGACTTCAAACCAAAATTAATAAACGAGATGAAGATGGTCATTTCATATTCATTGCAGGAGAAATCCATCAAAAAAGTCTCGATTCTGAACATATATGCCCCAAATACAAAGGCACCCACATTCATAAAGGAAACGTTACTAAAATTCAAAGCTCACATAAAACCTCACACACCTATAGTGGGAGACTCCAACACATATTCTCACTATTAGACAGGACCACCAATCAGAAAATCAACAAAGAAACAAACAAACTAACAGAAGTTATGTCTTAACTGGGTTTAACATACATCTACAGAACATTCCATCCAAACACAAAAGAATATACCTTCTTCTCTGCTCCACATGGAACCTTCTCTAAAATCGACCACATACTAGGTGGCATAACAAACCTCAACAGATATAAAAGAATTGGAATAGGCCCCTGTATCTTATCAGACAACCATACTTTAAAATTGGAATTCAACAACAACACAAATTGCAGAAACCCTACCAACTCATGGAAACTGAACAATGTGCAATTGCACCACACCTGGTTCAAAGAAGAAATAAAGAAATTAAGGACTTCCTAAAATTCAATGAGAATGAAGACAAGTCATATCTGAACTTATCGACACTTTGAAAGCAGTGTTGTGAGGGAAGTTCATTGCACTGAGTAACAATATGAAGAAAACCGAGGATATTCACATTAGAGAATTAACAGTACAATTAAAAGCTTTAGAACAAAAAGAAGCAAACTCACCATGGAGGAGTAGACGCCAGGAAATAAGCAATTTCAGGGCTGCAATCAATAAACTAGAAACCGGGAAAACAATACAAAAAATCAATGCAACAAAGAGTTGGTTTTTTGAGAAAATCAACAAGATAGACTAGCATTTATCCAAACTAATTTAAAAGCAGAGAGAGAACATGCAAATTAACAAAATCACAAATGAAAAGGAGGACATAAAAACAGACACAGAGGAAATCCAGAAAACTTTCAGGTCATACTTTGAAAATCCGTGCTCTACAAAATTTGAAAATTCAATGGAAATGGACATTTTTTGATAACTATCACTTAAATTAAACCAAGGACAGACAAACGACTTAAATAGACCTATAACCCCGAATGAAATCGAAGCATTCATAGAAAGCCTTGCAACCAAAAAAAGCCAAGGGACAGATGGCTTCAGTGCAGAATTCTACCAGAAATGCAAGGAAGAGATAATTCTAATACTCCTCAAATTGTTTCCCACAATAGAGACAGAAGGCACATTACCAAACTCTTTCTACGAGGTCACAATCCCCTTGGTACCCAAGCTTCGCAAAGATACAACTAAGAAAGAAAACTACAGACCAATATCCCTGATGAACATTGATTCAAAAATACTCTATAAAATATTGGGAAATGAATCCAAGAATGCATCATAGAAATCATCCAACATGACCAAGAAGGATTCATCCCTGGGTTGCAAGGATGGTTTAACGTATGAAAATCTATCAATGTTATCCACCATATAAACAAACTGAAAAAGAAAAACCATAGGATCATCTCCCTAGATGCTGAAAAAGCCTTAGACAAAATTCAACACACTTTCAGGATAAAGGTCTTGGAGAGATCAGGGATAAGAGGAACATACCTAAACATAATAAAAGCAATATCCAGTAAACCAACTGCCAACACCAAACTGAATGGAGAGAAGCTTAAGGAAATTCTTCTAAAACCAGGAACAAGACAAGGCTGTCCTCTCTCATATCTCTTCAATATTTTACTTGAAGTTCTAGCTAAAGCTATAAGACAACAAAAGAAGATCAAGGGGGATCCAAATTGGAAAGGAAGAAATCAAACTGTCTCTATTTCCAGATGACATGATAGTTTACATAAGCGACCCAATAAATTCTACCAGTTAACTCCTACAGTTGAAAAACACTTTCATATTAAAAGTTTCCAAACATTTATGTTAGAGGTATAAACTACCCAACAATACCACTGCATCTCAGTAGCTAGATACTTTTTGTCCCCATCATATGGAAACAAAGAAAGCCACGAATAATGCCATGCTACAATTATGATGTCACACAACAATTATGATCTCACATCACATCACAAGTTAATGTAATTCTCCATTAAAAGTCATCCCCACATGGTCTGTACTCTATAGACTATCCTAATTTAAATTCATAAAATAACAACTCTGAGGTATACTTACTTTTACTATTTTAACTTTTCCTATTCCACAGCTACATACTAATGTTACCCCAAAGAACACACATAATTGAAAGCATATTTATACAAAATCATGAGATGTGTGGCACTCACATACACAAACACAATGGGCACACACACAAACACACACACATGTGTATATCTGTGTGTGAATATTTGTGAGTGTATATATATGTGTGTATATATTTACATACATGTACAAATACACACATATATGTACATATCTATGTACATATATTTATCTCATTATATATATATATAATCTAGATGACATATATGCAAAATGGACAAAACACCAATGATGTGCCCCTGAATTTCTCAGCCCCTTGTCTTTCACTTGAAATCTATTCTATTTATCCTGGTTTCTTTAGGGAATCTGGAGGCATGTGCATTTTGAAGATTAATGATAAAAGTAGGTGAGTAAATGATGATTCCAATGCAACACACTCACTCACATTCACTCATGCTCAAACACAAACACACACATACACACACACACTCACACTGACATTTACATACACACTATGAGCAATGCTCCTAACACTATTACTCACAGATATTCAATGGCAAAGCTTACTTACAGGGTTAGTGTTCTCATGATTCCATTCACATGGGAAATACATTTCATTCCTCAAGAAGAATCTTCTGTGCAAACAATAATCCAGGGATTGCCAATGTTGCTAACAACTGTTCTCCAAACATTTTGAACTGTTGTGAATTCTCTCTATGTTCGAGCTATCCCACTTAGCGTACGGAAAATCTATATTCAACATGGTTTTCAGCCAATGATCTCATGTACTCTAATGGAAGGATAGAAAACTTGGTGACAATCAGAGATGAATCTCCTATGTGATTCCTGACTATAATGTTTGTTAACTTTAGATAATTTTGAGTGTTGGGAAATAACATATTTTCCAATGCAGACCTATTTTTGTCTTCTTAATGCTTGGATAGGGGCAAAGATCAATGTGGAGACTTACCTCTGGAATACTCATGAATTGCTCTATAATGTCTCTTGCAGGTTTTAAGCTAACCTTAATATGTAGGAAACAAATAGATAGGCCATGATGCCTCACACTTCAAAGTGATTTCTGAAGAAAAGACTATTATATCATTTATTCTACATTGCATTTTCTAATGTTTGGATGCCTTTGGATAAATGAGACTAACAAATGTATTAACACCTTCCTGAAGGAATACTAACATTGGAAAACTCACCTTTTGTTGAATATGTGTGAGTCTTTTTATCTTCTTAATCCATAGATTTCCCCTTATGTAGGGAAAATAATATTCATCAACAAAAGTCTTTGAACCTTTTCTCCACAGAAACGTTTCTCCCTGATATGAGGTAATCTGGAATTGGGTAATATTAATAGCTGTAGTCCAACTTCCAGGGATTTGGCTATCACTTGGTTAGAAGAATCAATTTACACAAATGATGTCATTAAAAGTTTTATGAGATACATATCTTGGAACACTAAAATATCCAGTGATAACACTACATCTAAGCTGCTCTCGTTCTTGGCCCATGATACCAGAATATAGAATTCCAGCCGTGTTGTCAGGCAACATTTTTGATCCAACATTCTACTAATGGGATAACCTTATAGCCTCACTGATTTTCTCCCAAAAATGCAAGGCTTTTTTTTTGAGTTATACTTATTATCAAGTCTATTAAACACCTACATTCTCATAGTGATATAAATATGAAAATGAAGGCCTCATTATGCCATTAAACTAAATTGATGAGGATTTAAATATATTCCATATGCTCCAATTTTCTTTTCCAGAATGGGGACAATAGCATCAATGGCCTCTACCTTAATCTTTTTTCTATTTACTGTAATTAAAATAAACTTCTGTTCACTCTTTTGCTTTTAGAACAGCTTGATCCCATGTTATAGGTGCAAATATGGGGAGAAAGTAGGTGTGTGAATAGTTTTAGCAATACAGAAATGCACAAAGACAAGTAAATATACACACAAACTCAATAGACACAAAAATGGCAATCATGCTAGGAAACAGAGATGCTCACACTGCATCCATGCAACAAAAACAAATATTTTCCACTGCACTACTGGAGAAATACTGTAAAAAAACATGAATGTCTCCCAAAGATGCCTTTGCCTTCAGACAACAGGAAGAAGTCTAGACAATAAAACAATTAATATTCCGAATAGATGGGAAGGGTATTTTTTGGTTACCTGACTTTTTGGTTCTATGGTTGTTTGTCATCATATAAGGGGAATATAACTCAAAAAGGAATATTAAACTCAAATATTTTACACTGATATGGGCTTTGGTTTATTGACACAAATGTAAAGTTGTTCTTGTTGTATTGAATATATATTTCTATTCTTGTTTAAGTTATTGCACTTATGTGGCTTATTTGAAAATAATGTATAATTAAGTAAAACAGATTACTAGTTAGTCATCTATAACCATGCAGTTTCAGGGTGAGTGCTGAGCATCAGGTTCAAGGTTTAGATTCAGGTCCATGTTCAGTGTGAGGGTTCAAATTCAAGGTCCTTGTTCAGGTTAAGGGTTCAGGTTCAGTTTCAGCATCAGGGCAAGGGTTCAGGTTCAGATTCATGGTGAGGGTTCATGTTCAGGGTGACGATGAGGGGTCAGGGTCAGGTTCAGGGTGAGGGTTAGGATTAGGGATGTGATTCATGTTCATGGTTTGGTTTCATGTTCACGTTCAGGGTGAGGTTCCAGGTTTAGGGTTAGGGTGAATGTTCAGGTTCCATTTCTGGATGAGGTTTCAGGTTCATGTTCGCCATGAGGGTTCAGGATCTGTTCAGGGTGATGGTGAGGCTTCAGGTATAGCTTCAGGCTGAGGGTACAAGTTTAGGTTTATGTTCAAGTTAAGGTTCAGCATGAGGGATCATGTCCAGTGTAATGGTCCAGGTTGATTCTGAGTGTTCAGGTTCAGGTTCCCGTTCACATTGAGCATTCAGGTGTAGGTAAAGGGTGAGGTTGCAGGTGCAGGTTCAGTTTCAATATCATGATAAGCTTAAGGTTCAAGGTTCATGTTCACATTAAGGGTTCAGGTTTAGCATCAGTGAGAGGGTTCAGTTTGGGGTACATGTTCAGGTCAAGGTTTCAGGTTCAGGTTCAAGGTGAGTGTTTAGGTTCAGGGTCAGTGTGAATGTTTAGGATCATGTTCGGCTTCAAGGTCATGGTTAAGTTTCAGGTCAAAGGGAGGGTTCAGGTACAGGGTTTTGGTTCCATTACAGATTTGAGTTGAGGTTCAGGTTCAGGGTGAGGATTCAGATTCAGATTTCATATTCTGGTTCAGTGTAAGGACTCAGGTTGAGGTGCACAAAGAGGGTGCAGGTGCAGACTCAGATTGAAAAATCAGGCTCAGTTTCAGTGTGAATTTTCAGATTCAGGTTCAGGGTGACAGTTCAGGGTGAGTGTTCAGGCTGAGTGTTCAGGGTGAGGGTTCAGGATCACATTCAAGAATAGTGTTCAGGGTTTAGATTCAGGTTCAGTGTGAAGTTCAGTTTCAGGCATCAAAGTCAGTTTCAGCTTGAAGATTCAAGTTCAGGCTCAGTTTAAATGTGAGAGTGAGCTTTCAAGTACAGGTTAAGGGTGAGAGTTCAGGTTCATGTTCAGGCTGAGTGTTCAGGGTCAGTGTAAAGTTGAGTGTTCAGGTTCAGTTTCAGGGTGAAAATTCAGGTTCAGGATTACAGTGTAGGTTCATGTTCAGGCTCAGGTTGAGGGTTCAGGTTCAGGTGCAGATTGAGGGTGTCCGTGCCGGATCAGGGTCAACATTCAAGTTCAGTTTCAGGTTCAGGGTTCATTTTAAGGGTGAATGTTCAGGCTCAGGTTTGGAGGGAAGATCATGTTCATAGTAAGGTGCATGTGGGGGTGAAGGTTCAGATTCTGTGAGTTTGTTCTGTGTGGGATTATGTTATGGTTCATGTTGAGGGTTCAAGTTCCAGTTCAGTTTAAGGCTGAGAGTTCAGGTTCATGTTAAGGGTGAGTGTTAAATTTCTCTTTCTTAGTTCTGGGTGAGGGACAAGTTCAAGTTCAGAGTGAAGGTTCAGATTCAGAGTTCATTTTCAGTTACAGCGTAAGAGTTCATATTGAGTTGCAGGGTAGGTTTTCATGTTTAGGGTTCAGTTTTGGTGCAGGTACAGATTTGGGGTAAGGAATCATGTTCAGGTTTAGATTAAGTTACAGATTTAAGTTTCAGAGTGACTTTTCAACTCAGGTTTAGGTGAGCATTGAGTTTGAGGTTCAGGGTAATGTTCAGGTTATATGTTCAGGTTCAGGTTCAGGGTGAGCATGAGAGTTCTTGGTTCTGTTTCTGAATGAGGGTTTGTGTTTAGTTTCATGTTAAGGGTTCATGTTTAGGTTCAGTTTCAGGATGAACATTCAGGTACAGGTTCAAGTTCAGGGTGATGGTTCAGGATCTGGTTAAGGTTCAGAGCAAGGGTGAGGGTTCAGGATTCAGTTTCAGAGTGAGTGTTCAGTTTCAGGTGCAGGTGGAGCATGTAGGTTCAAGTTCAATGTTCAGGTTCAAGTGCAGATTCCGTTTCCTCATCAGGGCAAGGGTTCAGGTTCAGATTCATGGTGAGAGTTCAGGTTTAATTTCCTGTTCATGTTCAGTGTGAGGATGAGAGTTCAGGTTTAGGTTCATCATAAGGGAGAGGGTTAGGGTTCTGATGCAAGTTAGAGTTCAGTTTCAGGGTGAGTGTATAGGTTCAGGTTCAGTGTGAGGATTCAGGTTCACATTGAGGATTCAGGGTCAGGTTCATATTCAAGGTAAGGGTTATGGTTCATTATTCAGTTTCAGCTTCAGGTTCAGGTACAGAGAGAAAAATTATGTTCAGCTTTAGGGTGATGGATATGTTTAGTGTTCATGATCAGGTTCTTGTTCAGGGTGTGGATCAAGTTCAAGGTTCAAGTTCAGGTTCATGGTTAGGATTCAGGTTCAGGTTCAGGTTGATGAATCTGAATCAGGTATATGTTAAAGTTGAGGGCTCAGGTTTCTGGTTCCATTTGACCCAAGAGAAAATCATGTCTAAATGATAATCAAGGAAAGACAGACAGATGATTTGGAAGATGATGAGGAAGAATGGCAGTAAAGGGGCTTATGGATGGCAGAAATGAGGGCATTGTGTGTGCTTCCCAAAAGTTAGATGTAGGTGCTGCTAGGGAAGTTCAGGAAAAAGGTGGGGGGCATTGGTACCATGGAAAAGCTGTACGCAGTAGGAAGCGTATTCCCCACATCAGGTCAGATGTAGCCCAAGATGCAGCATCCTTGTAGCCTTGTCCCCATATCCTGCCTGATATGGCCACATTAGACCCAGGAGACTGAGGTTCTTGTGCACAGCAAGGCAAGCCCAGTGCACATGACTGGGACACCTGGACATTGCTTTCTCTGAGTATTTACCTGTGCCAAGGAGAATGTAGTAAGATTAGATAATGAGGGTCTATCCCTGAGGGCTCATCCCTAGGCAGCCTTCACCCATGACAGAGAAATAAGAGGACATGCTGTCATGTTCTAAAATACGTTCTGTTTGATGGCTGTAGTGCACCCAGAATGGAAGCTTTCAGAGGACATTGTTGTACATGCCCTCAGCCCTTTCCAAAACAACAACAACAACAAAAAACCAAATAAAAAGAGACAAACAAAACCTTTTTGCATCATACTCCAAAATAGCAAACAAATTACCAAGCCTGTTCTAAAATGGAACACTTGGACTGCTGCATGGGCTGAATACCAAGGGGTGTGGAAGGACAGGGTTCGATGGAAAGATGTGGTCAAACAACTAACAGGATCATCTACTTCCCTGCCCTGAAACAATTAGTTTTTGAACCATGCCATATCTAAGAAGACTCCAAGCAGTAGGCTTACTGGCAAGTCTGCACACCAACCTTAGTCTGCAGAAGCCTACAGAAATCTCATGCCAGATTTGAAGTTCATTGATGTGGATAATTGGACCTGAATTATGCCCCTATCCAATTTATTCTGAAGGCCACTAGCCACACACAATTCTGTTACAGAAGTTTTCTACTTAACCAGGGCCATCCATGATCACCTCAGCTGCCAGGCTGGCCTTTGGTGTGCTGCATCATTGCACACTGGGAAACCCAAACTTCTAGTCAAGCCTGACAGCAAGGAAATGGACTCCCAGGCTGACACGGGGCTTGTAGTGAAGCAGGGTTGTGGTATCTAAGATGACTGGGAAAATATGAAGGTGTACAGGTGACATAAGGGTGATTACAGCCCACATCAATGAGGCCCTAAGCTTACCACTGGCAGACGGCTTCCTTATCATGGACGCAAGCCAAATTTCAGGCAGAAGTATGCACTCATGAGGGATCCAGTTTCATGATGTACTGATGAGAAAGGAAAATGGCCATGAGAGCTGTTGGTCTTAAACTTCATGGTACTCCTATGTAAGTGTTCAGGTGAAATGCTGCCTCACATTTTCTGTAGCAAGAACCAACAAGAAACTTGAGACATCAATGACCCTGTCCTAGGAAGCAGGGTGCCCCTTTCCCTCGATGTGCACACAAAGACACATTAAAAGAATAAACATTCCAACCCACCTGCCCTCTTGACTACCAAGGGCTGCCTCAGGGTTCCCTACCTAACCATCTCCTAGGCATCCCCTGGCAACCATTGTTAGATACTCAGCTGTGTTTCAATCTATCTCCTGTTCACAACCTTCCTCTCCACACCTTTCACCTGACAGTATTTAGGAAACTTCCCTTTCTCCAAAGTCCTCGAGACCCTCTCAAACATGGGACTTTCTGTACCTCCTGTTGATTTTAAAACCTATCTGTGTCCTGGTATTGAGAAAAGAGATTCAAGAGGTCGGGGAAAGTCAAACTAGACACCTAGGGAAAATACACAATTCTCAGTTCTCACAACAGAATGCTTAAAGCATATATTCTCCCCTGTCCTACACAGGGATTTCTCACAAATATCTAAGTGTACCGGCAGGATGCCCTCAAGGTGCCTTCATGCTTTCCCTCCAGGGTGAAAGAGCCATGTAAAAGAAACAATTTTCCATAGAGAGAATTGAAGAACACACCAACCTGCATCTAAAAACACCATCCAACACCAAAACACCTTAAAATGCACACACTGGTTTCTCTTTATTTTTATCTATCCACCTGCATAGCTACCTCCTCCACTATCTTTGCCTCCCACACTGGCCCCATATACACTCCCATCCATGGCATCCAAGGCAGCCTGGACCCAGATGATATACCATATTCAGTTGAGAAATTCTTCTCAATAAACAGAGAGCCAGTCTCCCATGAACACTGACAGAATACAGAGGCACACCTTAACACTTTTGATAATGAACACCTTCTCTGGACTCCTGGAGACAACCTTGTCTAATATCTTCCAATTCTCACTCTCTACAAAGCTTCCTGACAACATCTGCTGTAAGATTCCAAAGGGCTCTCTGTGGGTCTATTGGGTGGAGATGTGTGGAGAGCTATGAGCTCGAAGACATGCCATGCAGGACACAGACACAAATATGTGCTTTCTCTCTCTCTCTCTCTCTCTCTCTCTCTCTCTCTCTCTCTCTCTCTCTCTCTCTCTCTGTGTGTGTGTGTGTGTGTGTGTGTGTCTGTCTGTCTGTCTCTTTCTCTCTCTCTATCTTGGGAGGGGATATTTACCTAATGGGACGAGGCCAGTGTCAAAACTAGGGGAAAAATGTCGATCTGAACAACCCAAGTGTGGAGTGTGGATGTCACAGGGGTCACCTTGCAGCTCTTCCTCCACATCCTGCCCTTCACTGCCCTCTACTATGAGAAGGACCTGCAATAGCACCAGAGGCACAGGCAGCATCATAATGATTGCCAATGCAGCACTCCTGGAGTTGACATCACAGTGTGTAGAGCTGCTCTCTCTAGGTTTTGCATATGAAGGCACCACAATCTCTGCTGCCACACCCACTGCTCCTGTGGTCCAGGCCACCATAGCAGCCTCATCATGACTGCAGTGACTCTGGGAGTGTCATGACATTAGGGGGACAGAGAAACTTACACAAGATCATTAAATTACTGAAGTTTTAAATTGGTGAAGACTGTGCCCTTCAGGTGTTGGTTCTGATTTGTCCTCTCAGAAATTTCTTATGCAAAACTCCCCAGTGTTCTTAAACTATTTAATCACTTAATCATTAAAATTTATGTTTATGTAATCAGTAATCACGGATCTTAAAGAATCCCTCAAGCTTTGTGTGCTGCTTCTGGCACCAATCATCTGGTATGTGTATCCCACAGCAGCCCAACTCCTAATCTATGACCACAGCATCTTTTAAGTATTCTAATAAGTAAATAATGGGATTGTCCTGCATAATTGATTTCCATAAATGGAACCAAATTCCAGTGATTGTCAGGGAAGTAATACATAGGTAATTAAATAATGCTCCACAATTAACTCCCAGGCAGGATTGACCAGACTCCATTGATGAGGGAGTACATTGTCATAGATGTAAATAATTAGTATATAATTGTAAAATAATTGAATAATGATATGGTGTTGCATAAGTAAATCCCACATGGTGGAGTCAGACTGAACTTTTCTTGAAATAACGCTTTATTTAAATAATTAAATCAATAAATGTTTTGAGGCCTTGCATATTAAATCCCAAATATGGCACCAAACTTGTGGTATCCTAACTAAGGAAAGTTGTAACTATAACTATCTAATCTTCAGCTCCATCAAAGATTCCATAAGAACATAATATTTCCTGAGAAAACTGGATGTGCTGTATAAACCACCTCAAAATCTTTAGAAACAACAGAGATAGCTGGTGTCCTGAATTGTCAACCAAAGTTCCTCTGTATTGTTGAAGTATCCATTTTTGTCCTGTAGGCCTAAAATTTCTGGTAGATTTTCCTTTCAAGCAGAAATTTTTAAGGACTATCATATCTTGTCATGGCAAATTTCAGAGATCTTTTTAACATGAATCCTGTTTGCTTGGTTTGTACATAATACCATCACCAGTCAAGGCAAGAGTTTCTTGCGCAAATGATTACCATTGATACAATGAAACAAACTCCATATGGAGGTTCTTCCCTGCAATCATTCTTTTATGAAATAAATTGGTGCTGCCTGGATCAGACATGTCTCACTGTCATGAAAAATTTAGGTTATTAAACACCTTAAAGTACATATTCTGTATGTTTTCAAGGTGTTTGAATATCATCTATCTATCGAAATATATCTGTTTTGCCTTGAAAACATACCTCATATGACTACATGTTTGATTAATATAGATGACTAAATAGTAACCTGTATTTCTTAATTATACATCCATTTTGAAGAATAGAAACATACAGTACAACAAAAACAACATTACATTTGTATCAATATACCAATGCCCATATCAATGTAAATATTTGGGGTTAATATTCCTTTTTGTCTTATATTATCACTAAAGGATGACAAACATCCATAGTACATCAAATAACCAAAAATATACCCATCCCATTTCTTGGGAATATGAATGTTTTATTCTCTAGAATTCTTCCTGTGGTCTGGGTGCAAAGTCATCTTTTGGAAATCCTCCTAACGATTTTAGTGTAATTGTTCAGGGGTTCTGAGTAAAGTATTTGTTCTTGTTGCATAGAGGATCTGTGAGCATGGCTGTTTCTACGTATGACTGTCATTTATGTGTCCTATGTGTGTGTGTGCATGTGTGTGTGTGTGTGTGTGTGTGTGTGTGTAATTTGCTTCACTTTGTGAATTTGTGCACAGCTACAATTATTCACTCACCTACTTTCTCCCCATATTTTCACCTATACCATTTGGTTAAGCTGTTCTAAAGTTAAGAATATGAAGTGGAGTTTATTTTATCTCAGTAAATATAAATGGATTAAGGTAGAGGCCAATAATGATATTATCTTCATCCTAGAAATAAGAAAACTGTAGCACAAGAAATATGATTAAATACTCATCAGTGCAGTTGAATGGCATAATGATGCTTTCATTTTCCTTTGTAAATCACAGGAAAGACATGCAGTTGTTTGATAGACTTTAAAAAAGTATAACTCAGAAAAGAGCCTTCAATTTTTGGGAGAATTTCAGTGAGGCTATAAAGTTAGTCCATTAGTGGGTATGCTTTTTAGCAATTGGGAGGTGTACTGCAATGTAACAGAATGTTGGATCATAAATGTTTCCTTGCATTCCTGCTGGAATTCTATAGTCTGGTATCATGGGCCAAGAACTAGAGAGCAATTTAGATTGGATATTTTAGTCTCCCAAGATAAGTATCTCATACAACATTTAATGCCATCATTTGTGGCAATTGGTTCTCCTAACCAACTCATAGCCAAGTCCCTGGAAGTTGATCTACACCTGTTAATATTATCAAATTCAAGATTACCTAAAAATAGAGATTACAGTTTGTGGAGAAACAGATCAAAGACTTTTGTTGAGAAATATCATCTTCCCTAAATAATACTATGGATTAAGAAGATAAAAACAAAAGTTGAGTTTTCCAACGTTGACTTCCTTTAGGAAGGTGATAATCCATTTGTTAGACTAGTCTGAGGAACAATTGGATAGCTATTCACCTCTAACGAGGCAGCAGCTGAACAACAGCTACCTGATATCTTAAACCTTGGACACACACAGATATTTAATTACTTGCACATATTACCGCTGAAATCTGTGAATAAACCATCATCTATTTAGTTTGGCAAAATCTTATGGGTGCCAAGTAAGTGACAATATGTGGGGATGTACTGTGGCAAACCGTCTAAGCCACTGATTATGTAATTATTTAATCATTGAAATTATCATTAGATAAGCTATTATCATTGAATTTTTGCACTGCATTCTGGCATTGTGGGAGTCAATATGCAAGACCATCTAATTTTTAATTATGTAATTCAATTATTTAAATCAATGATGAGCCTCCCTTGAGAAGTGGTTCAACTGGTTGATTATTTAGTTATGGAAAACAATGTTTATGTATCCAGAATGTCTAAAGTTTGGTGCCACCTTGTGGGATCAATTATGCCAGATGATCTAATTTCATAATTAAATTATTTAAATTGATGATTCGGTTTAACATGCAAGATCATCTATGTATATGTATAATTATTTGAATATATGATCTTCTATTCCATGAAAATTCTAGTCAAATTCCATCTTGGGGATTTAAGTATGCTTTATTATCACATACTTTTAATTAATATTTAATTTAAATTCAATTTTATTGTTAACTCAAATAGGAATATTCACCTCTATAATTCACATTGCTCAAAAATTTATTAAACGTCATCTTTTTATCAGAGAAATTCTCTATGCATGAAAAATAACTGAGTTATATATCTGTCACTTACCTGTTTCCAGTCTAATTTTTCTTAGTTTTCAGATAGATCACAGTTCTCTCTTGCTCACTCTCTCCATCGCTCCAACTCTACCCCTTTGCTTACCCCTTCTATCCCATCCCACTCTCCATTAGTAGGGTGATGCCTCTGGGAGAGAACAACTAAATCTGTAAAGTCATTTACAGTAGGAACTAGACCCTCCCTCCTGCCTCTCCATTAAGGGAGTATCCATTAGGAATGTGCTCCCAAAGTCCTTTTATGCATCAGGGATACATCCTGCTTGCACTGATAGAGGACCATTAGACTTCCCAGGACTTCTGATACCTATATTCAAGGGGTCTGAGTTGGTCCGATTCTGGTGTCCCAGCTATCAGTCTGGGGGTCCATCAGCTTCCCCTTGTTCAGGTCAGCTCTCTCTGTTGGTCAAATTGTTAGTTGGGATCAGTTTTGTAGGTCTCTGGAATTTCTCTAGAGTCAGTTTACTTTTCACATTTATAATGTTCCCTCTTTTGTAGTGTCTCTCTCTCCCCCTCCCTCCTATTCCTCCCCTGAATCAATCTATCTTTGTAGTCCAGCATTTTTGCTCTACTCCCATTGACTTTTCCTTAACACCCTCTCTACTCATTACCCCTCACTCTTAATATGCTCAGTGTATCATGTCATGTTCCCTTTCTGTGAGGGTCCTTGTATGAATCTCTTAAAAATCCTCCTCATGTAGCAGTTTCTGTGGTGGTGGGAATTATACCCACTCACTGGTTATTCATTGCTCTAAGTCTAAAATTCATATATGAGTGATTACATACCATGTTCCTCATTTTGTGACTGGGTTACCTCAACCAGGATGGTTTCTTCAAATTCCATCCATTTCCACTCTATTTTACAAGATCTTTGCTAGGTACACATGCTACAAAATGGTATGTATACAGAAATTATGCAGACAAATGTGAATGGAAATAAAAGGATATATTGGAGAATTGAGAAAGAGAAACTCAATATTCCATCAGCTTCATAATCAGAGAAAATCACCTAGTGAGATAACAATATAATTTTTCATTTTTCATTGGATCACACTGATAGATTTTAATATGTTGAACTATGCCTGCATCAGTAGGATGAAACCTACTTGATCATGATGGATGATTTCCCTGATGTGTTCTTGTATTTTATTTGCCAATATTTTATTGAATATATTTGCATCAAAGTTCAGAAGGGATATTGTTGTCTTGTAGCTTTTCTTATTTATGTCTTGTGTGCCTTGTGTATTAAGGTAATTGTAGCCACATAAAAAGTATTTTGTAATGAACCGTCTGCATTTATTTTTTGATACAATTTGAGGAGTATTGGCATCAGCTCTTCTCTAATTTCTGATAGAACACTGCACTAAACACATCTGGCCCTGGCCTTTTTTGGTTGGAAGTCTTTGATAACTGCTTATATTTCAATAGAGCTTATAGTTATATTTATTTATTTGTTTATTTTTATAAGGGTCATATTTCAGCATGTTCTTCTTTTTTAATATTAATTTAATGTATTTTACATATCAACACATATTCAAAGACAAAGACAGATTTTCATAGTATATATCCACAAATCTATTGCTACAAGAAGGAAGCTAACTACTCTCACAAAGACATAGGAAATATACAATACCGCTTTTGCAGAACCAAAAAGAAAAAGCAGGAAAAATATGTTCACTAAACCACTACCAACAACAAATCTAATACAAATAATAATTCGCAATCAAAGGACCTTACATTCCCTGAACAATAATGGTCTCCCACTAGGCTATAAGAAGGCCAATGCCAACAGAATGCACAAGAAGAGAGAATCCATCCTTCTGCTGCATACAGAAAGCATATCTAAGCTTCAAAGAAAGACCTTACCTCAGGGTAAAGGGTTGTGAAAATATTTTCCAATCAGATGGAAACAATAAGTTGTTGCTATTCTATTATCTAACACTTCATACCAAAATTGATCGAAGGAACAAAGAAGGGCATTTCATTTTCATCACAGGAAAACTCCATCAAAATGAAATATCAATTGTGAACATCTATTCTCCAAAAATGAATGGAAGCCCATTCATAAAATAAATGCTTCTAAAATGCAAATCTCACATAAAACCTCAAACATGTATAGTGGAGACTTCTACACCCCACTCCCACCACTATACAGAACCACCAGACAGAAACTTAAAAAGGAAATAAAGAACTAACAGAAATTACTTCCAAATTAGTATTAGCAGACATCTATACAATATTCCATCCAAAGTGAAAGGAATATAATTTCTCCTCAGCTCCACATGGAACCCTCTCTAAAATTGACCACATACTAGGGAACATAACAAGCATCAACAAATCAAAAAAAAAATGAATGAGTAGTCCCCCGTGTCTTATTGGACTACTGAACTATGTGCAACTGCATCACACCTGGGTCAAGGAAGAAATAAAGAAAGAAAACAAAGATTTCCTAGAATTCAATTAGAATGAATACACAATAAACCTGGACAGATGGGATACTTTGAAACTAATGATACAAGAACTGTTCATTGTACTATGTGCCCATATGAATGGAGGATATTCACATTAGATAATTAACAACACAACTGAAAGCCTTAGGACAAAAAGAAACAAACTCTCCTTGGAGGAGTAGAAAACAGGAAATAATAAATTTGAGGCTGAAATCAATAAAGTAGAAACTATGTGAGTATATGAGTGGTTTGGGTAATAGAATGTGACAGAAAGTACATCATAACTGTTGCCTGGCAACCCTGGTGGAATTCTGTATTCCCATATCATGGCCTCAAGAAGTAAGAATACCTGACATGCTGTGGCATCATTGGATAATTTACTCTCCCAAGGTAAGTATTCTGTACAGCCTCTAATGAAAGCATGTGTGGAATTTGATTTGGCAAAGAACAGCTACACCACAGTCAGGGATCGTGTCCTGCATTTACCAGAATTACACAAGACAAGACAATCTAATTTCAGGGAGAATAATCAGGAAAAAAATATCACAGACTTTTACTGATGAATGTGCTCCACCTTAAGAAGTAAGACCATGAATTAAAAAAATTAAAAGACTTAAATATATTTATCATCGGGAAAGTGTAGCACTGTTGATTTCCTTCAGCAAGGTTTTAATCTGCCTCTTAGACTAGAATGAGGGAAAATGTGGTGGGTGTTTATATCTAATGAGGCAGCTGCCTGATTCTTATATCGGCTTGACTCAAACAAAATGGATACACAAAGTCAATACCAAATTTTAAGATTGTACTTATTGTGGCTTCCATAAAAGTTGATGTCCTGGTGACACTTTAAGTCCAGTATCATTGTTCATGCCAATATATCACTGCCACATAATGAGAAGTCTTTGGATCTGGCTTGTGACCAAGTGTCAATGAGATTTGTGCGGAGATTTTCAACTCTCTGGAAACTAAGAGTGAGGTTCTCTTCAGCTTTCTGTATGTTTTTCCCCTCAGGAATGATGTGATGCAATTTGTACTGGATGACTGCCCCATTTTGAAGGAAATGAGAATCTCAAGAAAATTTCAATATCAATACCATTCTAGTGAATCAAGCTTGAAGAAACATTTCTGGTTTTCATTTTCTAACTTTGTGCCTTGCCACATTGATAGATGACTAACTACTAACCTGTTTTTTTCTTTTTTTTCCCTCTGTCTTTTTTTTATTATTATTTTACATGCCGATCACAGTTTCCCTTTTCTTCCTCCCTCCCTCCATCCCTCCTTCTCTTTTACACACCCTCACATGCACCCTGGTCACCATCTCCTCCCCTCCCATCTCTCCATCCCCATTCCACATGTAGGGCAATAATTTCCAGTTGGGGTCATGTAAATCTGTCAAGTCATTTGAAGTAGGGACTAGGGCTTCTATCCTGTCTCTAGGAGTATCCCTGCATGGGGGATGTGTCTGCAAGGTCACCTCCAAGAATACATCCTGTTTCCACAGTATGAGGTCCCTTAGACTGCTCAGAGTCAAACTAAAATCCAGATACATAGAGAGAGGACAAGACCAGGTTGTGAAACACATAAAGAGAGCTGATCTGAAAAAGGAGGAGCTAATGCCCCCTCCCAGACTGATAGCTGATAATCCAGCATGAGACTGACTCAGACCCCCTGAATACGGGTCTCAGCTAGAAGCACTAACCTGTTTTTCTTAATTATACATTATTTTTAAATACACTGCATAAGTGCAGTACCTTAAACAAGAGTAGAAACAAATATCCAGTACAACAAAACAACTTTACATCTGTATCAATAACCAAAAGCCCATATCAATGTAAAATAATTGTGGTTAATATTCTTTTTTGTGTTATATTCCCCCTATATGATGACAAATATCTATAGAACCAAAAAAGTCAGGTAACCAAAAAATACCCTTCCCACCTATTGGGGATATGTATATTTTATTTTCTAGAGTCCGGCCTGCTGTCTGAGGGAAAAGGCGTGTTTGGTAGACACTCATATTTCTTTACACTAATTCTCCAGGAGTCCAGTGGTAACCTATTGGTTTTTTTTGCATGGAAGCTATGTGAGCCTCACTATTTCTTAGCATGTTTTTCATATTTGTGTCTAATGTGTTTGTGTGTGTATTTATTCATCTTTGTGTCTTTGTGCATTGCTAAAATTATGCACTCACCTACTTTCTCTCCATATTTGCACCTATAGCATGGGATCAAGCTGTTCCAAATGTAAGAGAATGAATAGAAGCTTGTTTTATTTCAGTAAATAAAAGGGATAAAGTTAGAGGCCACTGATGTTATTGTCTCCATTCTGGAAAAAAAAATTTGGAGCATATGAAATATGTTTAAATACTCATCAATGTAGTTGAGTGACATAATGATGCCTTCATTGTCATGTGTATATCACTATGAGATTGTAGTTGTTTAATAGACTTGAAAATAAGTATAACTCAAAAAAGAATCTTCCATTGCGGAGAAAATCATTGATGCTATAAAGTGGCTGTGCTTATTTTAGCATGTGGGAGGTGTTCAAGAATGTGACAGAATGTTGCATCATAAAGGTTGCCTGGCAACCCTGCTGAAATTCTATATTCTTGTATCATGGGCCAAGAACCACAGATCAGCTTAGATGTAGTGTTTTCACTAGATATTTTAGTGTTCCAAGATAAGTAGCTCATAAAACTTTTAATGACGTCATTTGTGGAAATTGATTCTCCTAACCAAATCATAGCCAAACCCTGGAAGTTGGCCTACAGTAATTAATATTACCCAGTTCAAAATTATGTAATATTGGGGAATATAGTCTGTGGAGAAGCAGTTCAAAAACTTTTTTTTGATAAATATCATGTTCCCTTAAGAGTAAAACTATGGATTAAGAAGGTTAAAAGAGTCACAATTATTCAACAAATGGTGAGATTTAATTGTCAGTATTCCCCCAGGAAGATGGTAATCCATTTGTTAGACTAGAATGAGGAATGATTGGATAGCAGTTCATCTCTAATGAGGAAGCTGCCCAATATCAACTATCTGATATCCTCTTAAACCCTGGATCCACAATGACATGTAATCATTTAATAATTTTAACTACTGAAATCGGTGATTAAATAATTGCTGGTCTATTGTGTTTGGCACAATGTTATGGCAGTCAAGTAAATACAAATTTTGTGTGTTCAGTATGGCAGACTATATCATCCTCTGATTATGCAATTATTTAGTTATTAAAATTGGACATTAGATAATAAATGATATGTGGATTTTTAAAACTGGTTGGAAATAATCGTGGAAAGTTCTTTTATTATTTAATTATTTAAATCAATGATGGGATCATGTTATTTTCTCTCCACAGATGAATTATGAGATATTATCTCATTACTCGTTCACTATATTATTAAAGTCTAAGACTAAATTATCAATGATCTCTTGAGTTTTGCCAAGTCTTGTAGAAGTCAAATATAAAATACCATCAAATAATTCAATTTTAACAATTTATTTATTAATATCTGTCATTATTTGTGCAGTGATCACTGGAGTTTTAGCTTCCTTGTGGGAGTTAAATGTGCCAGACCATCACATCATCTGATGTTTTACTGATTTACCTATAAAATTACTCATTAAATAATCAAATATCACTGGAGTTTAGTTCTGCCTTGTTTGATCAAGTATGCCCAATCAGGTAATTATGTAACTAAATTACTCAAAATGATGATGACATTATGGACCATTAGTGTGGTTGGAGTCAGATTGCGGGAGTTGATGTTGTGTCATCATATCATTACTGGGTTACTTATTTATTTAAATAGATCACTACATCAGCCAGGATACTTCGAGTTTAGTGCCACGTTGTTGAAGGTTATGTGCATGGTTATCTATTTATTTATTTATTTATTTGATTGTTTAAATAAATAATTATTCCAGGAAGAGTTCAGTATGACACCACTAGGTGGGATTTAATTATGCAACACCATCTCATTATTAAATTATTTTATCATTATATAATAATTACTTGAAATGCTGATCATGTTATTCTTCATCACTAGATTCTGGCCAGTCTTTCCTGGAAGTTAATTGTGTGTCACTTCTTTGACAATCACTGGAGTTTGGTTCTATCATATGGGCATTAAGTATGCAGGAATATGCAATGATTTACTTATATTATTACTTAAATGATGATGTGGTCATCAGTTAGTGGTTTGGCTGCTGATCAACACAGCAGATTATTGGAGCCAGGAGCAGCACCCAGAGCTTCAGCGACTGTGAGATCCAGTAATTACTGATTACATAATAATCGATTTCAATAATAATTAACATCACCAATTTTAAAAATCCAATAATGTAATAATCAGATGATCAGAAGATCTTGTCTAATAAACTCTGTTGGGCACATGTCATGACACTCCACCAAGACACTACAGTGATATTGAGGCTACTGTGGTGGCCGGGTCCATTGCAGCAGGGCCTATGTCAGCAGTGATGGAGGTGCCTTCACCTGCACAGCCAAAAGAGAACAGCTCCTCACTCTCTGTGATGTCATTCCCAGCAATGCTGTCTTGGCAACTACTATGATGCTGCATGTGCCTCTGGTGCTGCTGCTTGTCCTTCTCATAGTAGAGGACAGTGAAGGCCGGGATGTAGATGAAGAGCTGCAAGGTGCCCCATGAGATTGCCACAATCCTCACTTGTCTTGGTCATATCATGATGCTTCCTCTAGGTGAAATTCTGGCCATTTCTAGACTTGACCACACATTTGGGGAATATACCCTCTCATGAATGTGTGTGTGTGTGTGTGTGTGTGTGTGTGTGTGTGTGAGAGAGAGAGAGAGAGAGAGAGAGAGAGAGAGAGAGAGAGAGAGAGAGAGAGAGAGACCACAAAAGAAGGAGCCATTATAGCTTTGAAGAGAAAATGGAATCTAGAGAAATGTCTGGAGACCTATAAGACTGACACCAACTAACAATTTAAGCAACAGTGGAAACACTACCATAAATGCCCTTTTCTGACAAAGAGGTCAATGACTAACTTATCCACCATCATGGAGCCCTCATCTAGTTGCTGATGGAAATGAATCAAACACCTACAACCAAACACTGAGCTGAGCAGAAACGCATAAGCACAGCTGACCTGAACAAGGAGAATCAAATGGTCCCCGAAACTGATAGCTCTGAATCCAACATGGGACTGACTCAAAAAACTTGAACATGGGTCTCAACTAGAAGGTCTGAACAATCTAAAGGACCACAGACAGATGGAACCAATATGTATTCCTGCTACACTAAAGAACATTGTGATCACATTCCCCATGGAGGGATACTCCTAGGAGAGGATTCCTAGTCCCTACTGGAAATGACATTACAGATGTAGATGACCACTCCTGGAGTGCCTCACCCTACATATGTTGTGGGGGAAGATGGGAGGGGAAGGTGGTCTGGGGGCATGAGAGGGTGAAAGAGATGGAAAGTGGAATGGAGAGAGCAAAGAGGGAATGTGAACTGGGGTCAATATATAAAAGAAAAAAATAATATAAAAGAAGCCATGATAAAATATTACCCTTATGAAAAATAAGTAAATAAATATAACTACAACCTCTATTAAAATATAACCAGTCATCAAAGCCTCCCAACCAAAAAAGGGTAAGGCCAGATGTCTTTAGTGCAGAGTTCTACCAGAAATTCACAGATGAGCTAATACCAATACTCCTCAAATTGTACCACAAAATAAATGCAGAGAGTTCATTACCAAATTCTTTATGTGTGGCTACAATTACCTTGGTACACAAGCCACATGAGACACAAATAAGAAAGAGTACAAGACACCAATATCCCTCATGAACATTGATGCAAATATACTCAATAAAATACTGGCAAATAGAATCCCAGAACACATCAGGGAAATCATCCATCATGACCAAGTAGGCATAGTTCAACATATTAAAATCTATCAATGTTATCCACTGAAAAATGAAAAATTATATTGACATCTCACTACATGATTTTCTCTGATTATGAAGCTGATTGAAAGTAGAATTACTCTTTCTCAGTCCTCCAAACTTATCCTTTTATTTCCATTCACACTTGTGTGCATAATTACTGCCTACATACCATTTTGTAGCATAGGTTCCTAGCAAACATCTTGTTAAGTGGAGTAACATAAGTCAATATAAAATGAATATAGAATATAGAGAAAGAGAGTGTGGTGTAAGTTCTAATCTCAGAATCTTCTGGCCTTGATATTTCAAGAAATTAATTCAACATCTAGAAGGACAAAGTACATAGTTTTCCCGAGTTGACATCTTATCAGCACCCAATGTATGATTAAATGAATTTGAAATGGGCCTTATCTAGATGCAAAATTGATGAGTCTTCATTCAATGACGAATATTGAAAGGACTCCTAAATGAAATAACAAATGTAATGTTATTACCTAAATTTGTCCATTCTGTCAGGACTATGCTAGTATCTCAGAGTTGCTTTTATTTGCATTTCCTGATGGCTGAGGATGGTGAACACTTTCTCATGTGTTCTTCAGCCATTTTCTTTTCCTCTATTGGGAATTCTCTATTCAATACTATACCCTAATTTTTATAGGGTTATTTGGTGTTTAGAAACTAGTTTCTTGTGTTCTTTGTATATTTTGGTGATGAGCCCTCTGTCACATGTGTGGTTGGTGAACTTCTTTTCCCAGTATGTGTGCTCCCTTTTGGTGTTGTTGACTATGTCTTTTGCCTTACAGAAGCCTCTCAGTTTCATGAGGTTTCTTTTATCAATTGTTCATCCAGTCAATCTCTGCTACTCGTGTTATGTTCAGGAAGCAGTCTCCTTTATCAGTTTGTTCACAAGTAGCTGTCCCATTCTTTTCTCAAAGTTTTGGTAAGCCTGTATTTGTCTTGAGGTATTTGATCCATTTGGACTTAGGTTGTGTTCATGACAATAGACATGGGTCTTTCTTCAGTCTTCACACCATCATCCAATTGTTCTAGTACCATTTGAAGGAAAAGCATTTCTCTTTCCAACTGCCAACAACAAACTGAATCCAGAGTAACTTCAGATAATTCATCAAAAAATCAGGAAGAAGAAAACACTGCCCACCATCTTGATAAATAGAAAATATTATATGTGAGTTTCTTACAAAGACAACAAGACAAAAAGAGATCAAGGGTATACAAATTTCAAGGGAAGAAATGAAACTGTCATTATTTTCCAATGATATGATTGTTTACAGATGTGCTCCAATAAATTCTACTAGGGAATCTCTCCAGATGATAAAAACACTCAGCAAATTAAAAGGATACAAGATTAACTAAAAAAATAGTAGCCCTATTATATTCAGACAATGAACAGGCATAGACAGAAATCAGGGTAACATCACATTTACAACAGCCACAAACATCATAACATGGCTTGAATTAATGCTTACCAAACAAGTGATAGATGTATCTGGCAAGCATTTTTCGTCTTTAAAGCAAAAACAAGTTAAGGAAGATACCAGAAAATGAAAAATCTCCCATGCTCTTCGATAGGTAGGATAAACAGTAAAAAATGGTAATCTTGCCAAAAGCAACCTACAGATGCAATGGAATCCCCACTAAAATCCCAGCACAATTCTTCTCTGATCTTGAAAGGATAGTACTCAACTTTCCATGGAAAAACAAAATACATAGGATTGCAAATAAAAAACCCTGTATAACATCAAAAATTCTGGAGTCATCACCACTTTTGACTTTAAGCGGTACAACAGAGCTATAGTACTGAAAACATCCTGGTATAGGCACAAAAATACACAAGTAGACAAAACTAATTGAATCAAAACCATGATATTAACCCACACACCTAAGAACACCTCGTTTTTGACAAAACTGCTAAAAGTATACAATAGGAGGAGGAAAGCATCTTCATCAAATGGGGCTGTCTTAACTTGATGATGATATGTAGAACACAGCAGATAAACATGTCTATCACCATGAACAAAACCCAAGTTCAAATGAATCAAAAATCTCAACATTCATCCAGCCACACTGAGTCTCCTAGAAAAGAAACTGTGAGGTACCCTTGAATAAATTGCTACAGGAGACTGCTTCCAGAACATAATACCAGTAGCACAGACACTGAGATTAACAATAAATAAATGAGAATTCCTCAAACTGAGAAACTTCTCTAAGGCAAAGGACACTGTTGACAAGACCAAACGGCATCCTACAACATAGGAAAAGATCATCACAATCCTACATCTGACAGAGAGCTGATCTTTAAAATATAAAAAGAACTCAAGAAACTAGTCTCCAACACAACAAATAACTCTATTAAAAATGGGAAACAGAACTGAAGAGAAAATTCCCAGGAGAAGAAATAAAAATGCTGAAATATATATTAAATATGTTTAAATATATTTAATATATTACTATTTAGATATATTTAAGTTAGCTATCAAACAACTTTGAGATAACATCTTACTCCAGCTAGAATGGCTAAAATTAGAAATATCAATGACAACTTATGCTGGAGAGGGTGTGGAGAAAGGGTAATACTCCTCCACATCTGGTGGGAGTACAAACTTGCACAGTTTTTTTTTTTTTTGATATCAGTATTGTGATTCCTCAGTAAATTGTGAATCAGTGTACCACAGGACCCAGAAATCCTATTCTTAGGCACATACCAAAATGATCTACATCTATGGAACAATGGCATGTGCTTAACTATGTTTGTAGTGGCATTATTTGTAATACCAAGAAAATGGAATAAACTTAGATGTCCCTCAACTGAAGATTGGATAAAGAAGATGTGGCACATTTACACAATGAAATACTACTCTTTGGAGGAGGAGTGGAACCTCGAATTTGCAGAAAAATGGATGGAGCTTGAAGAAACCCTCCTGAATGAGATAACCCAGTCACCAAAAGAGGAACATGGTATGTATTCACTCATATATGGATTTTAGACATAGAGCAAAGGATCACCAGCCTATAATTCACAACACAAGAGAAACTAGGATACAAAGAAGAGTCTAAGTGATTCATACAAGTTCCCTCACAGAAGAGGAAAGGAATTTGATCTGAGCATATTGGGAGTTGTGGGGCAGTGAGTAGAGAGAGAGCTAGGAAAAAGGACAAGCGGAAAGAAGGAAAGGAAAGCACGCTGGACTAGCAAGATTGAGTCAGGGGAGGAGTAGATGAGAGAGGGAGGAGAGAGAGAGAGAGAGAGAGAGAGAGAGAGAGAGAGAGAGAGAGAGAGAGAGACCATACAAGAGGGAGTCATTTTAGGTTAAAAGAGAAAACTGACTCTAGAGAAATGTCCAGAGATCTACAAGGCCGATGCCAACTAACAATTTGAGCAACAGTGAAAGGGCTACCATAAATGCCCTTCCCTGATAATGAGTTTGATGACTAATTTATCCAAAATTACAGAATCCTCATCTAGTAGCTGATGGAAGCAGACGCAGAAATCCAAAGCTAAACACTGAGATAAACTGGAATAAAAGATGCAGAGTGGGAATACCTGCCCAGGCTACAGAAGCCCTCATGGACAGCTGAGCTGAACAAGGAGAAGCTAAAGGGGCCCCCAGACTGATATCTGTGTACCCAGTATTAGATGAACTCAGATCCGATATATATGGGTCTCAGTCAGAAGTCCTGGCCAGTCTAAGGGTCCTCTGACAGGGGAAGTAGTATGTACACCTGGTGCACAATAGAAATTTGGGAATAAATTCCCAATGGAGGGATACTCCCTTAATGTAGAGGCAGGAGGGATATCCTATTTCATACTACAAATGACTTTACAAATTTAGTTGGGCCCTCCTAGAGGCATTACCGTACATGAGGTGCAGGGGTGGGAATGGGAGAGGAGGATGATTGGGTTGCACGGGAGGGTGGGAGAGAAGGACTGATGGAGAGAGGGAACGAGAAGGAACTGTGATCTATGTGTAAAATAAAAAAAAAGACTGGATCTAGGTAAGTGACAGATATACAACTCAATTATTTTTCATGCTCAGATCATTTCTCTGATAAAAAGATGATGTTTAATAAATCTTTGAGCAATGTGAATGATAGACATGAATAAAGCTATTTGAGTTAAAAAGAAAATAAATTCGTACTTTAAAATAAAAAGTACGAATTAATCAAAAAATGTGATGACAATGCATACTTAACTCCCCAAATGGAACTTGACTTGGCTCTTCATGAAATAGAAGATCATTTATTTAAATTATTATACAAGTATTTAAATTATCTTGCATAATAACTCCTATCATCAATATAATAACTTAATTTATAATCAGTTAATCTAGCATACTTGATCCCACAAGGTGGCCCCAAACTTTAAGTATTCTGGAAGACATAAGTATTGTTTTATTAGACTATAAAATCAAACAACCAATTTGTATCACATCGTCCACTACCCGAAGGTGGCTCCAAACCATACTCATGGTGGATGTTGTCATCACTGATTTAAATAAGTTAATTACATAATTAAATATTATGTAATTCTATTTGCATAATTGACTCCCTGCATACTTTACTCCCACAATGTGGTGCAAAAATCCACTGATCAATTATTTGAAGTCCTATTTTCATAAATAAATACATAATGAGTGGATAAGATGGTCTGCGATACTAGACACCTACTTACTTGCCTCCCACAAAAATGTGCCAATCTAAATGGATGATGGATTAATCACATTTTTGAGCAGTAAGATGTGTAACTGATTAAAGGTATTGTGTATCTAGGGTTTAAGAGGATATCTCATGTTGGGCAGCTGCCTCATTAGAGATTAATTGCTATCCAATTTTTCCTCAGTCTAGTGTAACAAAAGGATTAACACATTCCTGAAGGAAGTTAACAATGGAAAACTCACCTTTTGTTGAATAAATGTGAGTCTTTTTATCTTCTTCATCCATAGTTTTACTACTTAGCGAAGGTGACATTCATCAACAAAAGTCTTTGAACTAAATCTCCACACATAATAATTCCTAATATTAGGTAATCTTGAATTGGGTAATATTAACAGCTGTAGCCCAACTTGCAGGGTTTGGCTATGATTTGGTTAGGAGAGTCAATTTTCACAAGCACTGTCATTAAAAGTTTTTTGAGATACTTATCTTGGGAGGCTAAAATATCCAATTGAACTTGCTCTCTGTTTCTTGGCCCATGATATTAGAATACAGAATTCAAACAGAGTTGCCAGGCAACATTTATGATCCAAGATTCTTTCGCATTCCAGTACACCTCCCACTTGCTAAATAGACAGAAAAGAGGAGATGATGGGAGATGTTATTCTGTATATATGTTTCTCATACTGGTTAATAAAGCTCTGTGGCCAATAGGAAACAAAATAGGCGGGGCTAGGAGACCAGGAGGAGTAAAGAGGAAGTAGTAGGGAGGGGTCGAGATGTAGCCCGGGTAAGAAGCAGGACACCTGCCTGGGCTCCCCGATAAGACGACCACGTGGAAATACTTAGATAAGTAGAAATGGGTTAATAATTAAGGCAGAGCTAGCCCATAAACAGTAATGGTAACTGGCCAACAGGATTGTATCAAATACAAAGTCTCTGAGTGTTATTTGGGGCTCACATTGCGGTGGGACTGTGGCCACAGGACTGGCGGCAGCCGGCGGGGAAGAACCTGTGGTAACATAATGGTGTCAAAAGTGGAACTGAGAACTTTCACTTAAAACTTTTAAAAAGCTTAAAAAATAGTTTTTAGAAACAAGGGAACAGAGACTAGCAAGACTTCTTGGTAGCAGCATTTTCTCAGTTGGATTCGTTTTGCTGTAGACAGAGATTTGTGCGGCTCCTTTAAGGGAGGTTCAAAAATTAGCATAAGCGGCAAAAAGCCGCCTTACTTTTAAAGATCTCTACTGACAATTCATTGGTCTCTAGGAGAGCTGCAATGAAGGTTTACACTGTGTTTTAAAAAATACGCTGGCTTGGGAGAGAAAAAGAAACAGGATACAATGGTTTAAAAAGAAAAAAGAAAGTAAAATGAATGGGTATGGTGGCGCATGCCATTAATCCCAGCACTTGGCAGACAGAGGCAATCAGATCTCTGTGATTTCAAAGCAAACCTGGTATGCAGTGAATTCCACGACAAATAAAAGTTACACAGAGAAATCCTGTCTCAAAATATGTAAAAATAGAACTAGAATAAATAGAGTAATAAAAAAGCCACGTAAAGATGGAAAACACAGAGAGATTTTGGATACTATACACGCTTCTGTTGTCTTTAAATTATTTGATTGCTGAGAAAATAACAACTACTAATAAAAGAAATGCTGCTGGATTATTTAAATTTATATATTTTAAAAATGCTTTGACTTAAATATTTAAGCCTAAGGACAAGTTACTGGGGAAAAGGATTTCTATTTTTGTTTCCACAGAAAATGAAAACCTATGGATTCTTTCCAGACTTATGTGGTTTGATCAAGCCAGACCCCCTGAAACAGTGCCCCAGATGATCCAACATTCAAAGCAGTTGAGACAAAGCCTTGCAGCCTACTGCCAAGATTTCTACATCTTCTTTGAACCCCCATGACAGCGCCCTGTACCAGCAGGAAGTAGTTTGGAAAGAACGACGCCCAAATTCCCAAATATTGTTTATAAATGTTTGTTTTCATTTAAATGGACTTGGTTTTAAATGGCTGTAACCACAAGCAATCTTTTTAAAGGTAAAAAGGGAATTATGGTATAGATATGAATACTTCGCTTTGGAATGGATTTTCTTTTATTGATACAATTTAAGGTCAATTTTGTGATATGTATATTTCTCCTCCTGTTTAGGTATGTTTATATAGCTCATTGGAAAATGTAATGTATAATTGAGAGTTACCTATGATAATTAAAACTTGGAGTTAAGTTAGTTAGGATTTCTAGATATGCAGAGATGTATTTGAGATGACTAGGCATTCTTCAAACCTTTAAAACACCTACAGAATATGGCATTTAAAATGGTTTAGGGATTTTCTTGACAGTGAGGCACAACTGCTCCTGGTAACACCACCTACAGAAGAAAGGAAGATGGACATTGAAGAAACACATTATGGAGTTTGCTTCTAATATGGCAAGACTAGCCATTTGACAAGGTACTGCTCTTCTGGATTGTTTGACTTTATGTTGTAGAAACTGGACATGCAGGACCAACAAAAAGGTGACTGCTGATGCAAGATGGACATTGCTACAGGATTTCTGCTTCATGGATGAGGCTGCCAGACAGCCAGACAGTCTACAGGACACAGAGAAAAGTATCCTGCCTTATTGAGGAGTCTGGACACACACTATGGCCTATGCACTGAAGATGGAACATTACAGAAGAACTTCGGGTGACTGACCAGGCAATGAGTTGTCTCTGTCATTTCTAGAGTTTGTATATTATCCTTCTGTGGTCTTTAAAGGAGTTGAAGACAGATAGTTTTGGTTATAGATTTCCTTAGTTAGGATTAAAGATAAGTTACATATAGGACTTTAGACTCACAAAGATAGGATAGATGATATTTTCTTTAAGTCTTACAAAATGTTAATGGACTAAATATTGTTAACTGTGATTCTTATTTGATAACAGTTGTATGGTATATTTTGCTATGTTAAGGTTAAACCCCTTCTTTTATTTTAGAAAGAAAAGAGGAGATGATGGGAGATGTTATTCTGTATATATGTTTCTCATACTGGTTAATAAAGCCCTGTGGCCAATAGGAAACAAGATAGGCGTGGCTAGGAGACTAGGAGGAGGAAAGAGGAAGGAGTATGGAGGAGTCAAGATGTAGCCCTGGAAGAAGCAGGACGCCTGCCGCGGCTCCCTGATAAGACGACCACGTGGAAATACTTAGATAAGTAGAAATGGGTTAATAATTAAGGCAGAACTAGCCCATAAACAATAATGGTAACTGGCCAACAGGATTGTATCAAATACAGAGTCTCTGAGTGTTATTTGGGGCTGGTGCGGCTATGGGCCCAGACTGGCGGCAGGCGGGGGCGGGCTAGCAGGCTGGCGCCAGCTGGAACAACCTGCCGCAACATTGGGTAATATTAACAGCTGTAGCCCAACTTGCAGGGTTTGGCTATGATTTGGTTAGGCAGCACAAGTTACTTCATAAAAGTGTGATGGACATAGAAGTACTTCCATATGGAATTTGCTTTCATTGTGTCAAAACTAGTCATGTGGGTAAGAAACTCTTGCCTTCACTGCTGATTGTATCATTTAATTATTCAAATCGATCATTACGTAAGTTGTGATCACACTCGTTTGGATCAAGGTGGCTAGACCATCTAACTGTCTGAGTCTTTCATTGTTTCTACTTTGTTGGAGTTAACTGTAGGATGGCCTTTAATTATTTAGTTATTGATGATATCATTTTGATACCTCACCTGGGTTGAAATATGAGATATTATCTCATTATTCACTATTTTTATAGTTAAAATCTACGATTAAATAATCAATGATCTTTTGAATTTTGCCCAATTTTCTAGGAGTCAAGTATAAAACACTATCCAATTATTTAATTTTTTAATCATTTAATTATTAAAATATATTATTATTTAATAAGTGATCACTGGAGTTGGAGCCACCTTTTGGTTGATGATGTGGCATCTTCTCATTACATGATTATTTATTCATTTAACTGATCATTACATCTGGCATGATACCTCGACTTTGCTGCCACCTTTTGGGACCTAATTGTGCAAGGCCCATCCTTTCTTTCTTTCTTTTTTTCTTTCTTTCTTTCTTTCTTTCTTTCTTTCTTTCTTTCTTTCTTTCTTTCTTCCTTTCTTCCTTTCTTTATTAATTTAGTTTCTTAAAATCAAGCAGTATTTAGGAAGAGTTCAGTCTGTTTTCAGCATGGGGGAGTATGCAACACTATCTAATTATTCAATTGTTAAATACATATACATGAATCTTTTAAATAGATGATGTCATCCTTCATGACCAGAGTTTGGCCAGTCCTCCCTGGGAGTTAATTGTGTGACATTATTTAGTTATCTGAGTATCACATCATTGACAATCAGGCATCTTATGCAAGTTAAGTATGCAGGACCATCCAATTATTTACTTATTGATTACTTAAATGACAATAGTGTCATCGATTAGGTGTTTGGCTGCTGCGAAGTGGATACAGCAGATGCCTGTTGCCAGAGTCAGCACACAAAGTATGAAGGACACAGATTACATAGTCATATATTTTAATAAATAATTGATTGAACAATTTAAAAAAGTGGACGAGTTTTCATTATCCATTCACAGGAGAATTCATCAGACCTGATCCATGAAGGACACAGCCATCACTAATTTTAAAAATTCAATATTTTAATAATCTGGTGGTCAGAGGATGTTGTCTAATAATTATTTAGTCATTTACTTGATCATTACATCAGCCATTATACCTGAGTTTGGTGCACACATGTTTCCCTCATGTCTCTTTATTCTTTCAAAAGGCTGTTCCTATAATGTTATTTTCAAAATTTTCTCTCCAAAAGTTCTCTCCAGAACTATTCTCAATAAAAGATCTCACTTCATGTTCTCATCATAAGTTCATTTTGATTCTATGAGTTTTCCATTGCATATATTAACACAGACATAGTTAGAAATTCTCTGGAAGAAGAAAATGATACCTGACATGCATATCTCTCAGAGTCAGGAAAACAGATAATGTCTCAACAAATTTGGGATGTCTCCTATCTCAGAGGTGATATGCCCTGTCATAAATCTAATGTTTATAATTCCTATGTACAGATATTTACTTCTTAAGGGAAGAAATCCATTAATTCCTTAGTCCAGAGATTTATTTCTAGGGGAGGAGATCCACCAACAATAGACTTTGGACAGCTTTGCACACACTGTATTTTGTGGTATTACTTATATTTTTTTTAATTTGATACAGTCTAGTGTTTATTTATGTTATGGCAGATACTCTTGAATTTCAAAATTTAAAACATATAAAAAGTGGTTTGGGCATAACACCTGTATCAACAGTTGACAAGTGTCTCATTTGTCTATTATACAGCATGGTACATGGTAATACTGATGCCAATTGGGCAGCATAGGATGAGATTATCAGTAGGCTTTCTACAGGCAACAGCAAATGCTGCTGTTTGAGAAATTCAGAATCTGCTCCCAATGCTCAAATTGTCTAACATTTCTAAGGTTAAACAGTGTTAGAGTATTTAGTTTGGCAAATGATCAAAATAAAGTATAAGTGTATTTGTAAGCATTACAGAAAAATAACATCCATTCTTGATCTCAGGAAGAACCATAAGTACAGGTAAGAACTCTCCCTATATGAAATAATTTACACACAGATGAGTGCTATCATATCACTATCTAAAATAATAACTAGATACACTTCATCTTCAAAAATAAACAAGCAAGTTTTTTATTATCAGTTAACAAAAACATAGTGTTATGGTATTTCAAAACAAATGATACTCTAAAATCATAGAATGTCACTTAGTTTTGAAAATTTGCAACTAAATCAACCAAGCATATCATCGTACAACCATATTAGGAAGCCAATGATCAGAAAATACAACGGCTTGAAGAAAATTTGGTCAACAAAACTGTTTTCAGGCTTCAAGATAAAATAGTTCCACAGTTTACAGATAAAACAAGGCAGCAAAATGCATGCTTATCATGAGTAAGTATTCTATGCAGAAGAAGATATAACAATTTGTTTATAGACAACATAATATGTGTTTTGCAGTAATACATAAGGAAAACAAGATTCCAAGTGATCCATTGTTAAGAATAGTGATTCCTGTACAATCATATCTAGTAGCAAATAAACAGATTCTCTATTTCTTGTTATAGTTTTATCAGTCTCTTGGCCAATTTTCAGTAGACTGGAGGACGCAAGCACCAGGAATTCTTTAAGTTGGTCTTCAATATTTCCTTTGTGAATGGTAAGCAAAGCTGCACTGATCTGGTTGATGGCTTTGGTCAAACAATGTATATTGTTGCAGTGCCCTTCTATAGCAGGGCTGTATTGCAACATCACATTGCTGTCCAGTGTAGGCAAGAAGACTGCTACATAGACCATCAGGAGGCAAGCAATCTCATATTCTTATGAACTAATATTCTCTGATTTTTGTGAGGAAAGAGCTATGACTAAGGCAGGATCAATCACACACGGTAATCCAGCAGCTGATAATAACTCATACACATTCATTGCAACCTTCATTTCAGTTTCCCTTGGAATGTGATCCTTGAAATCTTCAATGGAGCTCACGAGGAAAGGAATATGGTAGGACACAACATCTTTCAGTGCTTCTTGTGCCAATGACGTGAAGGATAAAATAACACTGATTATGGTCATCTTTTTCAAGACATTGCCAACAGAGGATAATCTTTTAAAGACTGCAGCCATCTGGTCTGGCTTGTCAGAGCTGGTCCTCATTTGTGTTAGTACATCAACATTCTCCACCACAAGTTTCTTAAGTTCAGCAACTTGTGATAAAATATGCCGCATAAGACTCTCACTTAGGAACTTCATCCCATATGGGCCTAAGAGCTCTGAAAATGACCTCCTTTCTAAGATGTCAGAATATTCCTCTGTATTGAAGGTTAACTCATTTTCTGTGAATTAATACACAAATGCTTTCATGGCAGGAAAATAAGCTATAGAATTCAGCCACTGCTGACTTGTCTCAGTAAAGTTTCCAAGTACCAATTTGTATATACTCATAATGGTTGGTTCTCCATGACTGTCTAAGTGTTGAAGAAGAACATAATTAAACACTTTGGTGATATCGATCTGCACATAGTTCTCTATGGACTGGAGTACAGTCATACGCTCTTACACTTGTTAAAAGTTCTGATGGCTTTGCAATTTCCTGTGTAGCTTGATTATACAGAGTCATTCCAACAATTGATTTAGTGAAGTGTATTTCATGGAGAGAATACTCCTGCAGCATGAAGGTGTGCTCCCTAACTGCCATGTATGGAACATAATTTATGGAGAAGTATAACTCTGAATGTGCAGTGTGCAACTTATCAAGGTTGATTACTACCAGCCTGTTTTTCTTCATGCTCTCAACACCAGGTTTTTCTCTTTCCTGTTCCCCTTTCTTGCCAGTCTGTTCTTTTTTTTTATTTTTGACTTCCTGTTCACTGCTTGACTGATGGTTTTGGCACAATGCTTAGGCAGCAACTGGTCACTAAGATTACACTGTTTTGTGCAAATGTCAGTGATGAGGTTTCGAGCTTGTTTGCCCATTTCATCCAGGAATATATTACACAGGGAAAGACGGTGATCTCCAATATGGTGTCGTTCTTCAGGACACAGCTCATGTGTGCAGCTCATGAAGTGAGTGCAGAGGAGAGGAAATGCTACAGAATATCGTGACTGAGATGGTAACTCCAAGCACTGCTGAAACATCTTCTCAAAAGTACAGCTGTAAAAACAAAATATGGAGAGGTCTGATGTTTCTACCAACATTTCCACCAAGGAATCTACCATTTTCGTATGAAATATTATTGTATTCATCATTTTTCCAAGTTCTTTGTAATCTGCAAGGCTAAGTGAAGGTTTGGAGACACTAGTGTATGCCTGTAACCTAAACCAATCTAATTTCATCCCTCTGAAATCAAATACTTCTCCATCTTCAATTTGTTTTACACTAAGGAAAGTCATAGTGTGAAAAAAGATGACATGATGATTGATTCATCTTCAGGGCAAACAGAGAGATTCTGCACGAGTTCTTTGAGGACTACAGCATCAAAGCAAGAGAGGTACTTCACATAGGACCTCTGCAATACAGGCCCATACTTCCTGACGTGTGTTCTAAGTTCTTCCATGTAAAAGATCAGCTCAGCAATGTGCTTATCTATAAAGTCATCTGCACTCTTCTTTTGCATATTATTTGCATGATGAAGTAGCCAGATAATTTCATCACAGGCAAAAGAAAACAAAAAAATGACTTGGGACCAAGCAGCCAGGCTGTTCAGAGAGGAGAGTTGCCAGTTCCTTCAGTGCAGACCTTAAAAATGTGTGGCTTTCTCTGTGCATTGAGCCAGCATGTGATACAGCTGCCTCCTTGCATTCTCTTATGTCATAAATACGTTTATTATAGCCTCGAATGTTTAAAAATAAATCTTCTGCAGCTTTGTGAATATGGAAAACTTCATCCCGAAAAAGAGAGAGGCAAGAGCTACTCTGAAGAGCTAGCTTCCAAAGGTTCAGTGCTGTAGCCTCTGTATTTAGCATCCCATGGCACAGAATACAGCCAAAGGTAATCAATTTCTCCATTGTATCCAAGGAGAGACATTCACAAGGCATAGTATCAGACTGGGCAGGGTTGAGCATTGTACTGAGTGCACTGATGAGACTCAACAACTGGGCGTTTCTCCACTGCTCTGCTGAAAGATTACTTCTAGGATACACCATCTGAAGAGAAATGAGCATGTCTGAAAGAGACTTGCTATGCGGTACAAATTCTTCTATAATCTTTTTTTTAAAGGGTTTTCATAGTCCACAATAATCTGACCAAGTCGTGGGTATTCTCAATCACTTGCTCCATGGGTCATTTCATGTGCATATTTGTATAATCCAATGATTGCCTTCCTTTCTTCAAACCGGGACAATATCATTAAGGTTGTATAGGTTACAGTCAAATCTAAGTAGTTCTTTGTTAAATCAAACTTCACAGTAATATCAATAGTTTTCAGCAAGTCACAGACATGGACCTTAAATTCCACAACATCTACAATTGTAAAGTAATATAATGCCAGATTTTTCAGAATCTCTGATTTTTTTCTTCTGTACTTGTGGAGGATGTTGATTGCTGTTGCGCATTTCTACAGCAGGAAACTTTCTGACTATGAATTTCACAGCAGATTCCAGGATTTTGTCAATAAGGTAGGGTAATTTAGCCTTGGGATCTCCACATGCCTTCTTGATGTTTTAAAGGCGCTTGAGCATTCAGACGCCATGGTCATTGAGGATAGTAAGCTTCTCCACCAGCTTCTGCTGACTGGGCTGCAGCACAGAGCTCTACATGGTGCAGCTGCCGCCTCAGCCACCACCAGGCATGCAACTCAGTGGCTCGCTGCCTCCCCCAGGGCCTCCAGCCCGCCCGCCCGAGACACCAGCTGCGCACCCACCAGCTCTGTGACACAGCACTCACAGGGTGCTCACTTCCACCTGCTGCCCTTCTGCCTCCACCAGCGGAGCTCTCCACCCAAGTCGTCCCCCCACCCCCACCCGGACCGCCTTTCCAGGATCCTATGCTAGGTGTGGTGGTGGTGACAGTGGCAGCAAAATTGGCAGCCTGTATTACTTATCTTTGATGGGTAGTATTGCCAGCTGAAAAAAACAATGTTCATGGATTTATTTCCATGGCATAATTAGTGGAACTCTGACCTATAAAAATAGAGAAGGACTTTCATGACACTAGTTTCAGATAATAAAATATCCAAAGATAAAACTGCATTTCAGTTCCTCTTTTCTTGTGGGTCTAAAGATACAGCCAAAGAAAACTCTACTGGATGTAAAGAAACAATTGTGATCTCATCTCAAATTCACAATGTAATAACATCATCCATGCTAAAATTATCCCCAGCACTCATGACTCCACATTACAATCTCATTTCATTTTTCCTAACGACAAAAAAACCAATATGTCAATTGTAACAATTTTCATTTCTCCTACTCCATTGATAAATGCTACACCTGCAATAATTAACATACAATTGTAGGCATCACCATAACATTCCAGGAGATTGACAAGCCCTTGAGTCTTGTGCAGACACTGCAGGTATCATGCTTTGAGAATGAAGACAGCACCACCGTTGTGCCTATGACTTACGCAAAGGATTGCCCCTCAAATGAAAATATTTTGTCTTTGTTTCAAGGTTTAAGGGGGGCTTGAACACATGGGCAAGTTAGAAGTAATGAATAAAAATGGTAACTGAACAATTATCCAAGTACACCTACTCAGAGTTGTACAGAGTGAAAAACATAGACATCCACAAATACAAACATACAATGACTGCCATACACAACCTCAAAACACTATTGATATGGATGGTCACATAGATTCCAAACCACAGGGAAAAAAAGCCAATAGTTTTCTTTTAATAGCCCAAAAGTAGGCATCTACATACTAAGAAATGTCTCTATAGAGGAAACTTCAATATTATTTAGATTCTAGTTTATATCTTTGGTAAATTCACACATGTTTATTACCTAGTGTCATCCTATTATCCCTCAGTGCCAAGCAGAATTCAGGGAGATACTTTGTGACTATCAACTGGCATCCATGATGTACTCATTCTGGAAGTTGACAAGATGAGGTAGCTATATATTTCCATTGTGAGATCAACAATTTCCACATGGTTTTAAGATGAAGGCCTTATCAGTTTAAAAACAAGTATAGTAATCTATCTAGGCAAAAGTTGATTGTACTGATCAGTAGTACCTGGATTATAACCTGTGTTTACTTGGAGAGGAGTTGTAAAAGCACCACTTTATCATTTAAAAAATCAAATCTCTCTGTGATCTCTTATGCACATTTCAAACATTGTTTTTCTTCTTGTATAAAACATAGAATGTGGGCCCCCTTGAAATTCTATGGTGTTTCTGAAGCCAACACCTACAATACAAAACAATTATGACATATGCTAACAATTATTTCATTTGTGATCAATATGGCATGTTCTCAAAAAAGGCTGCCTTGCTTTGCAGAAGGATGTCTATTAGGCTATCTCATCTTTGATGATGAAAGTTCTACAGGGGTTTTTAACAAAAAGGGATGGAACACATGACAAATTTTCTCATCAAGCTAAAAGGCTCCCACTATGCTGCAATAATTATGTGGATGTAAATTGCTTGCAAAAACATTGTCTGATATGTAGTTTGTCCAAGTGTTCAATCTGTATCTGTGCTAATAGAGGGCACTTAAGAATAAAAAAAAATAGTGAAAAAGATACACAAACCAAGAAAAAGGAAATAAGAAAAGAAGAAACAAAAAAAAATTTGGTTGAAAACAGAACTGAAAACAAATAGGAAGGAATAATACAGGATACAAGATGGACATTGAGTAGACAGGTATGACAGAGAACCAAGGAAGTAACAACAGAGAGGATGGAAAGATAACATACTAGCTAGTATTTAATTATATTTGTGTATTACTATAAATTTGCCTTATAGAGGCAAAAGCAATAAATTAGAAAAAATGTATAAACAGTATACAGATGTTTTTATACTCACATGAGGATGATTTTATTGTATTATTATTTAATCTTAAAAAGGAAGACAGGACAGTAATTGGTAAGTATGTATTCTCTATCATGGGAAAGAGTCTTTCTTCCAAGGTTATCATCATTCATGAGTTTCTCATATAAATTTGTGTGTGATTATGGCCTTCATGGTTTTTCCCAATACACCTGGGCA
Organism: Cricetiscus sungorus; assembly: GCA_030556225.1. NCBI lineage: Eukaryota > Metazoa > Chordata > Mammalia > Rodentia > Cricetidae > Cricetiscus > Cricetiscus sungorus. The sequence goes on along the minus strand of JANBXA010000167.1, from coordinate 13,549 downwards.
TATCTATTTTCAGATTTTCTAACTCTCACTTAGCCTGTATGAGTAGTAATGTTTTGTTAAAATGGAGAGACTAAGCAGTGGTGAATAGGAGCGAGTGGAATCCCCAAGGAGCTGCAAGGGATAGTATAATTATCATATTATAATATCAAAAATAAAACAAAAGCAGACATAGTAAGCAAGAATGGTGTGCTCTCAAGTTAGAGTCAACAGTACTTTGGACTTATTGTACCTCCGGAAATGAGAAAAATATAAAGTATACAAAAAAAAAAAACCCAAACAGCTAGGCACACTGAGTAGAACTCTGGTATTGAGATTTGTCTCTTTTGTAATAACGAGTTAAGAATAGAGGCCAGGCAAACTCCCCACTTGCATAAGCACCTTATGTAAAATCATGAGATGCTAGAATATTGCTTTCCTTCTAATCCTGGACACCAACAGAACTGGGAGATTGTGAAGCCTTGCGTGACTCAAGAAACTGAAGTGATGTTCCGATCTTGAATATGCTTGGACTTCCAAGACAAAAAAGTCCTTGCCTGTCTTAATGAAGGAAGACTCCACGCATTCAAACACTAACAAGGAAATTGATGGGTGCTGTAGCATGTATGTTTCCACCAGCCCGCCAGCCCGCCTGACTCAGAGACTCTGTATTTGATACAATCCTGTTGGCCAGTTACCATTATTGTTTATGGGCTAGCTTTGTCTAAATTATTAACCCATTTCTACTTATCTAAGTAATTCCATGTGGTCGTCTTATGGGGAGGCCGCGGCGGGCGTCCTTTTTCCTCCCAGGGCTACATCTCGACTCCTCCCTACTACTTCCTCTTTCCTCCTTGTCTCCTAGCCCCACCTATCTTGCTATCTCATTGGCCACAGAGCTTTATTTACCAGTATGAGAAACATATTTACAGAATAACATCTCCCATCAGGGTGCATAAAAATGACTATGTTTCATGGTAGCATTTCATTTAGATATACAAGCTGATTTTAACCAAGTTTCCATCATTGTGAATTCTGCTAGAAAATCCCTCATTTACCTGACAACCCAAAGACTTCCCTGTGGCAATACACTAACATTGACTATTATATTCAGTGATTGTTAATCCAGGTTTAGTCCATTGATATGATTGGGATTGGCAAGTGTATGGTATTGTTATTTGTGATGACAGAGATACTCCTCTAGTGTGTATGTCACCACCTCAATGCTCAGAGACAATATATACTGAAAGATGAAAAGAGCCGTAGTCTTTGATGACAGATATCCCTGAAGATAAGAAAATCCTTGGCAATGAACCAGAGTCAGATTCCAATGCATCTCAATGTGCAATTGTAATGTGTTGACCTGGATAGTGGTAAATTACATTTGGCTATCATCCAGACCCCATACTGAAAAGTGACAGATTGTGTTACATCCTCTCAGTTACTCACACTGTCGATCTATGTTTCTAGATTTCATGACATAGTATGGGCAGCAATTACATTAGAAAAAAAATGTTGTCCCACCTCAGCTCTGAGTTTTGCTTCATAGTGAAGATGGCGTCCATCAACAAAAGTCTTTGAACTGTTTTCCACAGACTACATTCCCTGGTATTAGATAATTTTGAATTGTGTAATATTAACTGCTCCAGGCCAACTTTCATAGATTAAAGTTTGTATGGGACACTTGCCATTGGGGGCGTGGCCGCCTGTGACTTTCCCCATGGACCCCTCCTCATTTGAATATCATGCTCATTTCATATGCAATCCTCATTTGCATATCCACCGCTCATTTGAATGTTATGTGCCTGCCCCCTTGTTAATGCAGATCAGCCCAGAATATTCATGAGTCTCTTTTGCATATACAATGGAAACCACAGGGAGGCGGGTTCACTGCGGGGGCAGGGTCTATGCAGATGAGGACATGGATATGCAAATGCGGGAGGGTTATGCAGAGCGCATCAGACCTGCACAGCCCAACTTGTACTTTGCATAGCATTTGCATGTCTGCGTCTTCTTCCTGCAATAGGGGCGGTGCATGCAAACACGTTCATGAATATGCAAATGCACTGCTATATTCCATGGTGATCCCCATTGACCCCAACCCCCTAGCTCTGACTCCATGATCTCCTGGTGACCACAGGGTTGAAAGTTCACTGGGGATTAACGTGAGTCTGGGAACAGACTTCCAGAAAAATCTGAACTTATTTGAATCACAAGTGACTTCACATCCTCAGTTTCCATGAATCTGCCTACTGCTTTCCAGGAATTTCACTTTTTAATACAAAACAAATTTTCTGTATCACGTTTATTCCGAATCTGCCAATCGATTTCCAAAATCTAAATTATTTAACAGAAAAATAATTTCACTTTTCACAATTTTCAGAATCTGTCAGTTGCGTGCCCAAAAAACTAAATTATTTGAAGCTTAAAAATAAATTTCCCACATTTACTGAGATGATCAGTTTGTCATTTTCCCCAAAACACAAATTATTTATTAGAAAATAATTTCAAATTATTACACATTTTTTACGAATCTGACAAAGATTTTCCAAAAACACGGAAAAAAATTTAGCTTCTTAGGAGCCTGCCGATTACTTTCATGGAAATTTAATTTTCAATAGAAAACTAATTTTGTTATTGCATTTTCCACAAATCTGTTAAAAAGAGTCTAAAAATAAACATAATTAATGCAAAAAAATTATTTTTCAAGAATCTGCCAATGATTTTCCAAAAATCTAAGGTATTTAATAAAGATGCAACTTTAAAGACCTACATTTTTCCCGAATATGCCAAAGGTTGTTCAAAAGGCAAGATTATTTAATATAGAAAAAAATTTACTTTCCACGTTTATCACGAACCTGCAAATCATTTTCCAAAAATCTGAATTATTTAATAGAACACTAATTTTGTTCCCCACAATTTTCATAAATCTGATGATGATTTATCAAAAACATAAATTGTGCGAAGCAAAAAACACTTCTGCGCTCATATTACTCACAAATCTGCGATTGATTCTTCCAAAATCCTGAATTATTTAATGAAGAAATAAATTGTCAAATGTTTCACTGATCTGAAAATGACTACATTTCCCATTAATACCTGCACACCCACCATTACCATTACCCAGTTCCAGTAAAACACAGAGCATTTCAAGTTATCACAGAGGAGCATCACAGCACAGAACTACATTTCCCATCACCCACAGCTAGGTTGCAAGTAGCATTAAACATGGCTGACAGGACACTTCCGGTATTCTTAGCGGAGCTTCACAGGAACGAACTACATTTCCCATCATGCCGTGCTTCTTCCCCAGGACCCATAAACTCAGTGGAAAGTCTGAAGTCCAGGAACTCTGGAAACCCAGGGACGCCGCTACCTAGCGAGCAGGGGCTGATGAATCCCCTTGTGTGCACAACAGTCGCTCCCATAGCCCTTTCCGGTCAAAAGAAAGGAAAAGTACCCACAAAAAAGATGGCGGGCGAGGCTCCTACGGTACTGACAGACGCTGTTCCCAGCAGCCATGGCTGAAAGTAAAGGTATTACATGACAGTTTAGGCCTCCGTAGGAAATGTGTTGTTGTGAATTTCTAGGTCTCCTTCTCTTTCGCCCTGAAATTCGGGGAAGCCCCACCTCCCTCATCCACGCCCAAATTGAGGGGGCCAACAAGGTAAAAAAAATAGCAGAAAGATGGAAGGGCAGGTCAATGTCACACGCTGGTGGGCGGGATCCAGTGTTGGGAAGAGGGGCGGGGCCAGGCGTTGGCTATGACGTCAGCGGGGCAGAGCCAGGTACATGAAGGCGACCAATGGCTGCTGTGATGTCAGAGGAAGAGGGGGTGGGGCCGTGTGAAGTCACATCAGCCCAGGCCACGCCCACTCAGGGAGGGAGTGCGGGGCTGGTGGATATGACATGAGGACCCAGGCTGGTAGAGGGAGAAGAGGAGGAGGAGGAAACCCCATGGGGTCCATGGTGAACCTGGGGGCTGGGAGAGCAGAGGCGGGGCGTTAGCCTGTATGCAAATAAGAGGGCGTGGCATGCAGATGAGAGGGCGGGACCTGCTTGCTGCTCCCTGGACACTAACGAGATGCTAATGAGATGTTGTGGGTGTCACAGACATGCAAATGACCCAGGTCATCAGCAAGGGTGGGGAGGGGGTCACATGCAAATGCCATGCAAATGAGATGCAAAAGTAAGTGTCTGCTGCTAAACTTATGCAAATTAGGTCTGTATTCTATGCTGGCGCCCAGCTATGCAAACGAGGCCTCAAATGAGGGAGTGCTTGCAGCTCTTTAGTTAACATTTTAAATGCCTTATTCTACAGATCTCTTATTATTAGAAGTCTGTCTAGGTAGGTCTGAATAGACAACTTTGTTTCAGTTACTTGTTTTACACTTAACCTTTGAGAACATGTATACGTGACAGAGTGAGGTTTATCCCTGAGTTAGAGTTAATTTATAAGGACGGCAAGTAACTTGTTTTTCTTAACCTTTTATAATAGGTTAACAGCTTTTATAAAACTAGAACTTTGCATTTTCAGGTATAGCTTTAAAATTAATGATTTTAATTTGAAACTCCTTTTAGGAAACATGAAACTGCTATGTGACTCAGTTTCTCTACATAGCTTACGCTTACCAAATATAGCAAAAACAAGGATGCGTTGGCTTCCGTATCATAAAAAATGAGCATCTCAACCTTTGTTTAGTATATAGAGCTTATTGCTGTGATCTTAAATTTTAGCCCTTTGATTTAAGTACAAACATTAACAGTATAATAAAAGCACAAATATCCTGTAACCTTATAAATTTAAACATTTAAAAACTGGTTTTTAAAAACAATTAAACATCCTGTAATGTGTTTTTGTAATATCAAAACTAAAGCACCCTTTATGTCTTTGAACCCATTATCACCTGGGTGACCATTAAAATTATGTTAATGGCCAGTGTTACTAATTGTAACCTTTTAACTAGTTTCAATTTTTAACAGATTTAGCCATAAAACAGTATTAATGTCATCTACATTAAAAGGACATCTGATCTTCTGATAATCTGAATGTAATGACCAGAGCTCAGAGATAAATTTTGAGCTGATGTCTGTTAGCATTAGACAGCAAAAATGCTTAAACCATTTCTGTTTTAGCTCTATTCTTGTAATAAAACTTAGGTTTGTAACAGAAAATGCAGATAGAGCTTTTTAACAAGTACATATAATTTTCTTTTCTAAAAGTTCTAAAAATGGAACATTTAAACAATTAACCTGGCATGTTCAAAAAATTTTAACTCATATCACTAATTTTAAATTTAATATTTGTAGATATGAGAACCCACATCAAATAGTTTATGTCTTCCTCTGACCTTTTCACGACTTTTCTTTAAACCTCTATATCTTTGTACATTAGTCTCTTTCTCTGATTTTCTCAGACGTCCCTATCATAGACAAATCTCTTTTTTTCTCTTTTTCCTTTTCTATTTTCTTCTTGTCACTGACTCATAGTCAGAGGTGCTTGGCTGAAGCGAACTAATTATTTATTTATTTAAATCCTGACGATATCTTCTTACTATGGTGCCTTTCCCTGAGCTTCTCTGACACTCTCTGCTCTCTTTACTGTTGGCTCCTTTTACAGATTATGTGGGGTTCACCAGCGCTCCTTTTATGTAATTTTTCATTAGTATACTTTTTATAATCTCTTTTCGACCCTTCTGGACCTGGCTAATAATTTTTCCTGTTCTACTTTTTATTGCCCAGAGAAGTGGAGTTGTTCTCATAACACCTGAACGTCCTTCTGATGTCCTCTCTGCTGCTTTGGTGAGTTGTGTTGACCTATAAATCAGAAGCCCAATTTGACCTGTCTACTAGAGCATGGTTATCTTATTTTGTCTAATTTGCTTCAGACTGATTGTACCAAGTCTGCACATAGCCATCACATCTGTTTACCATTTATTTTGTTAGTTTCATATTTTTATTTGACATAAAAAATCTTTATCAAGTTGTTATCCCCAAAACTCCTTCATCCCGCACCTCACCACCCTCACCCCCACCCCTGTACATGCATGCTGCTCTGTGGTCCCTCCAGTCACAGTCACTACTACCTGAGGAGAAAAGGAATGGGCCAGGGGCAGCTTTGATCATTAGCTGCTAGGGATACAGAATCCCTCTCCACTCTGACTGCCCACCAGCTGGCCCAGTGCACATAGGCCATCAGCGACCCACCATGGCTCCTGGATGAGCATGGCTTAGGAATTCTGAGCATGATTTAGGAATTCTTAGGAGGAGTCAGGTGCTGTTTACCCTGGTGTTATGAATTACGACCAGCCTGTAACTTTCTGGCCTGAAAGTTGAAGTGGCAAAATTATTTGTTTTTACACAGGAAAGGAAGGAGCCAGTCCTATGATAATTTGTGTCTGAGGTAGCATCCATAGGGGAGAGACAATAAAAAAAAATACATCACATAAATAAACATCACAGAGGGTCCAGCACAGAGACTTACATACACTGGGTTCTCTCAGATTCAGATGGCCTCACTCCCCCATTTCCATAGAAGGGTCTGTAATGTCAAACACTGTACATATGAGATGTGGCCTCCACATTAGAATGACTCAGTCCTAGAACAAGTCTTCACACTAAGATAGCACTTTTATCCATCTCTCCAATGGATCCCTGCCCAGATGAGAATTTGAGGTGTCCCCCAAATTCTCCAGGTGTGATCACTTTAGTGCCTCCACTGAGTTGCTATTGACCTATTTAGAGATTCAAATAGCCACTGCTGGACCAGAAAAAGAACCCTTTCTCAGACAGAACGAAAGACAGTCAAGCAGAATAACAGATGGACATTAAGCACACAACCTGGCCAGGACCTCAATCTTTCGGGATCAAGGGTCCTTGAAGGTTCTGGTAAATTTGGGATGAGCCCACAAACTTTGTACTGCCTGGGTTTCCTCAACATCCAATGAGGTCATTCCCAAATGCAAAGCTAAAAGTTTTTAACTGGGAAGAACCAAACAAGCTAGGACCTCATTCTATTGGAAAACATTGGAGCATGACATGAAAGTTTCTCTCTAGAGCAGGCTAATCCCAGTCCAATATAGATGTATTGGGGTTTAATAAGGGTCTTGATAAACAAATAGACCAAATAGATGTTTATTAAGGGAGAAACAACTCACAACACAGACAGATGAACACAGAAGTTAAAACTGGATGCTCCTCTCTCCGTGTTCCGCCAGAAAGACAGCATTCTCCACCTCCTTCTGAGACCAAGCCCCACAAGTCACTTCTGCCCCTGGCTCCACCCCTCATTGGGTATGGTCAGTGCTACAGAAGCAGACACAGTGAATATCCCACTACAATTCCCATTTTAGTCTAAAGAAAAGATTTAAGCTTGATACAAAACTATATACAAAACAGTGTATAACAATTGTGCTCTAAGAAAAGGAAAATTGAGAATAAAACCACAAACATATCTAGTCATAGGGTGAAGGCATAAGGGAGTTTCCAATGGAGTTGTCCTAAGCTGGAAAGCTTAAGTCTAGTACCTAATATATCTAACTAGGAAAAGAGCATAATACTTGTGATAGTTTAATCTACAACCTCATCAAGACCTGAGAAGGAAAATAATGATACTAAAGTAGACAGGAAGTGCGGATGGGCAACTTCCAACAGGTGCAGCGAGGACAGAAACAGCAAGCTACCTGGACAGTCATCCAAGGTTTCAGAGAAACTTTGGTACAGACAGTTTTGGCTAAGGCCAGGAGTATTAGACAGACCACAACAAAAGCAGGGAGGTAGTAAGGCTGTCTTACCTTGCGGTTGCAAGGTTCAGCATTCTTCCATGTTTGTCTCCTGCAAGCACATAGGACCACATGTCCAAATCAGTGGTCAAGGTTGAGGCAGTTCTTTTCTCAAGAGTCCATTACCCAAAGCAAGGATGAACTCCAGAAGGAGTAACAACAGGTCAAGTTTCAGGGTGAGGTTTGAGATTTAGGTATTAGGTTCAAGGTTCAAGTTCAAGTTCAGGATCAGGTTGAGGGTTCAAGTTCATTGTTCAGTTTCAGGTACAATTTTAGTGTGAAGGTTCAGTTTGAGGTTGAGGTTTAAGGTTGAGATTCTGGTTTCAGGTTCAGATTGAGAGTTCAGGGTTCAGATTCAGGTTCAGGTTCCTGGTGAGGGTTCAGGTTGAAGTTCAGGGTTAGAGTCAAGATTCTGGTTTCAAGTTCAGGTTGAATGTTCTGGGTGATAGTTAAGTTTCAGGTTCAAGTTCAGGGTGAGTGTTCAATTTCTGGTTAAGGTTTAGGGTTCAAGTTCACGTACAGGATTCAAGTTCAGGTTCAGAGTTCAGGTTCATGTTCAGGGTTTAGGTTCAGAGTCAAGTAAGGGTTCAAGTTCAGGTTTAGGTAGATGGTTCAAGTGTAGGGTTCAGGTTCAGGTACAGGGTGAAGGTTCAAGTTCAGTTTCAGGGTGAGGGGAGGGTTCAATATGAGGGTTCATGTCCAGGTTTGGTTTCTGGTTCAAGGTTCAAAGGTTCAGACTCAGGTTCTTCTGTGAGAGGGTTCAGGTTCAGGTTCATGTTCAGGGTCAGGGTTAAAGTTCAGGTTCAAATTCAGGTTCAGGATTTTGGTTCAAGTTTAGGTCCTGGGTGAATGTTCATGTTCAAGTTACGGTTCAAGTTCACACTTCAGGTTCTGATTTAGGGTTCATATCATGTTCAGGTTTAAGGATTATGGCCAGGTTCAATGTGAGGGGTCATGTTTATGGTGAGGGTTCTCATTCAAGTTCAGGATGTTGTTTCAAGTTCAGGTTCAGGAAGACAGTTGATATTCAAGTTTCCAGTTCAGGTTAAGTGTGAGGGTTCAGGTTCGGTTTCAGGGTGAGGTTTAAGATCTAGGATTCAGTTTCAGGTTTAGGGTGTTGTCCAAGTTTAGGTCGTTGTGAGGGTTCATGTTCATGTTCAGGTCAAGGGTAGTGCTTCATTATCAGGTTCAGGTGGAGGTTTCTTGTTCAATTTCAGGGTTAGAGTTCAGTGTATGGTCCTGGTTCAGGTTGAGGGTTCAATTTCAGGATCAGGGTTCAGGTTCAGATTAAAGTTAAGATTCAGGGTGAGGATGATTGTTGAAGTTCAGAATGAGAGGTCAGGTTTAGGTTCAGTGTGGCAGAACAGGTTTAGGATTAAGTTCAGGTTGGGGTTTCCTTTATAGACTTAATGTGAGGGTTCTGGTTCAGTGTCTTTGCAGGTTCATGGTAAGCTTTCAGTCCAGGTTAGATGTGAGTGGTCATGTGCAGGTTCAGGGTGAAGTTTCAGGGTTTATAATTGATTTCAGTGTGAGGGTGAGGGTTCAGGTAAAAAGTTAAGTGTGAGTGTTCAGGTTCCATTTCATGTTCAGGTTCAAGTTCAGGGTGAGGTTTTAAGTTCAGATTTAGCTTCATGGTGAAGGTTACAGTTCAGTTTCAGAGTGAGAGTTGATGATCAAGTGTCAGGTTCAGGTCCAGGGTGAGTTTTAAAGGTTAGAGTTTCGTTTCAGGCTCAGGGTGAGGCTTTAGGACCAGGTTTATGGTAAGCATTCAGGTTCAGGTTCTGCGTGAGGTTTCATCTTCTGTTTCATAGTGAGGGTTCAGGTTCATGGAGAGGGTTCAGGTTCAGGTTCAGGTTCAGGTTCAGTGTGATGGTTGAGGTTCATGTTTCAGGTTCAGGTTCAAGATGAATGTTCAGGTTCAGGTTGAGGGTGAGAGTTCATTTCAAGTTCAGGTTGAGGGTTCCTGTTCAGGTACAGCATGAGGGTTCAGGTAAAGGTTTAAGTTCAGGTTCAGGGTGAGAGTTCAGGTTCAAAGTGATGGTTTAGTTTCTGGTTTCTGGTTCAAAATAAGGATGAGTAATCATGTTAATGGGTTGGGTTCATGTTTAGTCTCAGGTTTCAGTATCAGCTTCAGGTTCAGGGTGTTTGTTCAGGATAAAATTCAGGTTCAGGTTCAGGGTAATGGTTCACTTTCAGTTACAGGATTAGTGTTCAGGATTTGGGTTTATTTTCAAGTTCAGGGTGAGGGTTAAGTTTCAGGTTCAGGATGAGGTTTAAGATTGATTGTTCAGGTTCAGATTCATAGCGAGGACTCTAGTTCATGTTCAGGGTTCAGGTTCAGATTTAAGGTAAAGGTTCAGTTCCAGGGTAAAAATTCAATTTTAGTTTCAAGGTAAGTGTTTAGGTTTTGGGTGGATGTTAAAGTCCAATGTTCAGGTTCAGGTTCAGCTTCAGGTTCAGGGTGAGGGTGAGAATTCAGGTTAAGGTTAAGCGTAGATTTTCAGGTTATGGGTGAATTTTCAGGGTTCAGATTCAGGGTCAGGGGGTGAGGGTTCTTGTCCAGGTTTAGGCTAAGGATTCAGGTTCAGGTTCATATTCAGGTTAAGGTTCAGTGTGAGGGTTCAGAACCAGGGTGAGAGTTGAGTTTCAGGTTCAGGTTCAGGGTGAGAATGGAGGTTAAGGTTAAGGATACAGGTTCTGGATTCAGTTTTCAGTTTCAGTTTCAGGTTTATGTTCAGAGAGACGTTTGAGATTATGGTTCAGGTTCAGGATGAAGGAAAGGTTCTGGTTCAGGTTCAGAGTGAGAGTACAGGTTAATTTCAATTTGAAGTTTAGGTTTGGGGTCTGGGTTCAGGTTCAGGATAAGGGTTTATGTTTAATTCCAGTGTGTGTGTCCAGATTTAAAGTTCAGGCACAAGTTGAGGACTAGGGTCAGGTTCTGTGTTCATGTTCAGAATCAGGGTGAGGGTTCATATTCATATTGTGTTTGCAGGTTCAAGTTCAGAATAAGGTCTCAGGTTCAGGTTCAGGGTTAGGTTCCGGGTTAAGGTTAGGGTTTCTGTTCAGGGTGAGGCTTAAAGTTTAGAGTTCAGGTTTAGTGTGAGGGATCAGATTCATGTTCGGGGTGAGTGTTCACGTTCAAGTTCTGGATGAACATTTTGTTTCAGTGGCTTTGTTTAGATTAAGGAAGAGTATTCATGTTCAGGTTCAGAGTGAGTGTTCAGGTTCAGGTCCAGATTCATATTCGGTATGAGGGTTCAGTTTCAGGGTAAGGGTTCAGGTTCAGTTTCTGTGAGAGGATTCATGTCTGGGTTCAGGTTAAATTTCAAGTGAGGGTTAAGGTTCTGGATTCAGGTTCAGAATCAGGGTGAGTGTTCATGTTCCTCAGTGAGACTTCAGTGCAGATTCAGGCTTCACGTTCAGATTCAAATTCAGGTTTCAAGATCAAGTTCAGTGTGATGATTGAGGTCATAGTTCAGGTTCAGTATGAGGGTTAAGGATCATGTTCAGGGTGGCAGCTAAGGGAAACCACACCTCCTGCTAAAAGTGATCCCACAAACTCCTGAATCCTTCCACTCCATATCACCCCTGGCAGAAGCCATACATAAACCAACATCAGTGTACCCAGGGAAGCTGAGTTGTTGGGGGGAATCCATACTGGCTTCGGTACCTACAAAAAGAGTTTACAATGTTTGGTACCCCTGATCCAAACCCTTCCCCTCAAGTTGTGTATTTGTTTCTCATTTAGTCCTGTTACTCAGGCTTCAGTAGCCAATCAGAGCTTCAAGCATAGACACCAGTCATAGGGGAGGGTTCTTCCCAAGTCTTATATGCTGTACCTCTGGTATAGAGTATGAAACCAGAAGGTTGAAAAGCATGCAGTGATGTCTCTGTTGCTCCTATTATCTCTTGTTCCTCTCCCTCTCTCACATGCTGTCTTGCGATCTCTCTCTCTCTCTCTCTCTCTCTCTCTCTCTCTCTCTCTCTTGTTATAAATTATATCAGAAGGGCTGACCCATTTGTCATATATCTTGTGTCTAGTGAACTTAATAAGACACTAGCTCCACAAAAAAAAAATTTTGTTTATTGAAATTAAAGAAAAGTATGATGGCTCAAATCTTCACTAAATTGTTTGCATGATTTTGGCTTTCTCTTTCTTGAGTTCTTCCCTATCACTTCATATCAAGATGATAGAGAAAGGATGTCAGATATATACAGGGTAGAGACATAGATAAGAAAAATTATGGAAAGTTCATTCCTGGGAACTACGTAACGATTTTGAGAAAATACTGTAGTTCATGCTACACTAATAACTAATGGGTGAAGAGACACAAATCCATGTGATGACATCACATAATGAAAATTAAATCAAATATCCATTCAAACATATTTTTACCTGTGAATATTTAATATTGTGAGCACTCATTTCTGTAACTCAGGTACTTAGGTGTTTAATGTCTTAACAGTTTTCTACAATATGAATTGCTTTATTTAATACAAAGCTAATGTGTATTGTTTGATTTAGAGAAATCAATAATCACAATAAGGCTTTCTATATTGTTAAAGAAGTGAGTGAAGACCCCCCCCTCAACTGAAGAATGGATAAAAGATGTGGCACATCTACAAAATGGAGTACTACTCTGCGTGTGTGGGGGGGAACAATGGAATCTTGAAATTCAGAGGCAAGTGGAGTGGATGAGTCTTGACAAAACAAACCTGAATGAGATAACCCAGTCACAAAAAATAGGAACATGGTATGTACTCACTCATATATGGATTTTACACCTAGAGCAAAGGATCACAAGCCTAAAACTCACAAAGAGAGAGGTACTAGGACACTAGGTGGATTCTAAGAGATTCATATAAGGTCCTTCACATAAGGGGGAAGGAATAAGTTCTCCAGAGCACATGTGCAGTTGGGGGGGCAGTGTGTGGAGAGGGAAGTAGGAGAAAGAGAAGGGGAGGAGAGGAAAGCATGTGGGACTAGTTATATTGACTCAAAGGAGGAATAGAAGACAGAAAAGAGAGAGAGGAAGAGGAAGAGAGACAGAGAGAGAGCATAAAAGAGGGAGCCATTATAGGATTGAAGAGAAAACTGAACCTAAAGAAATGTCCAGAAGCATACAACATAGAGACAACTGACCTGAACAAGGAGGAGCTAATGGGCCCCCAGACAGTGGGGAATGCAGCATTAGAGCACTGAGACCACCTGAACATGGTCTCAGTTAGAAGGCGTGGGCCATCCAAGGGGCCTGTAACAGGGTGTACAAAAGATTTTGGGAGCTAGTTCCCTTAGCTTTGAGGCAGGAGGGCGGGCCTAGTCCCTACTCAGATAGACTTTACAGATTTACATGATCCCTGGAGGAAGGCATCACCCTACATATGGAATCGGGGTGGAGGTGGGTTGGTGGGGTGGTGGTGTGAGGGTAAGAATGGGATGGGAAGGTGGCCGGGGGGCATGAGAGGGTGAAAGAGCTGGAGGGAGGGAGGGCCAGAGAGGGAACTGGGATTGATATGTAAAACAATAAAAATAAATTAGGAAAGAAATACAATTTCAAAAAGCATTTCAATTTGGGAAGTATTTCTGACTTAAAAAATGAGAAAGGGCACCTTGTAACAGCAACAAAAGCATATGTAAGATGTATACACATTCATATATAGGGAAATCCTATAAAATGTTGAAGAAAAAATTAATCCCTAACTCTGACATGTATATGACATGTGACATCCTTTCTCTACAAGTTTTGTTTACAATTGGATAGTGGGGTACCTTTAATCATGACCTGTAGGCG